>CP139508.1:206171480-206524623 GCA_021014915.2 Artemisia tridentata subsp. tridentata
GTATCAGTGGCCTTAGCAAAGAGACATGTTCCATCCTGAGTTAGACTTGACATGTCTAATACATAAACATCTTGTCTTCTTGGTGCTATGAGGACAATTTCCTTATTTGCATTGAAGATGGTTCCTTGCTTATCATCAAACTGAACTATGTACTTTGCATCACATAGTTGACTGACACTGATCAGATTATACTTAAGACCATTTACATATGCTATCCTAGTAAAGACAATACCATTGCAGTTAACTGAACCATAACCTTCAGTGAGACATGATGAATTATCAGCAAATATCACTTTGGGTCCTGGTTCTTCCACATATTTGTGCAGACACTCCTTAACACCAGTCATGCTCCTTGAACATCCACTATCTAGATGCCAAACAGGATCCCTAGCATTTTTCTGCACAAATAGTAAACTAGGTCAGTTCTTTCTAGGACTCCATTTCATGGAGGGTTTGGTATTGTAGGTCTTTATGAAAGTATTAATTGATTCATGGTCAGAGGTTGAGTGGACTGAGCTACCACATGTTTTGCATTTTGTTGTAGGGGTAGCCTCAGTAGTCTGAGAGGATTGTTTCATTCCTCTTCTTGACTGAATGACCTTCTCTTTTCCTGAGGATTTCTGAGTGGAACTTCCACTAGATTCACAATGTTTGTCATATTGACAATCCTCAGGGTGGTGGTCATTGAATCCACACAAAGGGCAGGGAGGAAAAGGCTTGGCCTTTTGCTTCTGTTTCTGCTTAGAATCAGAAGGGTAGTTCAGGCACTGAGCCTTGAGTCCTGAAAAGTTTGACATGACTGAGCATTGTTTATGATCAGAGGTCCTGTGATCTTCCTTTTTGCAAATCATGCAATAAAGGACTCTATAGCAATCATCAGTGAGATGATTAGTATAGTTGCACAGCTCACATCTTTTCAGGGGTTTTGTGGGTTTGGGTTTGGTCTTTGAGGAAGTTGGTTTTTGTTCCTTCTTGGATTGAGAAGATTTCTCATAAGATTCAATCTTCTCTCCTAGCTTCCTGACCATTTCAGCCAACTGATCAATTTTTGAGTCAGGGCTTTGGGTTGTTACTTCAAAAGGGACTGAAGTTGATGAGTCATCAGTATTTACTGAGACATCAAGGTTTGCTCTCTTCAAGATGGTTGTTCCCCTTCCTGATCTCTCCTTAGGAGAGTGTGGTGAGAAGACCATAGGTGGGAGGCCTAAGTTAGGTGTAGCACCCTGAAGGGTATTCAGTGGAGGAAGTGGAGGGTATGATTCTGATTCAGACTCATCCAAGGACTCAGTGAGTGGTTCAGTGAGTTCAAGCTTACTGAGTTTTTCAGTGAGTCCAAGCATATTTTTCAAAGCCTGACTTTCAGGAAGCAAGATCTTTCCAGTCTCAAAGTTTGGTAACTTACTGACTGGGTTGTCCCTGACAATCCAGTCATTTGACTTGGGAAGTAATTCTTGCTCAAAAGATATGCCAGCTGGAACAAAGTTCATTTCATTTTGACACACAGTTGGATCAACCATAAGAGGGTCAATACCAATGGTTTTCTGAGAGATTAATCCCATAGTGTCAAAAACCTTGGGGTTCTTCTTGGTCCAGCTTTGAATAATGGCCTTTTCTTTGTTAAGTTCAGTTTGAAGGACTTGGTTTTGTTTCAAAATCTCAGTGTTCTGAATTTGTAGAGTTATTGTTTCTAGTTTGGCTTGCTTAAGTACAAGCAGTTCATCTCTACATTTGTTCAATTCTGACACAATATTGTTATATTTTGAAAGCAAGTTAAGCCTTTGTTCTTCAACAAACTTTAAATCAACACAAATATAATTCATGTAAGATTGCCAATCAGAATCATTATCCATAGAAAGTAAAGTAGTTACCTTCTTCATGGTGATGTTGACCCACTCTCCATTTCTAGCATGACCTTTTCCCACAGCCACCTAATCCTCTTCTGAAAGTGCCATCAGTGCACTAACTCTTATTTCCTCATCTGAGGAAACCTCTTCATCATCCCAATCATATGCTTCAGCTATTAAAACCTTGTTCTTTGTCTGAATAGGTTTAGATGTTTGAGGAGCCTGAGGCAATATGGGGTTGGTTTCAAGAAGTGCAAGTTTAGCTTTGATATTCCTATATTTTGTTTCAAAATCCTTTTGACCCTTGTTTTGGAATTGTTGGGTGGACTGAAACATTTTAGGTTGAAACTTGCTAGTTCCTGAAAATTTGTAAGAGGGTTCTAAGATAGTTTTAGAATAACAGTCCCTAGCAAAATGACCCTTTTTACCACATTTAAAACATTCAGTGGTCTCATTTGCTTTTGATTTTGTAAATTTGGACTGATTCCTTTTGATGAAACGTTTTGAACTAGCAAGGAGTGCCCTTTCTTGGAATTCCAAGTTTAGATCATTCAGGTATTCCTCATCAGTTCTTTCATCAATTTCTTCTTCAGAATCCTCTTGAGTATCCTGCACAACACCATTAGAATAGAAAGCAGTTGATATGGGTGTTGAGGTTAAGGCCTTTTTGGACTCAAAAGCTTTTGAGTCAGGATATCTCCTTGAGATCAAGTTGTCTTCATAGACAAACTTCCCATAAATTTTAGGGAGCTCAAGGGTCTGAATGTGGTTAGCATTCCTCAGGCCTTGTGAGAAGTTGAGCCACTTCTCAGGGAGACTGTTGACAAAGCCAACATTTGTCTCATGTTTGGTCAGTACGACACCATCATTTGATAATTCATTTATCAAAGTTTTGTATCTGGTGTAGGTCTGTGAGAGACTTTCAGAGTCTTTTGACCTGAAAGTATTATACTCAAGTTTAAGGTCCAGGATCCTATTTTCCTTGGTATCTGAGGGACCCTCAAAGCTGTTTACCAAGTCATCCCAAGTTTGCTTGGCTGTAAGACAGTTGATGACTGATTCCATTATATCGTCAGGAAGACATGATATAAGGATGCTTTTCAGGCGTTGGTCTTGATTGACCACCCTCCTCTCATCAATGGTCCATTGGGCCTCAGGCTTGTTAAGCCCTGTGGCAGTCTTAGGGACAAATGGGCCATCCCTGATACAGGTGATGTAGTAGGGTTCCATACCAGTAAGATAGCAAATCATACGCTTCTTCCATTTGCTAAATTTCCCAGCTTCGAGTCTAGGTGCAACAGCTGAGTAGCTGCCACCCTTTTTGTCGACTAGCTGGGGTACATTGATATCAGCCATAGTAGGATCTTGGTTTTAAAAACCTAGAGCACTCTTGGTTATTTTAAAAGATTTTATAAACCAGAGGCTCTGATACCACTTGTTGGTCCCTTTACACGATTAGAGTTAACTAGAAAGTTAATCTATTTCGTGTTATGACTAATACAATGTTTAGGATTAATTCTAACAGTTATAAAACGTGAGTATAAAAACAACAATATTTTTCAACGTTTAAATTCTTATTAGAAATAATTCCAAGAATCTATACCCAAGTGTTTTGCGGAACAAACACTTGGGATTGAATAGACAAGGGTATGGGGTGTCTCCTATCGAAACTCAAGTTTTGCTTGAGTGGTAACAATATACCCACTGAGCTATCTCAGTGAGTTGTATACTCTTTGTAGGAGAGAAGTTCCTTTGTAAAAGTTCAAGACTTTAATTATACAAAGCACACTTTAACTTCTCTCACATCTGATCTATTTATACACAAGTAATCTAAGTATAAGTGATTAAATATAATACAAGTTGTTGAGGTTGCGTGTCTGACAATTACTAATAGTAATTGTCATTTCCAAGAACCAATAGGAAAGGGCTAAGAAGACTTTGGGAGTTGTTGGCAGACACTCCATGACTTTTAGCCGCAATAGGGAAGGTTGGATCTGACAAGAGAAGAGTGTTGGGCTTACACTAATATCTTCTCAGATCTTTTCCCTATTGTTCCCGCCTTTTCTTCAGGCATTGGTTCCTCAGTTTTTCAATCACTTTGTTGGTTGAGGAGACTGGGGTTCAGTGAGTTCTTGTCCAACACTCACTGAATCCATCATCTTCTTCTTTGGCTTAAGTCCTACTCAGGGAGTACCGCCTTCCTGAGTAGTGAATCCTTCTTCTTGAATTCGCCTTAAGCATCCTGAAGATGACTCACTGAGAGGCTGTTCTCTCAGTGACTTGAATTGTTCTCGGTTTAAGTTAACACTAAGTTAATTTGTGTCCAAATCATGTTTGAAGCATTCTTGGGTTTTTCATGACCCAACAGGAGGAAATCCGGGAGGTCCATGTTGATTGCTAGCACGGTAGTTTGGTTGCACTTGAGGACGGTATTGATTACCTCCTTGATTGGAAGTTTCGACTATAGCATTGACTTCAAATGCATTGCCATCGGTGGCAGTACAATTGTAGTAAGCGTGAGGACCACCACAAGTAACACAAACTTCTACCTTTTTTATTTCAGCAGTGTGAGAAGTTTGCGGAGCAGACTCTTTCTTTTGTGTGTTGAAAACCAAAGATTGAATAACTTTCGTGAGTTCAGCAAGCTGAGAATCATTACTAGACTGACTCACGGGAGATGAAGTAGAAGGACCAGCACTAGCCTGAGAATTATATGGTCTGGCTCGTGCAGTGCGGACCTTTGACTTATTTTCAATGAGTGCAATGGCTTCCTTAGTGGATTTGCTCAGAAAATTACCTCCAGCTGAGGCATTTAGAGAATCTTGGTCAGATGGGTTTAATCCATTGTAGAAAGTGTCCATTTGCATCAAATCGGAGAGACTGTGATGAGGACATTTGCGGAGCAATTCTTTGAAACGATCCCATGCCTCTCAAAATGGTTCATCAAACCTTTGAGAGAATTTCATGATTTCATTCTTGAGATACGTGGTTTTAGAAGGAGGAAAGAATTCATTTACGAACTTCTGAACCAAATCTTCCCATGTTGTTATCGATCGAGGGGGTTGTTTTTCAAGCCAAATCCGGGCTGCCCCATCGATGGAAAACGGGAAAAGAAGAAGTTTGATTGATTCCTCAGGGACATTTTTGCATTTGATGGTGGATGTGATTTTATTAAACCATCTAATGTGATCTTGAGGATCGTCCCTATCAAAACCATAGAATTGCCGTTGGGTTACCAGGTTTATCAACCCAGTCTTAAGCTCAAAATTCTCAGCCACGATGGCTGGAACAACAATGGCATCTCCGTACCCATCGGTGGGAGCTTGGAGAAGCTCATTCATAGGACGGTCTTCTGCCATGATGACAGGGGTTTTGGGATCAGTTCTTATCTCGGGTACGACTGATGGAGCAGAACGTCTACGACGTCTTCGAGGTATGTTTCCAAGCTCTCGAAAAGGGCTTGATGACCTAGAAGAACGAGTGCGCATGCACTAAGACGAGTCTAAGAATCCTTTAGAGTGATGGAAACTTAGAAAAGGGTAAGAAGATTCTTTTTGGATTTTATTTGTTTATGGAAACTTGAAATACGATATTTTTGGTTATCGATCAGTCAAACGAATTAACTTAACGATAATTTTGGTTTTATATATATATAAAAATAAGAGAATATGAACAAGGATGGTAAATATACAATGGATGTATATCCAACAATCACTGATACTTCAAATTCGTTGTACGCAGCACACCTCCCCGGAAGCGGCGCCAAAATTTGGTCGGTCTCAAACGGTCAACCCAAATTAACCAGGTAAATGGTCAATAAAAGTCAATCACTTGAGAACACAATGCAATTATCCAAGGAGTTAGTGTTTCCCCGGGTCGTTAAGTCCCAACGAGGTGTGAACACTGTAATAGAACGAATCTGTGATCGGGTGAATATTGAACAGGAAAGGGTTTTGAGTGATTGGTTAAACTAATGAATTTTAAAATAAAATAACTTAAACAATCTATAAAAATGATTACGAGAAAGTAAATGACTTAGAAACGTTAAAACTTAAAAACGTACGTTTAAATAAAAATTACGTAAACGTACAAAATAAAACGTGAATTCTGACCAATATAAATTCCACGGATGTGAAAATTATATTTTTAGAATCCAAATGATAAAAGAAAATTATTAGAAAAAGAAAATTATTTATTTGACTATTTATTTAATTAATATTAATTAATAACTATTTAATTATTATTTAAACTATTAAAAATTCTAATAAATACTAAATGACTTGAGAAAAATCTAAAACTTTTTATAGAAATATTAAATAAGTACAGGAAACTAGGAAAATTATAAAAATGAAAAGTACTTAATGAAAAAGCAGAAAAATAAGCCAAATGGCTTAAATAGAAGCTATCACTTTTTTTTATGTTTTGATTTTCTTGGTTTTTCTTTTACACAACTATTTAATACTGATAATTAACAAACTTTAATGAAAACAAAAACTTTAAAACTTGAAAATAAGCAGATTTAGAGCTTATGAGCTAATCAGTTAAGCTTTTTGGCTCAAAATGGGTAATAAGCTCAAACAAGCTTTCAAATAAGCTTAAACAAAAGGAGACAAAAGTGAAATAAAGTGCAAATAAGTGCAAGGAACTGGAAATGAGCAAAAAGTACAAAAGATAAGAACTGATAAGCTTGGAATAAGCAAATCAGCAAGGTACTACTAGAGTACCAAAGGTACTGCTAGAGTACCAACCTGCTGCTGAATTTTTGGAGGCTAATTTAAGCTTAGTAAATAAGCTGAAAAGACAAATTTAAGCACTGGAGTAGCAAGTTGGGTTGGAGAGGTTTCCAAAAAATCCAAGCTCACCCTGTGGGGTCCACTGGTGAGCTTTTGAGGAGCTTATGAAAAAGCTTGAATATACTGATTACTCAGTATACTCAGCAAAATGGGACAAGTTAAAAGCTATGAGCAGGCTTATTAAATAAGCTTGAAAATGAAAAATAAGCTTTAAACCTTTGAGATGGGAACTTAAGCTTCCTAAAAAGCTAAAGATCACAAGCTCAAACTTACTGATGAGCTTTTGATAGGCTTATGAAAAAGGTCTCAACTGCACTAAGCTACACTGATGACTCAGTGTATACTGAGTGATTTTGAGAAAACATGAGAAGCACAATAAGCAGTCCAAATAAGCAGATAATGGACAATAAGCAATCAAATAGCAAGCTAGCCAAAAGGGCTTCACAAAACACCAAATTACACAAGCTAAAGCCAAATAATGAACAAGTTGTGAGCTTATACAGAAGGCTAGTTATCCTGTGCACATGGGAAATGTTTGACTTTCTAAGTAAAACTAAATAGTTGACTAAAATGAACTTTAATCCTACTCTACTTACTGATTATGTAATATTATGCTATTATAAGATGAAATTAAGCAAGATAAACAACTATTGCAACTGTAAGTGTGATTAAACTAACTGATACACTAATTATTATGCAGAAAAATTGAACTAAAACTGATTTTGACTTTTTAAGCTATGAACCACTATTATTATGTTACCTAAGTACTAGTTAACTCTGAGGCAACCTATTTCTACCACTAACACATCAAAACAACAACAACAACTATCAATATCACACAAATCCAAACACCACTGTTACAACAGTTATGCTAGATTTTCAAAGCAACTGGTGGATTTAGACCTTATTACTAATTCTAAACCTTATATTATCATATCATAAGACCATATAAGCATAAAATACCAACAATAACAGCATGAAACAAAGAAATGACAATTATGCTTAATATGACTGTGAGAATGAGATTTTAAGCAACAGCCAATATCAAAGAACAAGCTACTTATTTTAAACTTTTATTCTATTTAACAATAACACAGAAGCATAAAAACACAAAGGTTCAAGCAATAGATTACTTATACAGTAATATGCAAAAATTTAGTAAAAAGCTTACAAGTGATTATCCAACTGAAAACCAAGAACAAGGACCATGTAACAATCCGAATAGCTTACCACTAAGCTTCTAACCCAGGGGCAATCCATTATTTCCCCTGCTCCAAGCTTTCATCATCGTTTCACTGAATTCTTGATTTAACTGCTATTTTTGTGTATTTTCTGAGTATTTTTTATTTCTAAGTTATACAGGTTATTTAAACTTCTAATAGCTTATATAAGCTATGTCAGGAGCTTATGTGAGCCTAAGAGTCCAAAATAACTATAAACAACAATATTTAAAATGACAGGAAATTTAAGGTACGAATTTAAACACAACTTGGAAAAGTAAATATAGATTAAAAAGGGTACTGTAAATAGGTTTATTACAATTTGTCAAAGGGTAATAAGATCCTGTAAGCTTTTAAATTACAAGGTAATTAAGAAGAGCAGTAAAATGACAATAATTAAAAATGATCATACACTATGAAATCTATGATATTCTATTACATTGCTTCTTCCTCTTCATATAGTGATCTTTTGGACTCCCCACTTGTTTCTGAGCAAATCCCACTTAAAATCTTGACCTTTGGTTCTCTGTAATTCATCCTAGCCACTGAAATTGCTTTTGGCGCCAAAAGTCTTGATAGTGGATTAGAGCAGGTTTAGAGCAATTAAAGAATTTTGGTTGATTGTGGAGGTGGAGGGGACAAATTGTGAAGTGGGTAGTGAGCTGGGGGTGAGGTGGAAGGGATTGTAGCAGCTGGATTGGTGAGGTGGAAGAAGGAGCAGGATAGGCGGTTTTTGTGAAGGTTTGACTTTCTGGTTTATTGGTTTGACCCTGATATTTAGCTAATAAGGTTGGGTCGGGTTGTAGGGTTTATTTGGATTTTGGGGAATAGAAATGGGTTAAGGGTTTTGAAAAATGGGAATTTTGAATTGTTTAAACTTCAAGGACCTAATTTGCCACTTTCTAAAAGTTCAGGGACTAAACTTGCCATTTTTAAAACTTTCATCCAAGGACCAATATTGTAAAAGTTAAATAGCTTAGGGACCTTGAATGATATTTTTAACACCAGGGACTATTTTTGCCAATTTCTGAAAGTTAAAGGACTGAAATTGACAATTATGCAAACTATGTTCGTTTTTACCTTTTTTCAATCCTTTTGCACTTGCAACACATAAAAACACAATCAAATGATATTTCCTGTATTTTGAAGCATATATGCATGTTTTTAAATATTTTTGCAGTCTAAATGTGACAGAAATGATGAGTATTTAGACACTCATCAGAAATAGGGTGCATGGCACACACAACCAGTCACTAAAATTACGTCATCATCATTCCAATTACATACCTAGGATGCATCCATACGCTCCCTGCAAAACAGAATACATATGCAAGTACGAGACTATACATACGTATAACAGAATGGCCAGCTGTGCCATAATAATATAATCATAACAGAAGGGAGCGTCGGGGATCAATCACACCTCCCCAGGAAGTGTCATGCCATTGGTGCCTAAATGACATGGCCATGGTACCTCCATGACTAGTTAGCTTGGGCGACAAAACATAACAGAAACAAGACTATCCATAAAAAGCAATCATAATCAACAAAGGCATATCAACTGAACAGAATCACAATCAAAGAGATAATAAACAGATCATCATAACAGAATGGATAGCATACAGAATCATACTAAATGATTATATCAAACGGATCATATCAACGAATCATATCAAACGGAATCATATCAAGCAAATGAATCAGAGTCAAGGATCGAGAAATCATGAGATCAGAACCCTTACTGAGAAAGGGGTAGAATATCTGTACCTTATGTAAGCAAATTGTTAGCTTTAATTTTAGTGATTAAAGTGATGGTCATTCAACATATTAGAACTTTGTATTTTATGGGCTTATGTTAGACTTAGTTTATATGTAAAAAGCCTAGCCCATGAGCAAAGCCCACACAAGGCCCACAAGGAAATAACCTTGTAGTATTTAAAGTTCTATATGCATCATTTAGGCAGTGGTGCAAAAGGTGTGTGTGTGTTCTTAATAGAAAAAGATTAAACATTTCCATCTCTCTAAATATATCATTCAATCCATACACCATTGTCCCATCTCTTGTCTTGTGATTAACGAGCATATATTAGTGTGATAAAGAGTGATTCTCGGCTACAACAAGTGGTATCAACAGCCGGTCAACGAGGTAGGAAGTTCTTGTGTTCGAATCTTGTTGCAAAATACATTTGTGTTGCGTTTTTATTTGGAAAACGTGGCCTTTGTGTTTTTGGTGGCTACTTTATGCAAGGTTGAAGATCAAAGGCAGTAAGTTTGTGGTTATTTTATGTTAGAACAACTTGGTTTGGAAGACTTTTATTGTTGTTCTTGGTTCTTTTGATCGAAATAATTCAAGAAAGAATTAGTTGATGTGTTTGTGGAATATCTTAGTATATTATTGGTCAAGTTGGTGGAAATTGTCAGGAAAGGCTGATAATTAGTGAAAAGGTGTAAGGCTTCACGTGGGCAAGCACTAGAAAGTCAACAAAAGTGGCAAAAAGGTGAAAAGTTTCGGAATTACTGCTGTCTATCGCAATTACTGCTGCTTATCGCAATTCAGAAATTTTGTCGCAATTCAGGTTATTGTCTCGCAATTCCTCTATCGCATTTCAATCTCGCAATTGGCGCAGGTCTATCGAAATTGGCCAGTCTCGCAATTCAGCAAAAGTCTCGCAATTCCACCTCTATCGCAATTGAGTCTCGGAATTGGTGATTTTATCGCAATTCATCTCTGAATTGTACCAGTCTCGCAATTGCAACACTATTTCGCAATTGGTGGTGTTTTATCGCATTTGGTCTCGCAATTCATACTTAAGACCCGCAATTGGTGCAATTTTCGGAATTGGCAACTTCAGTCCTTGTACTTTCAACTGCCTTAAGAGAACTTTCAAATTTGGCAGTTTTGGCTCTCGTACTTCTGTGAAACTTCAAAAGGCCATAACTTTTGAACCGTAACTCCGTTTTCAGCGAATTTATTCATTCAACCCAAGTTTCGAGGCCTGAAAACGCTCCAAAATGAAGTTATTGAGGTTTTAAGTTTCTAGACCAAAATTCCACCGTAACAACTCGCATCAACCTAACCAAACTACAACTTCAACGCTCACCAACAACACATCAAGACTTCACAACATCAACCAAACTTAACCTTCAACGAATATCTCCTATTTCGTTGCAAAGATCCTGAATCAACTTTATCGCACATCACAAGAAAAATGGAATCGAGTTCTCAAGAGGGACAAATGTCTCAGGTTATGCAAGACTTTACTCGCTCGAATGAACGATGTCTCATACACTTTAAAGCAATCAAAAGTCTATGTGAGAGACTCACAAAAGCAAAAATGTCAATAGTGCAATCATATGCTTTTGATCGAATGTTTGCTAGATTCATCGAACCTGAAATGGATTATCACACATTCAGAGAGAAACTATTGCATTACATATTTCGAGTAGAGCACGCAATTGAACGTGGATTTGACTGCACTGAAGCATATGACGCATTCAAGACGCACTTTAGATGGTTTTTCGCCTTAGATTTCAGAATAGTTGAAAAACATCCGGGTTATGAGTCAAATATCGAAACATGGAGTGACTGCGTCACAAGAGACCTGAAAGCTGAAACGCTTAGAGATCAGTTGCTTTGGAGAATAGACTTGCTGAAATTGCAGCTTAATCAAAGATCATTCCATCTGATAGAAGTGCGGGAAGAGAAGCAAGTGAAAGAACGGGAAAGAATTGAAATGGAGAAGCAGAAACGGGAAAAAGAGCAGATTGAAAAAGAAGTGCTTTTAAAGGAACGAGAGGTGAATGAGAAAGAGACAAACAAGGATGAAGAAAAGGTCGATGAGGGTACATCATCTGATGATAGCTCGGTGTTCACGGGAAGTGAAACATCATCAGAACAGCAGGTCAAAAGCAGCAGTCCAAGATACGATTCGGATGCTGAGGGTACACACAGGAATGAAGCTGTTTGGGATACTGAAGCTGACCACATCAGACTTTCATTCGACATTGCAATTGTGGCTACGGTACAACATTCAAACGATCATGATAATGTTGATTTGTTCGAGAATATGTTTGTTCATGACAAGACACATCCTGCGCATCCTGAGTCCATCAGTGACACATATGTGGAGCAAAGGTTTGATAGTAATATCACTCCCTCAACCCCAGATATGGATCCTAATGGAGGGAAGCCTGCCCAGGATGGATCTTCTCCTGATCAAGATCATGCCATATTTGCTTCTTTAATCCATAATTTCAAACATGAACTTGAAAAGTGCAAAGAGGACAATCTCAAAACTAAGCAAACAAACATCTCATTGTCCAAAGAGCTTGAAAAATTAACAAAAAGCAAAGACACTGAAATCTCAAACCTTAAATCTCAAGGTCAGAAATATGTGGATAGAAATTTGGGCCCCGCTAACAGAAAGGTCCAAGAGCTTTTAAAAGAGAATGTTGAACTGAAAATGAGGTACTCAATGCTTCAGGAAAACACTTCAAATCTTAAGATTGTTAATACAAAACTTGAAAATGAAAATCAAGAGGTTTTAAAACGTTCAAACAATCTTGAAGAAAAACTTCGAAAAACAGACCAAAGTGCTCAAACTCTTCAAATGATGATTCCTAAAGCTGAGAAAGTTCATAAGGGAAAATCAGGAATTGGTTTCGAAAATACAGATCAGGTGGAACATAAATTTTTGCCGCCTGATGCTCTGTTCATATCAGAAGAAGATGAAAAATTGGCAGAGGAAAAACGCTTAAAAGTCAAAAAATCAAAAAACCCACTCTCGTACCAAGGCTTTGTGTATGGTTGTATACAATTGTCAGAAATACCAAAGCCACCTTTAAAAAGAAAAGAAACAAATGTGAAAAGATTTTTCAAAGAAGTTCAACTTGCTACTTATGATGCTAATCTATGGCAAAATAAAGCGAGGAAACAGTTTTGTAATCTTAAATATCACATTGACCACACGCTAAAGGTCATTTGGTCAAAACAACAATACACCGAGAGTGACTACCGTCGTCTCATGTCATCAGACGCTTGGCTAAAAAGGGAAGTCTGCAAGTATTTAAAAGATGAGATTGAACCTCTTGTGAAAAATATCAATTTCAGTTTTGAACATTTCGAAAAACTTCTTGTCACTGATATGAGAGAAGATTCAAAGTACATCTATTCTCTTGAAGATGAATTTGATGCAAAATGCTTAAATCTTGATATTCAAAAGGAATTTTTCATAAATCAAATTGAGTCATTCTAGTCAGTGTATGTCAATCTTGAGCATGAGAATGTGGATTCTGATCATACATATTTTTTGAAATCTGAGAATCTTTGTTTCAAAAGGAAAATCACCGATCTTTCAAAAGAAGTAGCTGAAGTCAAAGAAGAATTATCAAAAAGAATTGCTTCTTCTAAAAAGGAAAAGATTGTTGAAGAAAATTGTGATGATGCCAATATCAAGTTTGATTTGGATGAACTTGATACGAAAAATATTGAATTGGAACATGTTGTGGCATCATTACAAAAAGAAAATGAGCATTTGAAACAGACTTACAAAAACCTGTTTAATTCAATCAAGCGTTCACGTGTTCTGAATCAAAAATCAAACACGAAACAAAAGGAGTCTGAAGTATTGAAGCCTCAAGTTACAAAAGTTTCCTATCCAAATCCTCTGTTTGATTCTACCTCTTCAGATTTTGAAACAGACAATGCAAATCATGTGCTAATGAGAAAGCAGTTTTAAGGGAGTGCAATCTTTCCGTTGCCACATTACACAAGCCACCAATCTTGATGAATTAAAGTTTGCTAAAACAATAAAACAAAACTACTTAATGAATTAAATACATGCAGCACCTTCTTACAGCTCTTGTATCTTTGATTTGGGTGTGTCTTGTGCTGCCTTCTTGACTGAATTCGTCCTTTTGCTCTGCTGTCCGAACTTCGGTGTTAGGGTTTCGAACTCGGATTCTTTTTCTCGTCTGGTCTACGGGGTATTTATAGTTTGTGTCTGAGGGAAGATGCGGCGCATCTACTAAGTAGATGCGGCGTATGTACGTAACTTCGCGTGGGGTCCAAGATTATAATATTCAGGAATATTCGTACACCGCCAGAAGATGCGGCGTAACTCCATGATTAGATGCGGCGCATGTCCTCTTGTATCTTGGATCGTATCTGGTGATATCTTGATATAGATGCGGCGCATGTTGATAGTGAGATGCGGCGCATCTGGAGCAGATTAGTCTTGATCTTCTTCATTTCAGTAGACTCTTCACTTTATGCACGTTTTGCTCCATTATTAGTCCAAAATCGCCAAGTTTCACCAAATGCTTGTTTTTACCTGAGAATTACAAAAGTAAACGATTAAGTATCAATCCTCATACATAATATAGTAAAACAAGTCAAATTAATAGGATAAATGATAGTAATAAAATGTACTTATTTGAGTTCATCAAATATCCCCCCACTTGAACTTTACTTGTCCCCAAGTAAACCTTAGATTAAATCTCATGAAAATGTATCCTAAAAGATGTTAGGATTTATTTTTAAATTTAAGCATGTATTCGTTTATTTCGTAATCACACAACTAAACACTTAACGAATTAGAAGTAAAATAAAATAAGTCGATAAAAGCAAATCTAATCGTTTAACTGTCCAGTCGCGACGAATATTCTATCATAAGCTTGGCAAGTATACACATCTCCACCACTAAAGCTAAGGAATAACAAGTCTAAAGCGGTAAAAAGGGTTTTGTAGGCTTAAGGGTTAATTATTCTTATTTCACTATCGATCTCAAATTCCAGAAAAGGCGACAAAATCACAAATACATGATCGAATCCACGAACACGATACTTGCAATTGCTCAAATCCTTAACTCGAATAGGCTAAAGATAGGTCCAAACTTCACCAATAATAATATATCAAAAAGGGCGACAAAATCATAAATACATAGCCGAATCCACGACTACGATACTTAAGATTGCTCAAATCCCTAATCTCAATAAATCAAAGGTTTGGTTGGATAAAGAATAGGGTATGGATAACATTTGGGATATAAACTGGTGTAAAAATAAAAATAAACAAAACAAATAAATTAAAAATCCTAAGTGTGGTTAATCACTATCCCAACCATCCCATGAATAAGACTCATATCATCGAATAACTCACGCTTTAACACTTGAAACACACGCTTTAGGTAGACACGAATTATACTCAACAAGATCTTAATCAAAGAATAAACCTTAATTGGCGTTCCCATAACTGCCAATTCCCATTCAATCCATAGATATAATACAACAAATAGTGGCCATATGAACCACTTACATAACTTTACATCGTTGGCTTAAAATAAACATCCAACTCTTTTTTCTTTCTTTTTCTTTTTTTTTTTTTTTTTTTTTTTTTTTTTCGATTTTTTTTTTTTTTTTTTTTTGAAACATAAACATAGATGTGTAAAATTTCACCACATCACTACAACTTTCTTTCCGGATAATTTTTTTTTATACTTTTCATAACTTTCAGAAATAATGGTAATAGCGAAAGTAGTAAACACACGAAAAATAAACTCTAAAATATACAATATTTACTTTCACTCCAATTGCATTGTGCAATTTCCCGACCTAACCAAAGATAATGAATTACGCACGCGAACACAGGTAATGTAAGGAAACACACTTTGCCTATAGCAATTAACCAACCACGGACTTTAATCTACAGGGTAGGCTAAGGTGTAAGGTGTAACGAAACATTTTAAACATAGGTGTAAGAAACGAAAGGAATGGCTCTGAGTGTTTTTCTAGGGGTATCTTACTCTAAAAATGAGAGTAACAAAAGGGTTTATACGGGGGTTAACTAACCAGTGTAGTTAGTTAATAACACATAACATATAATAGGCTATTTGGGTGTAATCCTAGAATTTTACCAAGTTAGACAAGTCATTCCAATTAAATAAATAATACTCATTATGGTGGTCTCGAATAGTATACAAGCCAAGTTCTAAAGTCTACAAGTCACCGGCACACTCATAGATTTGTGAATTTTGAAAAATCACAATTTTTGAAAATAACGTCATGTGTGCAGCTATGCAACTTAGATCTTAAACAAAAACATGCTAAAAAATTTTAAGTTTGATATATTAAGCACATTTTAAGCATAATTTTTGAAAAAGTTTAGGACAAGTAAGTGTTAAGTGTTCTAATTCTCCTATCCCCCCACTTAAGTTAAACAACGTCCTCGTTGTTTGTATAAAAGGTTAAAAATTGGAAAATAAAAAGAATTAGAACAGAAAAACTCCCCTGAGATTTGCTCGGTATGATCCTCCATTAGTGCAAGAGCAAAAATCATCTTTCTTGTGGATTAGAACGTTAAAGCTTCATACTTGATGTATCCACAGAAAATTCAGGAAACTATAATACCACCAACACTTTAAAACACACCTAAGATAAGAAAGGTTCAACTTGCATAATACATTAGTTGTTAGGAAAAATAAAACTTAAAAATTAAAACTGAAAATCATCAGGTCAGTCGATGCGCCGTATCTTATTGAAGAAGATACGCCGTATCGAGCCTGGAATTAATACGGATCAGAATAAAGATGCGCCGCATCCTTAACCAGGGATGCGCCGCATTAAAATAAACTGATAAATAGTTTTAAAGTCGGAAATAAAAATGCAGAAAAATAAAATAAGATATGACCGTTGCAGGAGATGCGTCGCATCTCAGGATTGAGATGCGCCGTATCTTCGTGCGGCCTGGACTGACTCGACACAGAAAACAGAATAATAAATGATAAATCCGGGTTGTCTCCCGGTCAGCACTTTTCTTTATTCCAGAGTCTTCAAGTTAGACTCACTTTCAGCTCCTTAGTATCGATCATTGAAGGAGTCGGAAACATCGCGCTCCTTCATTGCCAATTCAGTAATATTGAACACTCCTTGCTCGTCCTTAATTTCCACGCCGTTCTTCTTTAATATCTGTATAAATAAAGTCCTGTCCCTTTCGGGCAGAGATGACAAAATGATAGACGGGAAATTCTTATTATTATGTAGGAACAAATAAGCAAGGTGGGGTGGTAGTTCAATAAACACATCATGATTCAAATTCGTTTTCTCAACTATTCTCCTACGTTTATTAATTACTACACAATCATACCACTCATCATCAGAATCACTAACAACATCGCGTCTAAGTTCGGTAGGTACATTAAGGTCAATGAATTCCTCAAAGTCTTCATGATTAGGATTAGTTGAGTAGTTTTGAATCAATGTTTCTCCCATAAGTCTAGCTTCAAGATCGAGGTCCATACGCTCCCTTAATCCTAGCACATAAACACCTCTAATTATGCTTTTAACCGGATCTTGGCACTTATAGACTAGTTTATTATTCCCTACTCTTAATGAAATTTTTCTTTTAAACACATCAATCTTAGCGTGGGCAGTAGACAAGAAAGGTCTTCCGAGGATTAAAGGAATCTTAACATCCTCGGGCATGTCTAGTATAACAAAGTCTACGGGAAAAATAAATTGCTCAATCTTAACTAGCACATTATTAGCAATCCCCTCAGGTCGTTTTACTGTTTTATCAGCCAGTTCAATAAGTAATTTAGTTGGTGCTAATTTTCCTAGTCCTAGGGTAGCGAATGTCTTAAGAGGCATAACACTAACACTAGCTCCTAAGTCAGCCAACACATTATTGAAAGATATATTATTAATAGAACAAGGTAGAGTAAAACTTCCTGGGTCTCTTTCTTTATGAGGCAAGGCATTTGAGTCGGTTGCAGGGCTCTCTTCTTTCATTGTTGCCTTGATCTCCTCTTCAATTTTTGTCTTTTCTTTTAGTAGTCTCCTTAAGCTGATTGAAGAGTTAAAGAAAAATTCGGGTCTTGCACCATCATTACCATTCATCGACCTTCTAGGTATATTAGGAGTGACTTCTTCAGTGGTGCTTATGGCCTTGACATGATCCCTTGGGTTGGTTTCAGTTGAGCTCGGTAAACTTCCATATCCCCTTTCTTGAAGAACTTTGCTCATTTGACCAATTTGTTGTTCCAATGCTTTGATCGAAGCTCCTTGATTTCTTGTAGTAGTGTCCGTTGAAGCTCGAATTTCCTTGATCATAGCAGTATTCTCTTCATGTCTTTTAGCAGCATCGGCCATAATTTGCTTTAAAGTATCATCTAAAGTCTGCCTCCTTTCTTGATAAGCGGGATTGAAGTTGTTCTTTTGATAGAATCCCGGTGTAGCTTCCCTAAATCTCCCTGAAGGTCGGAATGGTTGTCCAAATTGGGTGTAATAAGCTTCTTCAAACGTCTCACTTTCATTCTTGCTCGGGCAATCCTTAGTGTAGTGAGGTCCTTCACACTTTTCACATCCAACTTGGGCAGCATACGCTCTTTCATCGCGCTTCTTCATTTCTCTACTGATTTTATCCAATTGAGCTTGAATAGCAGCAATCCCGTCAAAATTAGTGCTGCTCTTAGATCTAGTAGAGGTCCCATCGTGCCATTTCTGAGAATGATCAGCAGCATCTTGGATCGCTTTCCTAGCATTAGTTGCACTCATCTGAGGTACAGCTCCCTTAGCATCCAAAATCTGTCTTGTAGGCACGTCCAATCCCTGATAAAACAATATTATTTCCTGCATAGGGGTTAGATAGTGTTGAGGACATTTAATCAATAAATCTTTAAATCGTTCCCAAGCTTGATAAAGAGTTTCATCAGGCTCTTGCTTGAAACTATTGATAGCCTCCATCTTTTTAGCAGTCTTAGCAGGTGGACAATATCTCTTCAGGAATTTGCTTTTCAAACCTTCCCACGTAGTGATTGAACTAGCAGGTTCATTCCTTAGCCACTTGTTAGCAGCTCCTTTTAGTGAGATTGGGAAGATTCTTAGCATGAGTTGATCGGTATTGACACTTTCTGTAGTAAACAAATCTGCAATCTCCAGGACCTTTTCAACATGCTCATTAGCATCCTCTTGTTCCGTCCCACTGAAAGCATTCTCTCTTAGCTCTTTGAGAAATTGTCCCTTCAACTCAAATTTTGACTTGTCATCAAACTTAGGTCTAGCAACTCCTGAAGTGTAATCAGCACGGGTATTGTTCATGTATTCCTCCATAGTAGTGTTTTCGCCCATTGTTTCTGTTTCAACTTCCTCTTTCTCTTCAGAAAAATAATCAAGCTCGAGTGAACTTGAAAGATCAAAGCTTCTTGTGTTGAAAAGCCTTTTAAGCGAATGTAGGGCTCGTTCAGGATCTTCGAAAGGTTGAATCAAGTTCTTCGTAGAACTCCTGGTCATGCACTTCCTGAAATCAACACAAAAATATCAGTAGGGTATGCTCGAGAAAGTAGTATATCAGATAATTAATAACGAAAACGGAATACGAAAAATTAAAGTTACTGATATCTGCAGACGATGCGCCGTATCCAAAGAGTTGGATACGCCGTATCTTATAATCGTTAAAATTTAATCAGACTTTATTCAGAAAATAGATACGCCGCTTAGAATTTATGAATGCGCCGTATCGAATTAATCAATCAAAAATCAATTTATCTAATTAAAATTAAATGCGTCGTATTAACGAAAGTTAATGCGCCGTATTTCCGTTACGTTTAAAATTACAAGATTTTTGATTCAGTAGGATGCGCCGTATCGACGGAAATCGATACGCCGTATTTGTTTAATAATTCGCAAACTGTTTTTAATTAAAATAATAGATACGCCGTATCTGCGAAAGCAGATGCGTCGTATGGCGTTAACGTTTAGAAAAATTTTTATCAAAACAGATACGCCGTATCTACAAAAGCAGATGCGTCGTATTACTTTATCGCTTAGAAAAATTTTCTTGTTAAAAACAGATACGCCGTATCTTGGGGAAAAGATGCGTCGTATCGAATTAATTAAACGCGTTGTATATAAAAATTAAACGCAATACGCCGTATCTGAGAGATCAGATGCGCCGTATCGTTTGATTTAGCACAGTACAACGATAGCAGAACAGAAAAATACGAAAAATAAAAATAAAAATTAAACACACGAACAAAAATAAACACACAAAAATAAAAGAAAACAATTAACACACAATACAACAAATATGCAAAATAGTACAATGATGCAATTAATCTAATAAAAAGAAAAACCTAATTAAAATACTAATCAAATTAACAGAAAATAACAATTCACTCCCCGGCAGCGGCGCCAAAAAACTTGATGCGCGTGATGTGTCGTTGCGGTTTAGCAGTTTTAATGCCTACTCAAGTTTTAAATTTATATTTAGCCGACTTATCAATAACACACACACTTAACGAGCAGTGTACCCGGTCAGTATGAAGATAATGGTAAGTAGAGTGTCGATCACTAAGAGTGGAACGTATAATCTCGTTAATCTAATCAGTATTTTAATATCCTAACGCAAGGGGGTTTCAGCCTGAGAGACTGGCACGGTTTTGTTTGCAAGTAAATAATAAAATAAACAATAGGCACGAATCAGCAAGTAGCACACACGTACACAGATAGATACTTGAGACAATAAGAGGGCTGTCCTTATGATTAAGTAGATTGTCACTTGTTTTATTGATAGCTTTATATGAAGTGTATGTAATTAACCCTTTCTCGTTGGTCCTATTCTTATCGGCGAGTAAACCCTTAATGATTACTTATGTCTAAAAGTCATTCCTAAGTGATCAATTTAGAAACAACCGTGGGAGCCACATCTTGTCCCGCAGTCGGATGCCCGCAAGCCACTAATAAACACAGAGGTTATCAATGCACTAATAAGTAGTAACCAAAGACATCAACATATAAACTTTAATTAATGAGAAAGCAGTTTTAAGGGAGTGCAATCTTTCCGTTGCCACATTACACAAGCCACCAATCTTGATGAATTAAAGTTTGCTAAAACAATAAAACAAAACTACTTAATGAATTAAATACATGCAGCACCTTCTTACAGCTCTTGTATCTTTGATTTGGGTGTGTCTTGTGCTGCCTTCTTGACTGAATTCGTCCTTTTGCTCTGCTGTCCGAACTTCGGTGTTAGGGTTTCGAACTCGGATTCTTTTTCTCGTCTGGTCTACGGGGTATTTATAGTTTGTGTCTGAGGGAAGATGCGGCGCATCTACTAAGTAGATGCGGCGTATGTACGTAACTTCGCGTGGGGTCCAAGATTATAATATTCAGGAATATTCGTACACCGCCAGAAGATGCGGCGTAACTCCATGATTAGATGCGGCGCATGTCCTCTTGTATCTTGGATCGTATCTGGTGATATCTTGATATAGATGCGGCGCATGTTGATAGTGAGATGCGGCGCATCTGGAGCAGATTAGTCTTGATCTTCTTCATTTCAGTAGACTCTTCACTTTATGCACGTTTTGCTCCATTATTAGTCCAAAATCGCCAAGTTTCACCAAATGCTTGTTTTTACCTGAGAATTACAAAAGTAAACGATTAAGTATCAATCCTCATATATAATATAGTAAAACAAGTCAAATTAATATGATAAATGATAGTAATAAAATGTACTTATTTGAGTTCATCACTTGCATGCTTCATGTTGTAATCTTTTGGTTGTGTATTTATACACAACACCTTTATTAAATGAATGATCTTATTCTATATGCTTGCTTATTGTTGTTACATATACTTGTGCTTCTAACATTTTTTTTGCAAGCGTTCCATAGCTCGTTTCCTTGGTGCCCCCAAACGAGGGGGAGTACACATCAAGGGGGAGTTTTCGTCCCGACAAACTTGATTCTAAAACTTGTCGGCTTAACCTTTTTGATTCTACAAAAAGGGGGAGAAATAGATGTAAACTGACTAAATACTTGTCTAAAAACTAATTTTTAGATTTAATGAGTTTAGATTTTGTAATCATCAAAAAGGGGGAGATTGTTGATATAAATAATGCCTAAACACGTTATTAATATTTTTCGATATCTCTACGTTTTGATAATCACAAAATGTAAAATCATTAATCGGAAAATTATGACGTAAACAAGTATTTAGTTGTAAATATCTATTTCTACAACTCAAATCACTTAAGGTATGAATGAACTAATGCTTAATGCATTATATGATCAAAGGAACATTTTCTTAATAACTATATTTTTTATAAAACATCAAAAACATTTTATATATTTTTGAAAAACATTTTTGGTATTAAATAAAAATGTTTAATCTTTTATAAAAATATGAATTCAAATTTTTAACTAAAATCAGTTAAAATGTTCCAGAAAAACCTTCCCCACAAAAAGACAAATCTGGGCAACGGACATACTGGGCGGCCCCCTTAATTTTACTAGGCGGCCCCCTTAAAATTAAGGGGACCGCCCCCTATTTAAGGGGGCCGGCCACGCTCCAGTAGACCTCCAGCTGTCCAATTTTTCTCCTATAAATACCAGGCTTCTCCTGGACTTTTACTCACCTTTTGCACACTAAAACTTTCTGTTTTAAAACCTTTCTAAACATTGTAAATCCTTTGATCATATTTTCTTAAGCATTGGTTTCTAAGTGATCCAAGCTTCCACTACCAAAAGTGCAAAAGAACTCTACTTTAACTAGTGAAGAAATGTTATTACTTACCTCATTCAATTGTGTGGTTGTGTAAAGTGTTGTATAGTTGTGATAAGTAGATCCTAGTGTTAGTAACTTGTTGTGTTGTAAAGAAGTTGTGTAGAATTAGTTGTGAAGTAGTTGTGAAGTAGTTGTGAAGTAGTCGTGGAAAAGAAGTCGTGAAGAAGTCGTGAAGAAGTCGTGAAGAAGTCGTGAAGCCGTCGTGAAGCCGCTGTGAAGAAGTCGTGATCAAGTTGTGTATAAGTCGTGTTTAAGTTGTGAGATTGGTTCTAGCTACGATTAGAACTCGACATCTAGCTTTGTGTCGTTAAGCCAGTGTAAGCTAAAGTTGTGTAAGGTTTCTCCGCCATAAGGGAGTTTGTTGACATAGTGAAGAGAACTCTCGAGTAGGTGACTCGGGGAGTGGAGTAGGGCAAGGAAGGTGTCCTTGTAGCCGAACCACTATAAATCCTTGTGTTGTGGTTTGATCTTTCCATCCCTATCCTTCATTTCATTTACTTTACTTTACTTACATTACTTATTTATATTTGCTTATACTTGCTCATATTGTTTAACTATTGAAGTCACATAATATCGAATCGAAGTTTTTTAAAAAATAAACAAAGTTTTCATAAAATTAAAAAGACGTAAAACTATTCAACCCCCCTTCTAGTTTTCCACATTCTCTATTTCCTTCGACATAGTTGTACCTGAACCTAAACACATCTTTTGCACCTTTTAAGTGTAATATGTTCATAAATACAACCAAATAACATGCATAATCATAAGAATAATGCTATAAAAACATGTTCAAAATGAGCGTTATCAAATCCCCCACACTTACACTTTGCTTGCCCCCAAGCAAATCTTAGCTTTTAAGAAAATCCATATGATAAAAACGAGATGCAAATCTACCTAGCACAAGTACAAGATAAGATCCATCTATTTAGGCTTATAAATGAAAAGATGAGATGTTTGACAATACCTTAATGATTCTCTTGCCTGATAACATATTAAGACACCTCACGAAAGGAATATGAAGTATGATTCACTCAACACTCATTTGTAGTGATTGGAAAATATAATATAATCACACTCATTGCGCAGATATAATCCAAATATTACCATAGGCTTGTACAAGAAACAAAAATCAACCGACGTGGCGTAAGCACCAAATGTAAACATCTAAGAGGACTTTTATTCGGGTTTAAGGTTTCAAGGGTTATATGAGACTATTGTGTCACTATCTCATGTAAAACATAATAGCTCGCTAACAACGAAGTCTCGAATTATTAAATAACGGATGGTCACTAAGGATAACCTTAGATCGCTAACAACGCTATCTCATTCCTCAAGAAATCGGATGGTCACCACATGTCATTACACTTGATAACTTCACAAAGTCAAAAGAGGTAAGGATAAGACATGGGATATATATATATATATATATATATATATATATATATATATATATATATATATATATATATATATATATATATATATATATATATTTTGGTTTTAATTTTGAAAAACTTTACAAATAGCCAAAGTCTCCAACCAAGTGCTACTAGCTACATCAACCACTTTCCTTTGAACTTGAGATTCTTCCTTGATAACATACATTCATAGCTCATTGGCTTTCCATGTCATCAAACAATGACGATGACTTATTTTATTTCTCTTTTTTTTTTTTATAATAATATATAATCCATGAGATTATCATGGAGTTCGCCACTTTCTCATTTTCAAGGATTCCCACATAACAATCAACTTTCCAAGTAGCTAGTAACCAACCAAGACGTGACTAAGGGTAAGGTTAAGGCTAAAGGTGAGAAATATTTTTATATTTTTCTGGTGTAACAAAATGAAAAGACTGGCTCGGAGGGTGAACTAATGGAATCTAGCACTTAAAATGAGTGCTAACAAATGGGTCTATGGAAGAGGTTAACCAACCAATGTGGCTAGCTAATATATCAATATGTGAAAAATGGAAGGCCATTTGGTTAAATTCCTAAGGTAGCCTCTTATCACGCGAATACATTTATATCACATGACTGTGATCTCACTACGGTCTGGTAATGATTTGCATGTACAAGTTCTAGAATAAATAAGATCACTGGCACACTCATAGCAAAAAGATTAGAGCATAAAAGATATATGCTATATAAGAATAGGCTTCAAATCCTCACATATTTAGGAGAATGGGTTATGGTTGTGCTATCAATGTTATCAATCCAAAAATGGATTGCAATGCCAATCAGGACACATCTCAAATTTTCAAAAATTACATGTTTTATTAGTGAATAAATCTTGTTATTCTTTATCAATATTCTCAACGTGCGAAAACAACTAGATCAATGGGGCAAACAAATTTAAAAATAGGTTTAAATTTATAGAAAAAAAATTAAAATCAAGATCATTTCCTATTTCCTCCCCCCCACACTTAAGTTTGACATTGTCCTCAATGTTAAGAACGATAAATCATGAAAATAGGGAAATGAAACATAAGAGAAATGATATTGCCTGAGCATAAGAAATAGGAGGATTTCATTTGATTTCAATATCAAGCATCCTAACCTGCATAATCATCAAACAAAAACATACAAAAATGCAAAATAATTTTTTATTTTATTATTCATAATATTAAGCCCCCCACACTTATGGTAAAACCATCAGGGCATAAAAACAAACACACGGGTTGCCTCCCGAGAAGCGCTAAATTTATTAATGAGTCATCAGCCTGACTCAATCTTTCTTACTTTGGTGGTTTCTGTTGAGGATTCTTTCCTAATTTCTTTGGAATATACACCACATTTCCTTTTACTACTCCTTTTTCCAGTTTTATCAATATTATGAAATGTTGCGGTGTTGCAAGTTCTAGGAAGAACATCCCAGATGTAACCAGTTTCCGCAGCCCATTGTATTACTTTTTTATAATCAGCTGGAAAAGGTGCCATGAATGGAATAGCATTATATTTCTTTTTATCAAGCATTTCAAGTGGAATTTCCTCACTTGAAATTTCATTTAATTGCTCCTCATCATGGTATAGTTTAATTCGATGTCCATTAACAATGAAAGTTCCACCTTTTTATCGTATAGTTCAACATATCCGGATGGAAAACCATGTTTTACCAAGAATGGACCAAACCATTTGGTTATGAGTTTAGGAGCTTTGAATTTATACTTTGAATTGAACAAAAGAACTTTGTCTCCAGCCTTGAATTTTTTACGGATTCTTAGCTTCCTATCATGATAAGCTTTTGTTCGAGCTTTGTATAATTTTGAGTTTTCATATGCTTGGAGTCTCAATTCATCGAGTTCATGTAATTGTAAAAATCGTTTTTCTCCAGCGATTTTTAAATCAGGATTACATTGCCTCAATGCCCAGTAAGCACGATGTTCAATTTCAAATGGTAAATGATAATTCTTTCCATATATGAGTCTGTACGGAGTTGTACCAATTGGAGTTTTATATGCGGTTCTAAACGCCCATAGAGCATCATCGAGTTTCCTTGACAAAAACAGAAGGATTATCCTTAACTGTTTTTTCAAGTATTCTTTTTAAAGCTCTATTGGTGTTTTCGACTTGACCACTAGTCTGAGGATGGTATGCTGTTGAGAAACGGTGGTGGACCCCATATCTTTTCATAGCTTTTTCCATTTGATGGTTGCAAAAATGAGTTACTCTATCGCTTATCAAAGCTTTTGGAATTCCGAATCGAGAGAAAAGCTTTTTCAGAAAATTCACAACTACTCGTGCATCGTTAGTTGGTAGGGCTTCTGCTTTCGCCCATTTGAAAACATAATCTATTGCAACGAGAATGTATTCAAATTTATGAGATTTAGGAAAAGGTCCCATGAAGTCAATTCCCCATATATCAAATATTTCAGAGACTTGGATGCTTTTCTGTGGCATTTCGTCTCTACGAGAAAGACTACCAGATTTTTGACATGCATCACAATTCTGCACAAGTATATGTGCTTCTTTAAAGATCGTTGGCCAATAAAATCCCGCATCAAAAACTTTTTTAGCGGTGGTGGATGGTCCATAATGTCTTCCGGTTGGGCCATGATGACATTCATCAAGCATTTTTTGAGTTTCGAAACCATACACGTATCTTCTTATTATACCATCCGGGCACATTTTGAATAGATACGGTTCATCCCAAAAATAACATTTTAAGTTTGCAGAGAATTTACTACGCTCAGCATGAGATAGACATTTTTGTAATATTCCTCCAGCTAAATAATTTGCATAATCTGCAAACCATGGAATTTCTTCATCTTCAATTCCGATAAGAGTTTCGTCGGGAAAGTAATCATCAATCTCGTTTGCACCGAATTCCTCTAAATTTGGATTTTCTAATCTAGATAAATGATCTGCCGCCACATTTTCTGTACCCTTCTTATTCTGGATTTCAATGTCAAACTCTTGAAGCAATAAAATCCATCGGATAAGACGTGGTTTTGCATCTTGTTTAGCAAACAGATATTTCAGAGCTGAATGATCGGTGAATACAATTGTTTTTGATAAAATAAGATAGGAACGAAACTTGTCAAATGCAAAAACTACAGCCAACAGTTCTTTTTCAGTCACTGTGTAGTTTTGTTGGGCATTATTCAAGGTTTTGCTAGCAAAATATATAGGACGAAAATGTTTACCATCTCGCTGTCCTAATACTGCTCCAACAGCATAATCACTTGCATCGCACATGAGTTCAAACGGCAATGACCAATCTGGTGAAATCATGATTGGTGCATTTGTTAGCTTATTTTTTAATGTTTCGAATGCCTTGATGCACTCTTCAATGAAGTCAAAGACTGAATCTTTTTCAAGCAATTTCGTCATTGGACGAGATATTTTTGAAAAATCTTTAATGAATCGACGGTAAAATCCCGCGTGTCCTAAAAAACTTCTAACGCTTTTAACGTTAGTTGGGGGTGGTAACTTAGCAATAGCATCAATTTTCGCTTTGTCAACTTCGATTCCTTTGCTCGAAATCTTGTGACCAAGGACAATTCCTTCCGTCACCATAAAATGACATTTTTCCCAATTAAGTACGAGATGCGAAGTTTTGCATCTTTCAAGCATTTTATCAAGATTGTTAAGGCAAGACTCAAATGATTCTCCAAATACTGAAAAATCATCCATGAATACTTCCATAGAGGTTTCAAGCATATCTTGAAAAATAGCAATCATGCATCTTTGAAATGTTGCTGGTGCGTTACAAAGACCAAAAGGCATACGCCTATAAGCATATGTGCCGAACGGACACGTGAATGTGGTTTTTTCTTGATCAACTGGATCAATTGGAATTTGAAAGTAACCGGAAAATCCATCGAGAAAACAAAAGTATTTGTTCCCCGCAAGTCTTTCCAACATTTGATCCATGAACGGTAATGGAAAATGGTCTTTTCTGGTGGCATCATTTAATTTTCTATAATCAATGCATACCCGCCAACCAGTGACAGTTCTTGTAGGAACAAGTTCATTACGTTCATTAGTTACGACAGTTGTTCCTCCTTTCTTAGGAACACAGTGAACAGGACTCACCCATGAGCTATCCTCAATAGGATAAATAATTCCAGCGTCAAGAAGTTTGATTATTTCTTTCTTAACTACTTCCTTCATATTTGGATTGAGTCTTCGTTGTCTTTGAACAACTGGTTTAGAATCAGTTTCGAGATTTATTTTGTGTTTGCAAAAGTTTGGACTTATTCCAGGAATATCAGAAGTTTTCCAAGCAAAAGCTTCTTTATGCTTTTTGAGTGTAGAAACTAGTCGTTCTTTTTCATCAGGTTTAAGTTTTGAAGATATGACAACTGGAAGAAAAGAATTCTCTTCCAAAAATGCATATTCCAAATGATCAGGGAGAGGTTTCAAAACTAGATCTACCGGCGGTTCTTCAATTGAGGTTGTGATTCTCATATCATTATTGAATTCTAACTCTTCAAAGTTAGTATTTTCTTCCTCCGAAATTTCTTCGGTGTCAATCTGCATAAATTCAGCAAATTCTCTATCGAGATCTTCATCACTGATTTGACCAGATGTTTGATGAGTCTGAATTCTTTCATCAAGCAACTCATCGAATGTTTCTTCTGTTATATCATCGATAACATCAATGCTATAACAAGTGTCATCATTTGCATGAGAATATTTCATTTCCTGATTAATCGAAAAAGAAATTCTTTCATCCCCAACTCCAAGGTTGAGTTCTTTATTTTTTACTCGAATGATAGCATCTGCTGTATTTAGGAAAGGTCTTCCTAGAATTAATGGAACTTTGCTATCTTCCTCCATCTCAAGGATCACAAAATCAACAGGAAAAACAAATTTCCCAACTTGAACAAGCATATTTTCAGCTACTCCAACAGGATACTGGATAGTATGGTTGGCTAATCGTATACTCATTCTTGTTGGTTTCAATGTTTTGATTGAAAGTTTCGCATACAACGAGTATGGCATAAGATTGATACTTGCACCAAGATCGGCTAAAGCATCACAAGTGATTGAATTTCCTAAGGTACATGGAATAAGAAAACTTCCTGGATCACCGAGTTTCTTTGGTAATTTATTCTCAATTATTGCAGAGCAATCTTCATTTAAGAAAGTAGCGGAAATGTTTTCCATTTTACTTTTATTATTAACAAGTTCTTTCAAAAACTTCCCGTAATTGGGCATTCCAGCTAGAACATCAACAAGAGGAATGTTGATTCTAACTTCTTTTAGTAAATCAATGAACTTTCCATATTGTTCTTCCATTTTTTTCCTTCCTCAAACGTTGAGGATATAGAATTCTTGGTTTATATGGTTTGAGTATTGGAGTAGGTTTATCAACTGGTGTAGAATTGGGTTCATTTTCTTTAGATTCTTTTTCTACTTCATCCTGACTATCATTTTGGACAACAGGAGTTGTTTGGGTTGGGTTGGTTGGTGGATCATAAGATAGACCACTACGAGTATATATAGCATTCACATGCTCATTTCTTGTTTGAGGTGGACGATAATTTCCAGATGATGATGGTTTTGGATTGGTTTGAGTATTACTTGGCAAAGTACCAAATGGTCTTGCAGCGAATTGATCAGAAAGACGACCAAATTTGGTCTCAAGATCTTGGATAGAAGCTTGATGATTCTTTTGACCTTGTTCAACCTTGCTTTTGAGCATAAAGAATTGATTTTTCATAAATTCGTTAGTTTGTTTTTGAGCATGCACAAATTCACGCATGGTCTTTTCGAATTCAGATTCTTCGTTTTTTGTTTCACGAGAACGATTTTCATCATGAAAAGATGTTTGACGGTTTTCATCACAAGTTTGGGAACGGTTATCATCCCTTGATGGACGATCTTGCCAATCTCGAGAATTCCTACCGTAGTAGTTTCCACGATATCCTCCTCCTCGATATCCTCCAGAAACATAATTAGCTTCTGCTTCGGGACCTCCCATGGGTTTATCATCACACTCGGATGAGGAGTGATTTCCACCACAATGAGTACATCCCTCACGAATTTCTTTGATTTCTTTTTGGATACTTTCGAATTTGGAATCAATTTTAGAGGTAAAATCTTTCATCATATCCAAGATTTTAGAATTTTCATTTGTTGCTTCGGCAAATGCAACCGTTTTTCGTTGAGGTTTAGTTTTGGCATCTTTAGACCAATCAAGCTTAAGAAGTACACGGTCTTCTAGCAAATTGTAAGCTTCATTAGGAGTCTTATAAAGGAAAATTCCTCCGGCATCAAGTATGCCTTGAGTTGCGTCATCTAGACCATGGTAAAAGATTTGGATAATATTACCACGAGACAATCCATGCCCATGACAACTTCGGAGCATGTTTTTCATTCGAAGCCAAGCTTCAACAAGATTTTCTCCTTCTTTTTGAGTAAAACTACGAATTTCACCCAAGAGTCGATCAAACATGGCTGGTGGAAAGAAACGTCCAACAAACGCTCTTCTCATTTGGTCCCAAGTTGTGATCACTCCGGGGCTTAATTCATTATACCAAATTTTCGCTTCCCCAGTGAGAGGCGATGGAAAAAGTTTAAGTCGGATTGAATTTGGATCGGTAGTTCCATAACGAAACATGTCACAAATTTCAAGGAAATCGGCAATATGTTTATCTGGATCAGATTTAACTCTACCATCAAATTGGTTATCTTTAATCATAGAGAGATGATGACCTTTGATAGTAAAATTTTCTCCTAGATTCACGGGAATAATTGCGGCTTCGGGCGTAGGAGCTACTACCCTATTGGTACCCCACATGGGTCGATCATCAGCCATTGGAAATGGTATTTCTTGAAAAAGATTAATGATAGGATGAACTTCGGAAAGGTTTTCAAATGGTGGATTTTTGGTTTTTGGAATTCTTTGATCGGGTGGAATGAATGGATTTTTCTTTTTACGAAATAAACGTTCGGGATTAGACAATGGTGAACTTAATTCTTCGTTAGAAGAACAAGTGGTCATACACGAGAAAAATGAGCCTATCGAAAAGGATAAACTAAAAAAAAAAAAAAAAAAAAAAAAAAAAAAAAAAAAAAAAAAAAAAAAAAAAAAAAAAAAATTATATGGTCAGGCCGGCGGTATGGAATTACTGGCCGACGGTATGGACAAATTCGAAAAGGAAATTTGAGACAGAAAGATTATACCGCCCGGTTTCGATTTATACCGGCGGTTTTGGACTTAGAGAAAAAAAATTTTATGTTTTTTTACGTGATACCGGCGTTTTGGATTTTTAGGCCGGCGGTATGGACAAACAGTAAGATTATACCGCCCGGTTTTGAGTTATACCGGCGGTATGGGAGAAAAATGTAGGAATTTTTTTTTTTTTTTTTTTTTTTTAGAGAGAACCTAAAGAATACGCTGAAGAGTAACAATACTAGCAAGATTAAAACTAATGAATTTTAAGCAAAACTCACTCAAACGAGATTCAAATCCCCGGCAACAGCGCCAAAAACTTGATGTGTTTCAAGGGATATACCCGTTAGGAGTCCAAGTTTTAAAATTTTTAACACGATTTACCAATGATTCAAACGAAACACATACGAGCAAGTATACTCGTCCGTATGTAGTAAGAGATAATTGAGGTAAGCCGAGGTCAATCACTAGGATTTGTTTTGTTTGTGTGATGTGAATTTTTGCAAATAAATAGCAATCCAACTAAGCAATACTAATTAGCAAGCAAATAAAGATGATGTAAATTCAATAATTAAAAGACTACACTTGCCTAGACTAGTTTGCACAATTCCTTTGACATGATTATGACATTGGTTCCATTTGATTATGACCAACAAATTAGATGGTGTTCTAATTCGATTAGTGGTGTACTAATCATATTGTTTCCCACACTTTCAATCCTCGTCAAGATTTAGAGATTATAAAAAACAATATTTCAAAATTGATCAATCCAAGATTAACACAACTCAATTACCCGATTCACTTTCGTTTCACAAATAATTAACAACCACACTATTTAGCTTTCCAAGTTAAATTAAGTTTCTTATGAAATGGTCAATACATAAGGTAAAACCCTCATAGACAAAGTTTTACAACTAACTTACTAACAATGTCTTTTTCAACCCAATACATCATTAAAAATTACCCAAACTTAATAACTCTTTGGTGGAGAAAACTTAAGATAGCACAATTCGTTCTTAGTGTTAACTTTTCTTTTATATTAGAACCAATAAGTCATAACCAATCAAGTGAACCATAATTCAAACATCATCTAGGAAAGTGCATAAGGCACTTAGCCACTCATGGTAAACAAAGTAATAATCATAAGAAATTGATCACTAGTAAACATGATTGAATAGTCTTACAAAATGTTGTAATGATGATTACAAATAATGAAGGACACTTGTGAAATAATCAACAACGATCCGTAAGTAATTGAAGTAATGATTAATGAGATTTTAGCCTCCTTGTTCCTGCGTTTTCCTCCTCTTTCTGCCCACTTGTAAGAGAGAAATGTGACAGATTTTTCTTTGTGGTAGTTTGTTGTATATTGATTGTCTCTCTCTTGTTTCTTTCTTCATGTATATATGGAGACTTCCCCTTAGCCAACAAGAAAACAACTTGGGCTCCAAGTGTCATAATGATGCAGGAACTTTAGTGATTAGAAGTTAATGATTGGCCTTGGTGTTAATGATGCTTAAAATGAAGAATAAATGCAACTCTTCATATCATTTTTTCTGCATACCTCAGGTATGAAAATGTAGACCCTGGGTATGGATGGCTATACCTCAGGCAGGAATTCTAATACCTCAGGTATGAGCTCCCCTTCTTGAAACCTCGGGTATAGAAACTGAAACCTTGGGTATAGACCAAGTCTTGCACATAACTTTCAACTCAAAGCTAGCATATAATTCCCACTTGTGACACACTTCTTGGCACTAATTCTTGGCACTAATTCTTGACTTCATTTCCACATCTTTCTCTTGAACTTGAACATAATCATAGCATGAATCTTTGTCTTGAACGGAAAACTTTACTTCGCGCATATTTACTTGATTTTGTCGACTTTTCTTCATCTTTTTCTCTATTTCCTTCGACATAGTTGTACCTGAACCTAAACACATCTTTTGCACCTTTTAAGTGTAATATGTTCATAAATACAACCAAATAACATGCATAATCATAAGAGTAATGCTATAAAAACATGTTCAAAATGAGCGTTATCAGAAGATAATAAAGGTTTATTTGTTAGGGCTTTCAGGTCATAGTAACACAGTTGTTAATCTTAGGAATGGAATCTCGTCTGGTTATTATCAATCAGTTAGCAAAAATCGCTAATTCAAGACTTGTTAAGGACATGATGATTGTCCATTATAGGCGTGAAATTGATGTTACTTTTAAGGATGAGGAAGATTTGATGTCTAAGGCTTCAAAGATTAGTGCGCGAGTTGATCATAGGGATCAAATGATAAAAGAACTTCAGCTCCTTTGTTGCTCAGACTCATCTTTGCATTCCATCAATGACATGATGAAGATGCAGACGGAAGATTTGGCTGAAGTTGCTGGGTTGCTCTTAGGTGTCGCGAAAAAACATGCCCGACTCCGTGATTTATTCTTTTTCTTGGAGAAGTTGGGGTTAATGGAAATTTGATGTAGTATATGTCTGTAGTGTTGAAGATATTGTCTTTTGGTTTGACTTTCGGTTTGGTATATTTTGTGGGAAGTCACTTGGGTTATGTAAATCTTAGTTTAAGTTTGTTTTAGATTATCTCAATGTTTATGGGTCGTATCTTTTGGGAAAGTCGTTCAAGCTGGCTGTTTATGGTCGTGAAATATTGTCTATCTTTAATCATCCGTGGTGCGTTTCTCTCTTGATGTTTAGAAACTTATCTGTGGGCATGTACAAACAGTTTGACTTTAAATGAATATGATCTTTTTTTAGTTTGGTTTGTAATTGTTTGTTGATTAGTTGGAGTGGTTTATTTGTATTCATTGTGGCTGTTTAGCAAGGTGTTTTTAATCACATATTTAAATTATAAGATATAATCTATTTTCGGTATGATTCTCGTTCGATAATACATATAAATTAATAGGTATTTATTGTGGGTATTCAGTAGGGTACTTTAAGGACGTTTTCGTATTAGTATCCGATATTTGATTTATGTACCAAAATACATATTTGTATGCTAATAATATTTGAGCGCGAGTTGATGTATACATTTAATAAATATAGTCATACAAAATTATATTTGATATAATCTTAGATACGATATCTTGTTGTTACTCATACGCTTTATTTATTAACGAACTACGTCGTTGAACTGTATTATCTAATGATATCATTTTTTGCTTCAGTAACTCCTACTTCCATTCGGTTTTTTATGTCGTCACTATTTCCTCTTTTCTTATTCACACGAATATTAAGCACTTTATCTTCTTTCATGCAAGAAGCACAAAATCGTCTCCAACTTAAGTACGAAGCGCCTTTATTAACTAATACTAACATTTTTTTAGTTATGGTATTGGTTCTGAATATTGAAAAGTTTTGCACAATACCATACCTACTAAGAAAGTGGTATGAACTTATAAAGGCAAATATGTTTGAGGATAGAGATATTTTACAAAATGCTTCATGCTCGTGTGAAGAAGAACCGAGGGGGTTAGAAGCAAGGAAATATAAAGGAATCGAGACAGGGTAAGGAGGTAATTGAAGTCTGTTTTGAGTTACTGTGGATCAAGGTAATTTTTAGGTGTTTTGAACCATTTTAATCCTTGGTGGTTAGGTGGTTTTGTTTAGATCGTGATTAAAAAATGTCAAGGCGTTGTTTAATGTTTCATAAAATTGTTATTAGTAGGATGCAATTGTATGACTTTGTTATAGATCGCAAGGATCGAAAGTCGTTATGTTGATCTTGAAGTAATGTTGATTTTGAAGTAAGTTGACTATGGTGGGAAATAGTTTAGTGGATGATTATGTATTATTCTTGTGTATGATATTCAAGTGAATAATTATATATGTATATATATCATGATCTTCCGTTTGTGAATTATTAAGAGAAGCATATTTAAAGAACATGCAAGTTGTGTAGCATACTCATTAATAGGCTATTCCTATAGGCTTGCTACATTGTCTTTTCATCTTACATTGTCTTTTCATCTTATAAGTTATAATTACTCATAGCTGCTCTTCACACTAAGCATCATCACAATATCGAAAACACCAAATCTCACTGCTCAAATTATTCGTGCCCGGATCAACAAAAGGTGAACTATATAATCTTGATCTAATATTTTTGTTCATGTTTCGTTAACCTCTGTTACCCGATTTTCTTATTGAAAAGATGAAACCTTGAATCTTTTGATTGTCTAATTGTTATTTATTTGTCTGTATATTTAAGCTAATATCTTGTAGTTGCATGTTTTGTTTTTTGTGTTTGATCCTATGTTATAATTAACTTAAGTAATCATTTTATGTATTACTATTTATGAAGTTAATATGAGAAGTACAGTTGGTAGGGTGTTGTTTATGGGTAGATGTTGATGAAACCTGTTTGTTGTACTATTTCTTTTTGATCAGTTAGAAAAAAATAGTTTAGAATGGCGAGAAGATAATAAAAGTTTATTTGTTAGGGCTTTCAGGTCACAATAACACAGTTGTTAATATTAGGGATGAAATCTTTGTTACGCACTCAAGAATCACTTGGATCAAGTTAATTTTTAATTGTTTTGAATTGTCTTAATCCTTTGGTGGGGTTGATAATTGTTTTAGAGTATAATGAATCAACCCTGTTACCATGACATGTTGCGAAAGTGATGTTTGTTAGATGCAGATGTTTTTTTTGGCTGTTATTTCATACATGTTGTATTGGTGTTCGTTATTACAACAGTATTTGAGTGTGTATTTGAAAGACTGGCCCGTGTTTTATTCTTTGCTAAATGTTTTGTGTTTTTGGAATGGTTGCAGAACAATGACAACACAATTCATCACGGATTATAATCATGTGGAAAATATGGGAACATTGGTAGGTATTTATGGAATTATATTCCCATAATAATCTTCTTATACACGTTATTTGAGTTTGTTTGTTAATGTGTTTTTTGGTGTTTGTAAAACCATAGGTACTGCCTGATTACTATCATATTAACTACTACAACAATAATGACTATGTGTACCTGATTAATAATAATCGGGTTAAAAGGAAAGTTTTTATTTGCCGAAAAAGAGTTACCGAAGAATGGAGTATATCTGGTGCAAGGTGGGATAATTTCATAGAGCTGAGCGGCTATTTGAATATTAGGACTTTACATTTCATAAAGGAGGCTGCAGACACCTTCTTTGTTACAGCGTATGATGCAGATGGATGGGAGAGCGGTGGTTATGGGATAATTCATACACGGAACAGACTGGTTAGGTGCATTGCTGAAGTTGGAGTTGATCGAAGTTCATCACCGGTAAAGTTATGTTATAATTGTATATATGTAAAATTTATGGAATTTATAAAGCTTGTATCAATACTTTTAATATATATATATATATATATCCTACACACTACCGAATCTTATTATAAAGCTTGTTTCAATATTTTAAAATTTTGTTTTATTAGTGGTTTCCTGTGGAGTTCCTTCAAGGCATTGAACGCAATGATTTTGTGATTGAATTTTCCGGTTCTAAAATATATGTGGGTACAAAGCAGAGTGTTATTCCTGGGACTTTGGATAGCGTTGGTTTCCAGTTTAATGTTCACTGGAATACGATTGTTCAGCGTGCAAATCTAATGGTTGGTGAGCGATTTGTTTTGACCAAAAAGACTGATATGCGGTTGGCGTTGATGAGGTTTGATAACGATGGTTTTCAGCTCATACATGAACATCATTACCCCACACGTCTTGCATTTGTTCAAGGGCATGATGCAAATGAGCCAGGTAGTAATACGTTTTTTTAAAATACATATTCAATTTTACATGTTAATTTGAGGTGAATCAGTTGTATTTGTTTGTGAATATGTAACGTTTACTTTGTTGTTTATATTCGTTAGATGCAAGGTTGGTACACGGGTGTAATTGGTTCCAACATGGAGTGCATTTGTCTGAAGAGAATACTTTCTACCGAAGGCTTTTCCCATTTGTGGTCGATTCCGGAAGAATGGTAACGGTTGTCTCTTTATATACATTATGTATTTTGTAATTTTTAATAGATATTTAATAGTAAAAGAGTTGAATTTATTAAGTTGTTGTAATTGCTTTCAGACCATACCAAGCGATTTTGTTTCTGATAACAATTTGCAACAATTTGCTCATGCGCTTCTAAGGAGGATGGAAAGTGAACGCCGTGTAGTCATGAAACTTGAACGTCATGCTGATAGGCCATGGAGAAACAATCATATGAACTTTAGGACAAATTGGAGGACCTTGGCCGAAGATTTCCAGTTTCCAATGAACAAAATGATCAGATTCCAGATGGTTGGAACAACAGTCGATCCGGCTTTTGAAGTTCAGTTGTTTAAACGGGCCTATTCCGTTGGTGGCTGTGTTTGATGTATGTTGAACCGCGAAATTAAAAGCTCAGGTTAGGATGTACTCTGATTTTGAACATTGATTTTCTGTAATGACAGTAAAAAATTACAATCAAGTATGCTTAATTTTGGACAGATTGATTATAAGGTTCATAAAGTTAAGATGCAAGTATCCTACTTCCAAAAAATCAAAATACTAAGGTTCATAAAGTTAAGATGCAAGTATCCTACTTCCAAAAAATCAAAATACAAATGTTAAGCTGATACCCTGTGATAGAATATTAACAAACATGGAATATTAGGAATCGTTGTAGGTGGCCTTCGTCTGAATGAACCTCATAACGCACCAACTTTATACGCATCATTTTTTGTTGTTGAAAGCCACAGTCTTGTCCAAACTTATACCAGTTCCCTGCCATCACAATGGATTTGATCTTAAAAGGGTTATCTGTGTGTAGAACCTGATACAGGGTGATTGAGTAAGCCCATTCCCTGTGTATGATGATTGCTTTCCTGTACTTGTGTAATTTCAGGTTGTCCCAGATCTCTGATTCGATCTCCTGTGTTGTAAGACAGATAATGGGGTTACTTTCATTTTTTCAAAACATATACTTAACATTTTTTGGTTTGCTCGTTTATTTTTTCTATCTCACCAGTGGATAGTAATATCCAACTTCTGGGCGGAACCGTGTATAAACGGACATATCTTCATTTACATGAGCATTGTGATGGTACCATTTGCAAATGTGATGCATTCTCGGGTCTGCAATAATATTGTGATTGCGTTGTTAAGCAGTTTGACAATAGATGTTTCGGATAGTTTGATTTGTATTTGAATTATAAGAAAAACTAAAAACCATATACTTTGACTTACCATTACGATCTCGATAAAGAATTGGTCTAGGTGGTTTCTTTAGCAAAGAAATTCGTATGTCTTCCTTGCCAAGTCCAAGACCATCATAGACTCTTATGACCACAACTGATAATGTATATCTCTCTAAGTTTGTAAAGACAAGTTGTTGACCCCACTCTATCCCCGACGTCACAACGAAGTCGTCCCACCCGTAACATGTTAACCCATTCATCCTGACGGGCCTATCATCCCAAGGTTTAACCCTCTTGTGGCGAACATGGAATGCCATTCCTGCGTACATGAGGGTGAAATTGTCTTGCCAGATATCTTGTATGAAATCGCCTGGTAGTAACTACACGTAGAAAAACGGATTTCATAAATAAGGTATACATTGATAACAATATATATTTTGGTTTTGAATTGAGAGTATGATTAAAATATGTATATTTGATTACCGTTATTCCTGGAGCATACGTTGCCAAACACCTGGTCATCCTTGGTCCTATTTTTCGCCTATTGTAACCCACACACTCTGATCCACTAATGTCGTAGACTGTCACGTAGTAGTCGTCTTGTCCGATATTAACAAAATGCATTGTAGCTGCAGTGTGAGGAACATTTGCTACAACAAACGCAGACCACTCGTTGTCACATAGCACCCATTTTCCGTCCCTGTTTTGTAGTTCTGTTTTGTATCGGTACCTGTCAGTGCCGTTCAGGTAAACCATGTTGCTTTCGTTCTTGAAGTAGTCGGCAAAAACATCCGGCAAGACCTGTCGTTGTGAATCGTAACAAAACCCAACTTTTTTTATCCATCGACTTAATTTTCATAACTGTATATTCATTAATATGTAACATAATATGTATCAATAAAATTTACCTGCTGATTTTCAAATGTGTCGTGCGTGTATTGGAACAGAAATTGCTGAGCCATCTTGTTTGAAGTGAATCTGGTATGTAAACTGATGTGAATCACGTATTTTTAAAAATTCATTAACAGTATTTATCAGTGTAACTGTTGGTCGGGTAACTGTTTAAGTAATTGTCAACTATAACACACTATGATTAACCTAAGTTTAATATGAATATAGGTTTAATGAACATCTAAAAGAAAAATGTGTCAATTATGACAGGGGTAAAATTTGGTGTTAACCTATCTTAAACATAAATCCCAAAACACATATATATTTAGTGCATGTATGAATCATAACCAATATGTTACATGGTACGACTTTGCAACATAAAACATGTATTGACTGTGATAATAATATTAAAAAACACAAAGTATGAGTAACAGGTAAAACATTGTGATGGTTTATTATCATATAATCTCCACCACTACGATTCAACAGTAAATTACGATTATAAACCTTTTGTCAACATTAAAGTAATTGTTGCATATTGTTACATTGATAATGGGCGAGTTGTTAGATCATGATCAGATTTACAAATTTTTATAAAATTAAATATTGTGCTTCCCTGAAGATTTTTTAAAGAGTTGTTGATTTTCCAAGATTTGATATAAGCTTAATGAAGAAGGAGATTCAGTCGAATAATTATGATGGGATGGAATATAGGGAGAGTTGGGTTGCATGTTTTATTGTTAACACAAAGTCCCAAACCGACTTTGTGGTTGACATCTTTTTCTTTTTTTTTCTTTCTTTTTTTTTACCCCTTCATACGAAAAAATATAAATTCATATAATGTTGCATAATACAATGTGTGTCAACCCGAGTATATATACATATATCGGGTTTTCAAACATGGTGTATAGAACATTATACTTAATCCTACACACGCAACTAATGGATCATATGTCTTATTAAGTAGAACCAATTTTATTGTTTAACCAATGTGGGATAATAAGTTACTCATTAGACACATGAGTTATTCCACATTCTTTAGCGGAATCAATTATCGGGTCAATATTATTAACGCCTAATGTGTTTACATCATATTCTTAAACATAAATCCCAAAACAAAAATGCATTTAACACACACAAAGTATTGATCAAATTCACCAGTACTATTCTACATACCATAGTGGCATAACCTTAATGCACATATTCAAACTCTCAATAGTCAAACTAATATTTACACATTTATTCCTAGCCTCAATAAACTCATTTACCGAACTTAACGACGGAACCGCAACCGATTGCAACTTCCTATTACTATCGGAAATACTCAATTTAAGCGTTTCGAAAATGGATAAAAGATACCTTAAATCATAAGCAGCTAAAATGAAATCCTGATAATGAACTTTACAAACCTATTCAATTTCTGATTCATTAGATCTACAAAAGCGACGAAGATGATGTAGTGGCATATGTACAAAAGTGCCTAACATGTGGCATGCCAATATAAACCAAATCTAACTACTAATCTAATTTAGGGTGTTGAAGCAAAAGAGTATGCCAAATGCAAGTCATCGTAAGTGAAAGTTTCAAAGTCTTCAGAGTCAATGTCGTCTTCGTCTCGAGCAACATCAACTTCTTCATTCCTGACTTCTGCATTCTCAAATCCACCATCTTCTTCCAAAAGTTTCTTAGCACTTGTCTTTTTTTTTCACCTTTTATCTTGTTCCTCTTCCGTTGCCAATTTCTCATTCTCTTGGCTAATTGTTCAAAATCAACCAATCATAAACAAACTTATGCTCTCTGTTCGTAGCATCATTTTCATAATCCTCACTTTTATAAATGAATAATTAAATCAAACACAGTGTTAGATACCATATCGTTTTTACCATTAATTTCATCATGTTAACAAAGTACCTTCAATGTTTCTTCTGCTTGAAATATTTCTGCAGGTGATTGTTTTCATTGGACAACACCTCATTTCCTTCCTGTTTGGGCTGCTTGTACAAAAAAAATCAAACACATTCAGTTACTAATATATGGGGTAACACATATGTAAAGATTTTAACATACTTTGGTTGGTCTTGTTGATGGTCTTCAATATCTGCAACTTGTAGTGTTCTTTCTTTGTAAATGACATTTTTTTATCAACATAGGCTGTTAAAAGCTCGCGCTTCTCAAAACTCGCTCGTAAAAAAGCTCGAAAAAACTCGCTCGAATCGGCTCGTTTATAACGAGTCGAGTCAGCCGGCTCGTTTGTAACGAGCTGAGCCCGAGCCAACGTCGCTTGGCTCTGGCTCGCTCGTAAGCTCGCTCGTTGGCTCGCTCGTGTGGACTCGTATATAATATTTTATATATATATAATATATATATATATAATATATATAATATATATATATATATATATATATATATATATATATAATTAATATTATATATATAACTAAACTTTAGTTATATATAATATAATATATACAACTAGATGAAAGAGTAATTCAAGTTTTTGGAAATGCTATTTTGTTAACTTCTAGATGAAACAAACTCAAGTCTGTTATTTTGTTAATTACTTTGATGGCCATATTGCAGAACTGCAGAACTAATTTTTATTAGAATTGAATTAGTATTTGACATTTTGACCTGGATTAAAATCGTGTAGCTTATTTTTTGTTTTTTTATGTTAAAGTATATCCCATTTAATGTAAACGAGCGGGCTCGACGAGCCACAAGCTGGCTCGAGTATTTGACGAGCCGAGCCCGAGCTCAACTTTTCGGCTCGTATAAATAAACGAGCCGAGCCGGCTCGGCTCGATTTTTAAACGAGCCAAGCCCAAGCCTACCCTGGCTCGGCTCAGCTCGGCTCGTTTACAGCCCTAATCAACAGTACCTTCAGTTTAGGATTTTTTTTTTTTTTTTTTTTTTTTTTTTTTTTTTTTAATAAAATTACAAATATGATCATCAAATGGTGTTTATATAAAAATTTATAACCGATATGACATATGAACAGTTTAGCCGTATTTCACATTGGAAAGTGTATATGTGAAGAGTCAAGTTGGGAATATAATGATGATCCTTTAACTTCTTTTGTAATTATGATAAGTATTTTGTTTTTTTAAATTAGTAAACTTTTACCATTATCATTAATATTGAATGAAATATTTAAAAGTTTGATATCTTCCAATATTCTAAATATATAGAATGATTTTTGCTTGAATTATATTTTTATCTGTTATGAAATTTTAAATTAAAATCCACGCTCGTTTGTGTATAAACATTTAAAAATGTTGTTAGAGTTGATGATGTGTAAAAACAATGGACTACGTATATTTAAAGTGATAATGCGTTTTAATATAACTCTTATGAACTGGTTATAATATCAGTACCAAGTCGGGAGCGTAGCAGTACAAAATTAAAATACATATTGGCGACAACTCAGCAGTACAACATAGCATATACGTATCGTTGATACCAGTATAAACTACTATTGTGTCCCCTTTTAATTTCCGAATAACATTACCCTTGTGTGCAAACACGCTATGGAAAGAAAATTAAATAACTTTAGAAACCAACATAATACTGCATTATAGTAGCAAAAATCAGACTTGCAAAATATTCCAAAATTACAAAATATACATAATTGACAGTCGTTGGTTATATATATATATATATATATATATATATGAATTCAAACGTATATGTGTATATAAAGAGATATATAGTTTCAACAAACTATAATCACATTTTGTAGGTTGATGCTCAATTTCTTTAAAGCACCAAAGAAAACATGATAAAATTAACGAATCATAAACTTACAATGAAATAAGTAAATACAAAAAGACTATAAATAATGAAACGTTATATAAACAAAAACGAAATAGCAACCATCTTTTAATTAGATCCATCATATAATACGTGGTCACCAATTGAATAATAACAAAAGCCCCTAACACAACAACAAATTAGATATCGTTTCACACACAATAAATACATGTAACCAAAGGAGTTGCTCACATGTTACATGATGCAAAATGAAGGGGTTGGGTAACGGAAATGGGGTTTTTCTACAAACTGTTCCAAATTGGTGCAATTAATCACACCCATTATCCACATGTCTGGAATTAAACCCAAGTTTTGATGATCAGGGATATTTCCAAACAATTCACCTTCTTTTCTTCTTCAGGGATTTTGTCTCTTCCTTTCAAACTGATCATATATCCTCTGTATTAGATTTTGATCTAATTTAGAATTTTCTTCATATCTGAGCTTTAAAGAAATCATCATTGTAAGTACTTCATAACTTAATGGATATTCTAGTTCAGCTAACATAAATATATCAATTCTACCTTGCGCCGACAAACGATGAACATTGCAGGTACCATAGAACTCCCATACAGTAGATAGCTCAAACAAAGGAAAATCCCAACGAACATCCGTAGGATCTGGTTCATATAACCTCTTTAATTCAACCCAAAGCTCTTGCTCTTTCACATCAGACTTCTTCTTTGTTTTAAGCTTATTTTGAACTAACCTCCATAAAGTATCCAGATCTTCTCTATCAAAAGCTCTCAGCAAATTTTCAAAATTCTTGTACACTGCTGTCTCTACACCAAATCTAGTAACCTTCCAAGCTTTCCCAAATTTGTCTATGTAAATCTCCCAGTCAATTATTGGATGTCTAGATTGAAGTGGTTCACCATGTAGAATTTCTAGCACTTTAACTAACATTTTGCTCATCTTCTCTTGCGATAATTTTACTCTCTCCGTATGTGCGTCCACATTCCCAGGTTGTGCTTTCCTAGCAGCCTTGAGCCTTTTTGGTGATCTTTCATGTTGGTCCATAGGAATTTTCATTCGAGCAGTTTTGTATGCATTGTAATACAGAGATTCAATTTCTAAATCTGATTTTACCTTCAACTGAACTGCCATCAACCCAGCTTGATTCATTAGATACGTCTTCATCTCTCAGATGACTTGTACCTTTGTTGGGTTTTTATTTCTCTTCTGACCTTTATTCTTACTAATAGTCTGTGTTATCTGATTATAGGATTCTGCATGACTCTTTAAGTTAATAAAATCATCAAGCAGGTCTGACTTTTCTTCATCAGCTATACTTTCATCTGCTAATAGTTCTATACTCTTCTTCCTCACAACTGTATCAGAAGCAATTAGTTGTTGTATTTTATCTTGTTCTGTCACAATAGCATCTGAAGCTACTCTCTTCATTTGCAATTTCGGATTCTCCGTAAAGTTTGCAACTTCATTTTCACGGGCTTTTCTTGCTAATTGTTCATCCAAGTCAATTTGAACTTGTGTTTTTGGGTTAACTTCATTTTTTTTCTCAGCTTCTTGCTCAGATTCATCTACTGTCATGGGTGCCTTTCCTTTTTTTACCCTTTTTATTTCATAAACATTAACAGCACGTTTTTCCATGCAAACATCTTGTACCGTTAACTTTGTACTGTCACTACCATTTCCACAACCAATACCCTCTTCATCAATATCTATTTGCTTCTCATTCTGAACCAAATCATCATCCAATGCTATTCGTGCTCTTTCCTTCGTCGACAATTTCCTTAATGGTTCTTGCTCAGTCATTATTCCTTTTCCCATGTATGCATTTGATTTTCGTGGTGTGCTTGTATAAAATGCACTGGCAGAACCTTTATACCTAGCATCCATTAAACTCTGCAGGATAGCAGCACCCTCAACAATGCCAATATCATGTTTTGTCTCATCATTACCTTCACCAAATCCACCAGTTCCTCCATCAAACTGTGCAGCATCATAATCCATCTGCTGTTCTTGCCTCTCCTGAGTCTCATACTGCTCTCGAACAATAAAAACATATGGATCTTGGTCAATCTGAGCAATCTTCCCTCCATGTTTGGAAGATCCCACATCTTTATCTGCACCCTCACCATCCGATGAACTCGATGAAGAAGATGATTCAAAAGATGCTACCATGTAAGCCGACCTTTTTCTTTTAAGTGTCTTGACCTGTTTTTCCAATTTTTTTATTTTACGCACCAGCTTTTTATACACATTGGTAAACAACCCCTTGTGAGAAGTGAGCTCAACCTCCAATTTTTTTATTTTTAAATTCTGAGAATTGAGATCAGACTCCAATGCAGTAACCTTTTGAGACAATTTTGTACATGTTTCCATCAATACCTTAAGTGTCTGGCTGCCCTCAGTACTTCCTGATGTATTACCTTCATAGACAGGTGCATCATGGGGCACAGATTCATGATCTACCATGTGGTGATTTTCTGAGCCAACAAATATCTCGTGTTGGCTTGAGATTCCACCAATAGTACTGGGTTCACAGGAACTTGGTACTGGGGGTGTTGCCACAGATTGTTTATTATGTACATTAGTTATGTCCTGCCCATTTTCTAAACCTGAGACAGTAGAAGCAGCCCTTTCTTTAATGACAAAGCCAGCCTTATCTGCTACATGGGGAGTCGCAGGGTCTCGGTACTGAGGAACAACAGAACCCTCTCTGGATATAGACCTATCTGGTGTGTGATGGGGAACAACTTGGCATGCTGATCCTTCACCATGTACTTGTAGCATAGAATCAAATAAAAGGACCTCTTCCTCATTATACCATTTTGAGGACGACTTCATATTACTGAAAACTTTTTGGGAAAGCTTGTGTAACAACCTGTAATTTTTGGGACATATATCTATACGAGATTATCTCTGCTTTTCATTTACGAACCTTTTCGAACTCATTTGACCATAAAACATGAAGTTATCTCGCGAAACGTGAAAATTTGTACACAACGCGTACTAGCACAACCGACGAATTGATTTGATTATTTTATTATTCGTGAGAAACGAGGCGTATGAATAGTCATTTTTATTGGAAAAATTATTCTGAACGCAATGGTGAAATTCCCGTGTCTTGGAACCGATGGTTTGCTAGCCTAAACGATCCCCGAGCCTCATTTCAAGAAAGATTGCAAAAAATTTCAGTATTGGTCCCTGGATTAAAGTTCCACCCCTACCCCTAAACTTTTGTTAATGACACTTTGGTCCCTAGAGTTTTTCTAAACCTAAACCTACCTATATAAACCCACCTATAATCATTTCTAGGGTTATATCTTCTCCCTCTCCTCCAAAGAAATCCGGCAGCCGCCCATCCCCCTCCGGCCACACCTCCGGCCAACTCCTACCGCTATCCTACGCCACTCCCGCCACTCTTATCACCCGTATCCACCACCACACCACCCTGTTTAAGCCTCTCGTAAACAACATGCGTGTTCACGCGCCTCATTACTTGTTTTCCTCTTGTTCTTCGCCGTGAAGTTCGAAGGTAAGTGTAGATCGAAGGCCGTTCAGGAGCTTGTTTGGTTCGAGGTCACCACGCACCACCACAGCCGCCGTTTTTCCCCCTCTTCTCTTTCTCTTTCTCGTCATGGTAAAACCGAGAAGAAGTTGTTTATTATTGATTATTTTTTTATGAAACATATTGTTGTGTCATTGTTTTCGTGGATTTATAACGAATCTAAACCAGCTTATAGTGATCTTGTGACTATGGAATGGATTAAAAACTTTTTGAAATATTTTGTGTGGTTAAACACGGACTGTAGTGGTGATTATTTTGAATTCGTTTGGTAAGGAAATCGATGTAAGAGTTTTCTGTTTAATTCGGGTATGTTCGCGGGTCGGGTCAACCCGATTCTGGTCGGGTCAGACCCAACTATCACGGGTCGGTCCTGTATTTGACCTCTCTTTGTGTTTTGATGGTTTTTAATGTCGTTTAGTTATGTGGTCACTGATTGGATTATGGCTCGGTAATGCTAGGATTTGATTTTTATTTACTAACATGGTTTTGTTGTGTTGGCTTTGCGTGGTTAAACAAGAACACAAGTAAGGTGCATTTGAGTTTGTAGTTGTGTCGCAATAAGAAAATACCCATGGCGGGTGTTTGTCTTTGCTCTAGCTTCTGAGCCAAACACCCAAGAGGGTGTGGCTCCAGGGCGACGTTCATCAAAAACCGTATAGGGAGTGTTTGTTGCTTTAAATCTATTGTCCCTCCGGCTTATATGTTTTAGAAGGTGTGCGGTTGTTGAGCTTATTTTGGTGGCTTATTAAGGTGACGTTAAAACTGATTATTTATGGTTTCACATTTTAAATCGTTTCATTCAAAACTGCTTATCAAACTGTTCTTCCTGGGTTCGATTGTGTTGAGGAATTGTGGGCTTTTGGTGTTGGATTAAGTTTAACATTCTATTGGTGCATGTAGTTTTCGGTCGGGCCTCAAGCCCACTTAACATAACAAAAGTGGTGTTATGTATATTTTGGTTGTGAAAAGTTAAAAGTGTGTTTGGCTACAAAATTATTTTGGTGAGTATTAATTAATTGGGTTCATCAAAACCTATTTAACTTGTGATGATTGATACGTTTCGGATTATATTTGGAATCGCGATTTGGATTTGAATACGGATTTTGACTATTATACTTGGACGTTTGGAAAATTTTGGGTCGTTATCGAATGTACAATATTAGATATTGGACTTATTGGACATTTTGAGACTTGAGACGACATAATATATTAAACTCGAAAAGACTTTAATATATTAGACTCGGACCGGACACAAAATATTCAATAAACCCAAAACTAATAATTACGCGAATGATAACGAAACATAAAATTTATAAAATATTGTGATCACAGATTTGGTTAATTAAAGTCACGGCGACTTGGGAAAAATAGTTTTTATTAGTTAAATTTACTTTCATTTTTAAGATGTTTAAGTTTTATACAAATTATTTGGGATATCGGGAACCGAAATGTACAAACTAATTTATTTTATTTGAGGTGTTTATTTTTCGTTAACTCCTAGGTTCGTCTTCTTTGGTTTGAGTTCTCGTCTGTATTCTCTCGACTATGACGATGTCTATTTCTCTTTGGCATGAGTTGCATGTTGAGTCTATGTTTTCTTACCACACCACACGAAACATTGATACCAAACTTTTGATGAGTTTTGAAAACTGAGTAATCCACGAAAACTACGACGCGTTATCTTTTACAGACTTTTTTATTTTGCGAGACGTATTTTGAGATAACGTATACGTATTAGGTTGTGCCGATCCTATACCGTTGTGTACCGCTGTGCTTATACCTCAGTGTACCGTTGTGCCTGTATATCTTGGAACCGTCGTACCGTATGTCTCGAGACTGTTGTGTCTTGCTTCTCGATGCCAGTCTTGCCTGTTGTGATCCTTGCATTACTATGGCTAAGGTGAGTTCATGGCCCCTACTTTTACCGGTTTTATAACTATTTTTGTGGGAGAATACATGCTCATTTTCTACTTAAACTCAATACTTGTTTTTACTTGAACGTGATTTGTTTGCTCCAACGTACTGTTTGGCTGATATATCTGACCTGGCTATTTGAATGCATTATGTGCTTACCTGCTTATTGATGTGGCCTGAACTGTGATTGTGGTTTACGAAACTGTTACCCGAACTGGCTAAGGTTACTATTCCATGTATGCTATTGTGCGGAGTTATTGTTATGAGCTGCATTAGTGCAGGACTATTATACGCAAAGGCTCTTTGTGCCTAATTATTAACAAGGGCTCCTTGTGCCTAAAACTAGTGGGCTCTTGTGCCTATAAACTACTATAGTGTGCACCTATAGGGAAATGTTGTTGTGATTTGACTTTTGTGACCTAGCCAGCGTAACAGTTAAACTTGCGTGACACTATATGAGTGTAGTACCTGTATGATTGAATTTGGTTCGAGATGCTTTGACTACGTTATTATTTGCGGATTTGGTGCTGGAACTGTGATTTAGGCAGTGTTAGCCTACGTTGGACTTGACTTGTTTATGAACGATGATTTGAACTCGAAAACCTTTTGGTTCAACCATACTGTTTGAAACTAAAACCTGTGAACTCACCAACGTAAGCTGACCCTTTTAGCATGTATTTTCAGGTTTAATCTTATAGCTTATCTCTGGAGGCGCTTGGCAAGGGGCATGGTCATAGACGACTCTGATAATTATATTTGGGACCGCTTTACTTATTTTATGGGCCTTACTTCCGGACTATTTTCGAATGATGTAAATTTAATACTTTTGATAATGAATTTTCTTCTAAACGGTTAAGGTAAAACCATTCTTGGTAACTTGTGTTGTTATACCAATTTAGTAGCACCCCAATGACAAGTATGCTTCCGCTGGACCCGATTCTGGGGGTGTTACAGATTGGTATCAGAGCCTAGGTTATAGAGAACTGCGTTTATTTTACAACCTAGACTATAACCACTTTTATGAAAACTTAACCCTATGACCGCCACGTGCCTGCCTGCCAGGCTGATGCCTCGCGTATGATTTTGTTTGAGGATACGATTAAGGAGATGTTTATGATATACTAGATAAGATGATCATGATGTACTTGACGAGTTGTTTGATGATGTGCTTGATTATATATTTGTTTGAGATGTGTGCCTGACTCTTGGATATTTTATATCCGCCTGTTTTAGCTATTCACTATAAGCATTTCCATATGCTTATGCACACACCGTACCTGTCACAGAGTTACGCTATTTCCTTGCGTAATCTCACTATTGAATGTCGAGTTTGTACACTTGTTGTGGTTTTGGGAATGATTTTGGATGTAACGAGCATACTACTAGTATAACTAGGCTGAGTATTCCAAAATTCATTAAACCTCGGGTGAATATAGACCGATCACCTATATTCAACCAGGGACAGTGGGACATAGCCTGCTCACCTATGTCCGACTCAGAGGTGAATTTTGCAATACTTGGAGTAGTTATAATGGAATTATGTTCGGGTTGACTTTTGGATTTTGGAATGGTACAATTTTGCATGTGTACACGGTCATGGAATCTTACTTCCACACACAACACACTGGCATCACAACACCGCATGAACCGTAATGCTCCTGCCACCGCTATACTTCTCCATTATATGGAAATCCTGTTTGTCGCCATCTGGCTGTAATTTTGCATCGGGTCGAGTTAGATCCGATTGGCACCGGTTGGATCCGAGTTACTTATTGTAACTCCTTAAGAGCGTTATAAGCCCGTCCGAGCTTACTGGAATGTTTGGATTCGATTTTAGCCACGTTTAGATTTGATTTCGACTACGTTTAGATTCGATATCGACTATGTTTGGATTGTTTTGATTCTGATTGAAATTGGTTCGTTTGATTTGTGACTTTGGACGTCATCCTGGATTTGGATTTGTTATTCGGCCTTGTTTTGTTGTGGCCTTGTTACAGTCGCCTCTACCCTAAGCCTTGTGCTCAATCGACGTTGTTCAATCGAGGCTGTTCGATCGATGTTTTACCTTCAGTTTTAAGTACTATGTACATCACTGATTCAATCAACTGATTGCTTGTAGCAATCAACATCTTCCCTCAGAATTATACTCTGAACTCGCTAAACTCCCTACTCGGCGGAGATTCCACGCCTAGCAGAAATCTTGAGACTCTAAGGAGTAACCTGAACCGTGATTCCTTGGGACAATCACCTAACTTTTCACTCGTCCCTCAGAAGTACCAGTAATCCTTGCTACCTCCTTACCGGATAATGAATTTTATCATAAACGAAACCTTGGAGTAAATCCCGCGCCGCTACCAGAGTAATTGTTGATAGTCCTATCTAATCTACTCACTTTCTGCTAATCAATAAAACGACAGTATGGGTAAACTTGCTCGTCCATACTCATGGGAAGCCATTGCACGATATGGAGTGTTGATTCTCACCATTCTCTGATCGGGACAGTTGTTCCCATCAAAATCCTGACAATAACTCCAAAGAGCCATGAGAACAGATTTGGATATGAATACTATGTATCATCTCCAGACTGATGGCTGAATGTGAAGAAATCATTCAAGTGTTATATTGTGTGCCTGCGTAATTTGGCAATAGTTTGAATAGACACTTTCCGTTGGCCTAATTCTCTTATAACGATACCTATGACTCCAGTATTTGAACGGCACCGTACGAGGCACTGTATGGTCGCAAGTTCCGATCGCCGACTTGATGGGTAGAAGTTCAAGATACCTAACTTACTGACCCTGAACTTGTTCACGAGACTACCGAGAAGATCGTTCAGATCAGAACCGAGCTGCAAGCTGCTCACAAATCGTCAGAAGAGTATGCTGACAAATGACGTAAACCACTTAAATTCTCAGTTAAAGCCTAGATTATGCTTAAAGATTCACCATGAGAAGGTGTGATAGTGGAAAGCTTAATTCTCGCTGTATTGATCCTTTTGAAATCCTTGCTAGAGTTCAACCGGTAGCACACAGACTCGATGTACCATCAGGACTCAACAGTGTTCACAACATTTTTATGTGCAAAGTGAAGAAATGACTTGCCGATGAGGCAACCGCTATTCCTTCGGGAGAGATCCAAATTGATGAATGTTTAAACCTTGTTGAGAAACCTATCGAAATCATGGAACGTGAAGTCAAACGACTTTAGTAAAGTCGCATTCCTATCGACAAAGTTCGTCGAAACTCGTGATAGAAGTCTCGAATTCTCGTGGGAACGTGAGAATGAATCCTCGTATGAATATACCCATCTCTTTTCAACTGTAATGAGTAACTTGAATTGAATCGCGAGGACGCGATTCTGTTTAAGGAGGTGAGACTGTAACAACCTGTAATTTTTGGGACATATATCTATACGAGATTATCTTTGCTTTTCATTTACGAACCTTTCCGAACTCATTTGACCATAAAACATGAAGTTATCTCGCGAAACGTGAAAATTTGTACACAACGCGTACTGGCACAACCGACGAATTGATTTGATTATTTTATTATTCGTGAGAAACGAGGCGTATGAATAGTCATTTTTATTGGAAAAATTATTCTGAACGCAATGGTGAAATTCCCGTGTCTTGGAACCGATGGTTTGCTAGCCGAAACGATCCCCGAGCCTCATTTCAAGAAAGATTGCAAAAAATTTCAGTATTGGTCCCCGGATTAAAGTTCCACCCCTACCCCTAAACTTTTGTTAATGACACTTTGGTCCCTAGAGTTTTTCTAAACCTAAACCTACCTATATAAACCCACCTATAATCATTTCTAGGGTTATATATTCTCCCTCTCCTCCAAAGAAATCCGGCAGCCGCCCATCCCCTCCGGCCACACCTCCGACCAACTCCTACCGCTATCCTACGCCACTCCCGCCACTCTTATCACCCCGTATCCACCACCAAACACCACCACACCACCCTGTTTAAGCCTCTCGTAAACAACACGCGTGTTCACGCGCCTCATTACTTGTTTTCCTCTTGTTCTTCACCGTGAAGTTCGAAGGTAAGTGTAGATCGAAGGCCGTTCAGGAGCTTGTTTGGTTCGAGGTCACCACGCACCACCACAGCCGCCGTTTTCCCCCCTCTTCTCTTTCTCTTTCTCGTCATGGTAAAACCGAGAAGAAGTTGTTTATTATTGATTATTTTTTTATGAAACATATTGTTGTGTCATTGTTTTCGTGGATTTATAACGAATCTAAACCAGCTTATAGTGATCTTGTGACTATGGAATGGATTAAAAACTTTTTGAAATATTTTGTGTGGTTAAACACGGACTGTAGTGGTGATTATTTTGAATTCGTATGGTAAGGAAATCGATGTAAGAGTTGTCTTTTTAATTCGGGTATGTTCGCGGGTCGGGTCAACCCGATTCTGGTCGGGTCAGACCCAACTATCACGGGTCGGTCCTGTATTTGACCTCTCTTTGTGTTTTGATGGTTTTTAATGTCGTTTAGTTCTGTGGTCACTGATTGGATTATGGCTCGGTAATGCTAGGATTTGATTTTTATTTACTAACATGGTTTTGTTGTGTTGGCTTTGCGTGGTTAAACAAGAACAGAAGTAGGGTGCGTTTGAGTTTGTAGTTGTGTCGCAATAAGAAAATACCCATGGCGGGTGTTTGTCTTTGCTCTAGCTTCTGAGCCAAACACCCAAGAGGGTGTGGCTCCAGGGCGACGTTCATCAGAAACCGTATAGGGAGTGTTTTTTGCTTTAAATCTATTGTCCCTCCGGCTTATATGTTTTAGAAGGTGTGCGGTTGTTGAGCTTATTTTGGTGGCTTATTAAGGTGACGTTAAAACTGATTATTTATGGTTTCACATTTTAAATCGTTTCATTCAAAACTGCTTATCAAACTGTTCTTCCTGGGTTCGATTGTGTTGAGGGATTGTGGGCTTTTGGTGTTGGATTGAGTTTAACATTCTATTGGTCCATGTAGTTTTCGGTCGGGCCTCAAGCCCACTTAACATAACAAAAGTGGTGTTATGTATATTTTGGTTGTAAAAAGTTAAAAGTATGTTTGGCTATAAAATTATTTTGGTGAGTATTAATTAATTGGGTTCATCAAAACCTATTTAACTTGTGATGATTGATACGTTTTGGATTATATTTGGAATCGCGATTTGGATTTGAATACGGATTTTGACTATTATACTTGGACGTTTGGAAAATTTTGGTTCGTTATGGAATGTACAATATTAGATATTGGACTTATTGGACATTTTGAGACTTGAGACGACATAATATATTAAACTCGAAAAGACTTTAATATATTAGACTCGGACCGGACACAAAATATTCAATAAACCCAAAACTAATAAATACGCGAATGATAACGAAACATAAAATTTATAAAATATTGTGATCACAGATTTGGTTAATTAAAGTCACGGCGACTTGGGAAAAATAGTTTTTATTAGTTAAATTTACTTTCATTTATAAGACGTTTACGTTTTATACAAATTATTTGGGATATCGGGAACCGAAACGTACAAACTAATTTATTTTATTTGAGGTGTTTATTTTTCGTTAACTCCTAGGTTCGTCTTCTTTGGTTTGAGTTCTCGTCAGTATTCTCTCGACTATGACGATGTCTATTTCTCTTTGGCGTGAGTTGCATGTTGAGTCTATCTTTTCTTACCACACCACACGAAACATTTATACCAAACTTTTGATGAGTTTTGAAAACTGAGTAATCCACGAAAACTACGACGCGTTATCTTTTACAGACTTTATTATTTTGCGAGACGTATTTTGAGATAACGTATACATATTAGGTTGTGCCGATCCTATACCGTTATATACCGCTGTGCTTATACCTCCGTGTACCGTTGTGCCTGTATATCTTGGAACCGTCGTGCCGTATGTCTCGAGACTGTTGTGTCTTGCTTCACGATGCCAGTCGTGCCAGTTGTGATCCTTGCATTACTATGGCTAAGGTGAGTTCATGGCCCCTACTTTTACCGGTTTTATAACTATTTTTGTGGGAGAATACATGCTCATTTTCTACTTAAACTCAATACTTGTTTTTACTTGAACGTGATTTGTTTGCTCCAACGTACTGTTTGGCTGATATATCTGACCTGGCTATTTGAATGCATTATGTGCTTACCTGCTTATTGATGTGGCCTGAACTGTGATTGTGGTTTACGAAACTGTTACCCGAACTGGTAAGGTTACTATTCCATGTATGCTATTGTGCGGAGTTATTGTTATGAGCTGCATTAGTGCAGGACTATTATACGCAAAGGCTCTTTGTGCCTAATTATTAACAAGGGCTCCTTGTGCCTAAAACCAGTGGGCTCTTGTGCCTATAAACTACTATAGTGTGCACCTATAGGGAAATGTTGTTGTGATTTGACTTTTGTGACCTAGCCAGCGTTACAGTTAAACTTGCGTGACACTATATGAGTGTAGTACCTGTATGATTGAATTTGGTTCGAGATGCTTTGACTACGTTATTATTTGCGGATTTGGTGCTGGAACTGTGATTTAGGCGGTGTTAGCCTACGTTGGACTTGACTTGTTTATGAACGATGATTTGAACTCGAAAACCTTTTGGTTCAACCATATTGTTTTAAACTAAAACTTGTGAACTCACCAGCGTAAGCTGACCCTTTTAGCTTGTATTTTCAGGTTTAATGTTATAGCTTATCTCCGGAGGCGTTTGGCAAGGGGCATGGTCATAGACGACTCTGATAATTATATTTGGGACCGCTTTACTTATTTTATGGGCCTTACTTCCGCACTATTTTCGAATGATGTAAATTTAATACTTTTGATAATGAATTTTCTTCTAAACGGTTAAGGTAAAACCATTCTTGGTAACTTGTGTTGTTATACCAATTTAGTAGCACCCCAATGACATGTATGCTTCCGCTGGACCCGATTTTGGGGGTGTTGCAGATTGGTATCAGAGCCTAGGTTATAGAGAACTGGGTTTATTTTACAACCTGGACTATAACCACTTTTATGAAAACTTAACCCTATGACCGACACGTGCCTGCCTGCCAAGCTGATGCCTCGCATATGATTTTGTTTGAGGATACGATTAAGGAGATGTTTATGATATACTAGATAAGATGATCATGATATACTTGACGAGTTGTTTGATGATGTGCTTGATTATATTTTTGTTTGAGATGTGTGCCTGACTCTTGGATATTTTATATCCACCTGTTTTAGCTATTCACTATAAGCATTTCCATATGCTTATGCACGCACCGTACCTGTCACAGAGTTACGCTATTTCCTTGCGTAATCTCACTATTGAATGTCGAGTTTGTACACTTGTTGTGGTTTTGGGAATGATTTTGGATGTAACGAACATACTACTAGTATAACTAGGCTGAGTATTCCAAAATTCATTGAACCTCGGGTGAATATAGACTGATCACCTATATTCAACCAGGGACAGTGGGACATAGCCTGATCACCTATGTCCGACTCAGAGGTGAATTTTGCAATACTTGGAGTAGTTATAATGGAATTATGTTCGGGTTGACTTTTGGATTTTGGAATGGTACAATTTTGCATGTGTACACGGTCATGGAATCTTACTTCCACACACAACACACTGGCATTACAACACCGCATGAACCGTAATGCTCCTGCCACCGCTATACTTCTCCATTATATGGAAATCCTGTTTGTCGCCATCTAGCTGTAATTTTGCATCGGGTCGAGTTAGATCCGATTGGCACCGGTTGAATCCGAGTTACTTATTGTAACTCCTTAAGAGCGTTATAAGCCCGTCCGAGCTTACTGGAATGTTTGGATTCGATTTTGGCCACGTTTGGATTTGATTTCGACTACGTTTAGATTCGATATCGACTATGTTTGGATTGTTTTGATTCTGATTGAAATTGGTTCGTTTGACTTGTGACTTTGGACGTCATCCTGGATTTGGATTTGTTATTCGGCCTTGTTTTGTTGTGGCCTTGTTACAGTCGCCTCTACCCTAAGCCTTGTGCTCAATCGACGTTGTTCAATCGAGGCTGTTCGATCGATGTTGTACCTTCAGTTTTAAGTACTATGTACATCACTGATTCAATCAACTGATTGCTTGTAGCAATCAACATCTTCCCTCAGAATTATACTCTGAACTCGCTAAACTCCCTACTCGGCAGAGATTCCACGCCTAGCAGAAATCTTGAGACTCTAAGGAGTAACCTGAACCGCGATTCCTTGGGACAATCACCTAACTTGTCACTCGTCCCTCGGAAGTACCAGTAATCCTTGCTACCTCCTTACCGGATAATGAATTTTATCATAAACGAAACCTTGGAGTAAATCCCGCGCCACTACCAGAGTAATTGTTGATAGTCCTATCTAATCTACTCACTTTCTGCTAATCAATAAAACGACAGTATGGGTAAACTTGCTCGTCCATACTCATGGGAAACCATTGCACGACATGGAGTGTTGATTCTCACCATTCTCTGATCGGGATAGTTGTTCCCATCAAAATCCTGACAATCACTCCAAAGAGCCATGAGAACAGATTTGGATATGAATACTGTGTATCATCTCCAGACTGATGGCTGAATGTGAAGAAATCATTCAAGTGTTATATTGTGTGCCTGCGTAATTTGGCAATAGTTTGAATAGACACTTTCCGTTGGCCTAATTCTCTTATAACGATACCTATGACTCTAGTATTTGAACGGCACCATACGAGGCACTGTATGGTCGCAAGTTCCGATCGCCGACTTGATGGGTAGAAGTTCAAGATACCTAACTTACTGACCCTGAACTTGTTCACGAGACTACCGAGAAGATCGTTCAGATCAGAACCGAGCTGCAAGCTGCTCACGAATCGTCAGAAAAGTATGCTGACAAATGACGTAAACCTCTTGAATTCTCAGTTAAAGCCTAGATTATGCTTAAAGATTCACCATGAGAAGGTGTGATAGTGGAAAGCTTAATTCTCGCTGTATTGATCCTTTTGAAATCCTTGCTAGAGTTGAACCGGTAGCGCACAGACTCGATCTACCATCAGGACTCAGCAGTGTTCACAACATTTTTATGTGCCAAGTGAAGAAATGACTTTCCGATGAGGCAACTGCTATTCCTCCGGGAGAGATCCAAATTGATGAATGTTTAAACCTTGTTGAGAAACCTATCGAAATCATGGAACGTGAAGTCAAACGACTTTAGTAAAGTCGCATCCCTATCGACAAAGTTCGTCGAAACTCGTGATAGAAGTCCCGAATTCTCGTGGGAACGTGAGAATGAATCCTCGTATGTATATACCCATCTATTTTCAACCGTAATGAGTAACTTAAATTCAATCGCGAGGACGCGATTCTGTTTAAGGAGGTGAGACTATAACAACCTGTAATTTTCGGGACATATATCTATACGAGATTATCTCTGCTTTTCATTTACGAACCTTTCCGAACTCATTTGACCATAAAACATGAAGTTATCTCGCGAAACGTGAAAATTTGTACACAACGCGTACTGGCACAACCGACGAATTGATTTGATTATTTTATTATTCGTGAGAAACGAGGCGTATGAATAGTCATTTTTATTGGAAATATTATTCTGAACGCAATGGTGAAATTCCCGTGTCTTGGAACCGATGGTTTGCTAGCCTAAACGATACCCGAGCCTCATTTCAAGAAAGATTGCAAAAAATTTCAGTATTGGTCCCTGGATTAAAGTTCCACCCCTACCCCTAAACTTTTGTTAATGACACTTTGGTCTCTAGAGTTTTTCTAAACCTAAACCTACCTATATAAACCCACCTATAATCATTTCTAGGGTTATATATTCTCCCTCTCCTCCAAAGAAATCCGGCAGCTGCCCATCCCCCTCCGGCCACACCTCCGGCCAACTCCTACCGCTATCCTACGCCACTCCCGCCACTCTTATCACCCCGTATCCACCACCAAACACCACCACACCACCCTGTTTAAGCCTCTCGTAAACAAAACGCATGTTCACGCGCCTCATTACTTGTTTTCCTCTTGTTCTTCGCCGTGAAGTTCGAAGGTAAGTGTAGATCGAAGGCCGTTCAGGAGCTTGTTTGGTTCGAGGTCACCACACACCACCACAGCCGCCGTTTTTCCCCCTCTTCTCTTTCTCTTTCTCGTCATGGTAAAACCGAGAAGAAGTTGTTTATTATTGATTATTTTTTTATGAAACATATTGTTGTGTCATTGTTTTCGTGGATTTATAACGAATCTAAACCAGCTTATAGTGATCTTGTGACTATGGAATGGATTAAAAACTTTTTGAAATATTTTGTGTGGTTAAACACGGACTGTAGTGGTGATTATTTTGAATTCGTGTGGTAAGGAAATCGATGTAAGAGTTGTCTGTTTAATTCGGGTATGTTCGCGGGTCGGGTCAACCCGATTCTGGTCGGGTCAGACCCAACTATCACGGGTCGGTCCTGTATTTGACCTCTCTTTGTGTTTTGATGGTTTTTAATGTCGTTAAGTTCTGTGGTCACTGATTGGATTATGGCTCGGTAATGCTAGGATTTGATTTTTATTTACTAACATGGTTTTGTTGTGTTGGCTTTGCGTGGTTAAACAAGAACAGAAGTAGGGTGCGTTTGAGTTTGTAGTTGTGTCGCAATAAGAAAATACCCATGGCGGGTGTTTGTCTTTGCTCTAGCTTCTGAGCCAAACACCCAAGAGGTGTGGCTCCAGGGCGACGTTCATCAGAAACCGTATAGGGAGTGTTTGTTGCTTTAAATCTATTGTCCCTCCGGCTTATATGTTTTAGAAGGTGTGCGGTTGTTGAGCTTATTTTGGTGGCTTATTAAGGTGACGTTAAAACTGATTATTTATGGTTTCACATTTTAAATCGTTTCATTCAAAACTGCTTATCAAACTGTTCTTCCTGGGTTCGATTGTGTTGAGGGATTGTGGGCTTTTGGTGTTGGATTGAGTTTAACATTCTATTGGTCCATGTAGTTTTCGGTCAGGCCTCAAGCCGACTTAACATAACAAAAGTGGTGTTATGTATATTTTGGTTGTGAAAAGTTAAAAGTATGTTTGGCTACAAAATTATTTTGGTGAGTATTAATTAATTGGGTTCATCAAAACCTATTTAACTTGTGATGATTGATACGTTTCGGATTATATTTGGAATCGCGATTTGGATTTGAATACGGATTTTGACTATTATACTTGGACGTTTGGAAAATTTTGGGTCGTTATCGAATGTACAATATTAGATATTGGACTGATTGGACATTTTGAGACTTGAGACGACATAATATATTAAACTCGAAAAGACTTTAATATATTAGACTCGGACCGGACACAAAATATTCAATAAACCCAAAACTAATAAATACGCGAATGATAACGAAACATAAAATTTATAAAATATTGTGATCACAGATTTGGTTAATTAAAGTCACGGCGACTTGGGAAAAATAGTTTTTATTAGTTAAATTTACTTTCATTTTTAAGACGTTTACGTTTTATACAAATTATTTGGGATATCGGGAACCGAAACGTACAAACTAATTTATTTTATTTGAGGTGTTTATTTTTCGTTAACTCCTAGGTTCGTCTTCTTTGGTTTGAGTTCTCGTCAGTATTCTCTCGACTATGACGATGTCTATTTCTCTTTGGCGTGAGTTGCATGTTGAGTCTATGTTTTCTTACCACACCACACGAAACATTGATACCAAACTTTTGATGAGTTTTGAAAACTGAGTAATCTACGAAAACTACGACTGTTGGTCCCTTTACACGATTAGAATTAACTAGAAAGTTAATCTATTGGTGTTAATGACTAATACAATGTTTAAGGATTATTCTAACAGTTATAAAACGTGAATGTAAAAACAACAATATTTTTCAACGTTTAAATTCTTATTAGAAATAATTCCAAGAATCTATACCCAAGTGTTTTGCGGAACAAACACTTGGGATTGAATAGACAAGGGTATGGGGTGTCTCCTATCGAAACTCAAGCTTTGCTTGAGTGGTAACAATATACCCACTGAGCTATCTCAGTGAGTTGTATACTCTTTGTAGGAGAGAAGTTTCTTTGTAAAAGTTCAAGACTTTAATTATACAAAGCACACTTTAACTTCTCTCACAGTTGATCTATTTATACACAAGTATTCTAAGTATAAGTGATTAAATATAATACAAGTTGTTGAGGTTGCGTGTCTGACAATTACAAATAGTAATTGTCATTTCCAAGAACCAATAGGAAAGGGCTAAATAAGTCTTTGGGAGTTGTTGGCTGACACTCCATAACTTTTAGCCGCAATAGGGAAGGTAGAGTCTGACAAGAGAAGAGTGTTGGGTTTACACTCTTATCTTCTCAGATCTTTTCCCTATTGTTCCCGCCTTTTCTTCAGGCGTTGGTTCCTCAGTCATTCAATCACTTTGTTGGTTGAGGAGACTGGGGTTCAGTGAGCTCTTATCCAATACTCACTGAAACCATCATCTTCTTCTTTGGCTTAAGTCCTACTCAGGGAGTACCGCCTTCCTGAGTAGTGAATCCTTCTTCTTGAATTCGCCTTAAGCATCCTGAAGATGACTCACTGAGAGGCTGTTCTCTCAGTGACTTGAATTGTTCTCGGTTTAAGTTAACACTTAGTTAATTTGTGTCCAAATCATGTTCGAAGCATTCTTGGGTTTTACATGACCCAACAATCTCCCCCTATTTGGATATAAATTATTCCTAAGTGTTTTTGATCAGATATGAGTGAGCTAAAGACTTCTACTCATACTGAATGTACTAGAATGTAAATAAGGACACTGAAATAATAAAAAACATCATCTTATTAATATCATTTACAAGTCCTAACAAAACTAAGTACAAAAAAGGATAGTGGTGGGTGTTTAGGCAGGTCATCAGTTCAACTTGATTCCAAGGGCTTCAAGCTTGGGCTTCTTTGACTGCAGCTCATGTTGGTCAGGATGTTCATTGATTTTTCTTTTCAGGTCATGACAAAACCTTACATTCTCAGGACTCTTGAGTGGAGAGGCCATTATCAGAAAGCCTAGCATAGCTTTGATCCCTGATAGATCAATATCAATCCACCTCTGGAAGGCTTTGTCACCAAACTCATCAATGAAGAACAAACCTCTTTCAGGCTGTTCAATGACCATATTGTTCCTGAAAGGAACACCTTCAGGGAGAGCCCTATTGCAGTCAAGACCAGGAATCTTGATCTCAGGCTCAGCTTCTATCTTCTTTCTTTTCCTTGAAGAAGACTGAGAAGTAGCAGGTTGTGCAGATTCAGGTAGAGGAGATTGAATGCCAAGTTCCTTAGGTGCTGCTGCCAATCTTTCATACCTCAGACTCAAAGACTTCATCAGATTAGGAACCACAACATTTGATTTCTTTGCTATTAATGGACCCAACTCGTCCAATTCAGTGATCCCAAAGTCAGCGAATCTGAAAGGTGAATGAACATCAAAGTTTCTCTTGTCAGCACCTCTGTAGACAGTGACAACGGCAGGATTGGTGTTTCTTTGAATATGAACATCAGTGATTGGTTCTGGCTTTAACCTTTCATTCATGTACCACTGATATTTCTTAATCCTATTCTGCCTGATCTCTTCAGCCCGTTTGGCTCTTTCCTCCCTTTTCTGCCTGAGAGTGGTCATTTCCTCAGACTGAGCTTTCACAAAGGTCATACCACCTTTTCTTCCTGAGAGATCCTTAGCCTCAAGACCAATTTTCTCAGCCTCCTCATGAACAACCTTGATTAAGGCAGACTTGCTTGCCTCCTCCTCTTCCTTCAACTTCTTCTTTGCCTCCTCTTCCTGAAGATAAGTACTGAGTTCATCAGCTGAGAAGTGGTAAAGAACTCCATCAATTTCATATGGGATCCTGAGAGGTGATTCAGGATCCTTTGCAACCGTGATAGGTGCTGGTTGAGGCTCAGGCTCAGTGAGAATGCCTTTGCCTTTATCTTGATGGGAGGAAGAGGCTTCCTCAGTGTGAGAAGGAATCTCCCCCTCAGTGTGAGAAGGAGGTTGTTGGCTTGAGACTCCAGTGTCTTTCTCCCCCTCAACTGTTGCATGAGCCATGGTGATAGCAAGAGTTGGAGTCACTGGAGTAGTAGGACCTTTGAAGGCCTGATAGATCTCAGTCATCATTGATTTGATGTCCGAGGTGTCTTTCTGAAGACTTGAGATCTGATCTGCCAGAGAAGCCTGAGAAGCTTCGATGCCTGACATCCTTGAGCCAAGAGACCATGCCAAGGATGTGGAAGATTGTGCCCAAGTACCAAGATGTTTTTCCTGAAGACCAATGGAAGTCTTGATTGAGTCCATTGAAGAAGTAAGACCCTGAAGCTTAGAATCCTTCAGTAAGCTGAGGAGATCATGAATTTCAGCTGACTGCTTCTGATAAGTCTCAGCAGCTTGAAGAATCTTTTCAGAGAGAATGGGGTCATCCTTAACAGCTGACTGAATAGTACCAAGGCTTTTGGTGATGCCTTCAAGAGAAAGATTGAACTTCTGGAAGTTAAGTTCAATAGCTGTCAGGGAATGTTTGGTGTCTGATTGGATTTCGATCACATCTTCATGAAAACTTTCAACATCTGCCTTCAGGTTGGCATAGTGAACAGCTGCCTCAGTGTGGTGATCAAACATCTCTTCAGTGAGACCAGTGAAAAGAGCTCTGTTGGTCTTTAGTAGGAATTTGACCAATGTTCTTTCAGTGAGGGGAAGAGAGTTATCATACTTTTGGAGGATGTCCCCAGTATCAGAAGATTCAGGAGACTTCGAACCTGACTTTTCACTTTGGCTTGGAGAGGACTGATGTGATGGTTCAGGTTGTTCAGGTTGTACATCAGTTTCCATATCCTCTCCTGCCTCAAAATCTCTTCTTCACTCTCTTCCCTGAGCTCTTCATCAGACTCCATAAAAGCCTGATAGTCCCCCATGGACTCAATACCCAAAAAATCAACCGGCTCCTCTTTATAAAAAGATTTGCCTTCGGTTTGGTCAGGTCCTGACCCCTTTGTCATAATAACTGAGTGGGTTTTCTCAGCCTGACTAGCCATAACAACTGGGGTAACACCAGCCTGGCTTTTGGGGGCAGTTCCTGAAGGACTGGATCCGCCTGAGGGGTTGATGGGTTCCATATCAGCGGGTTGTTTCTTTCCCTCTGAGTCTTTGTCCCCCTTAGCACCTTCAACTACTGATGGGTGCTTTCCAGTAGTATCACTAGGTACTGATTGTGAAGATTTGTGGACCCCCTTCCCATCAGGATTGTGCTGTCCTTCAGGGGATTTAGGGTCCTTTACTCCCTGAGATCCTGAGGATGATTTCTCAGGAACGTTAACGGGATGTGAATGTTTGTGGGTCCCCTTCTCAGTAAGGTAGTGCTGCCTTACCGAGGATTTAGAACCCTTTCCTCCCTTGGGAACTGATTGTTTTTTGACAGTTCCTTCATCGGGATGTGAGGGGGGAATGCTTCCTGATCTGTCTGACTTGTTTTTGTCAGTTGGACCATGTGGAATGGGAGTGCCCGAGGTCACTGAGGATGATTGCTCAGTGACTTCCGTTGGCCTTTGTTTTGAGGTCAAGAGGGTCTCAGAAATGGGTGTCTCAGAGGTCTCGGCCTTTTTCAACCTCTTTTTGAGGTTGAGTTGGTTTTGAGGATCAGTCTCAGTGGCGAGTGGCTTGGGTCTAACCACCTGGCTGGACTGACCCTTCTTTGTCTTCTTCACCTTTTTGGTCGGTGAAGGTACTGGAGAGATAGCGTCATTACCCTGAATAACTGATTGCATGTATTCAGTCAGGGCAATATGTGTAACCTCACTGACGCTACTAGTGAAGTTTGACTTGTGCAGTACCTCAGGCTTCGTACCTTCTGCATCAGTCCTCACATAGTCAGAACCGAGTAGGTCCTGAAGCACACAGGAAACAAATCTAGGATAGGACATGTGCCTTTGCCTATGTTTTCCTGAGAGCTTAGCAACGAGGTCTCGGAAGATTATTCCTCCGATGTCAATTTTTGTACCCTCAAGGAGACTGAACAACATCAATTGTTGTGATGAGTTCACCTGTTCCGTAGAGGATTTATTTCCACCCAGGACCTGAATGACAAATGTCATCAGTATCCTCCAAATAGGGTGGAACCATGTTTTGACTACTGGAGCCTTTTCCAGTAAGCCTCCCACAGACATCCCTGGACGTCTGGGGTCATGGGGTGCAAGAAAGATCAGTTCATTCTTTATGTCCTGATCAGTAGGGTTGGGGGAAAAGGCTTCAGCAAAGTCAAGGCCTGTGGCTTTGATGAATGCTGAGTAGTCAAAGGAGAGGGTTCTACTCCCATTCATCACCGTGAAGGTGATGATTGACTCTTTGGTGTCTTTGGGGCTGGTTGCCACAGCCGTACACCAGAATTCCCTCAAATAGTCATGATAGATGACTGAGGGGGTATGGGTGAAAGCCTTTGCAAGAAAACAATTACGAAGATATTTCATAACGTTCTTGTAGGCTGGGTACATTTGTGGATATGAGAAATTTCCCACCACATTATTTTTGGTTAGGTCTACACCCTCCATTGTGAAATCCACGTTGGGGGCATATTTCACAGCTTTAGAAGAAGCCATTTATGGGTAAGTCTGGGTTTGACTAGGGTTAAAGGGGTTCTAAAGCTTAAGAATGCACACACAATTTGTTTTTGAGAAAAAAAAAAAATGGCAGAGTTTTGCTTAAAAATTCTATAAAAACGTGTGTGTGAATTCTTCTGGTTGGGGTATTTATAGGAAAGAGGAGATGGGGGTGTTTTGGTCATTTGAGCAAATCGTTATTTATTCAAAAAAAATTATTTGGAAATTGATTTGAATAATAAGTTTTGGGATCCGCATTTAATGCCAACACTCCACTTTCCAGGTTTAGCGCAACAGTCGAGGTGAACAGTTGAGCAGTTCTGCAAAAGTGCAACTTGCAGAGTTGAGTCATCACATATTTGAAATGTGATTGGAGAGGCATTTAATGCCAAGTGGGAATGTGGTGGCCCATAGGTGGAAGCCAGAAAGGCTAAAAGGAACAAATATTCTTGAATTAAATATGTGTTCAGTTACCAACCTCGGACATTTACTAACTAGATACTTAGAGCATTTAAGTTAGTATTTAATGTCCTTTTCAGGGTCCTGAATGACTTTTCATTCAGTGATTGGTTTTCAGGGACTTGGGTTTAGTCACTGATGATTCAGGAATGAGGATTGATTCCTGAGACGAGGATTCAGGAACTTGGGTTTAGTTCCTGAGGATGATGATTCAGTGAGATGTTTTCACTGATATACATATTGAGTCAGGGACCTGAGATGTTTAAGAATTTACACTTTGGTTGGAAGAGAAAATAATTAGTCAGTGGACTGATTCTCTATATCCAACATTCCTAATTCAGCTTTCAGTCTTGTGAAAGTTGGTTCATCTAAAGGTTTGGTGAAGATATCAGCCAACTGATATTCAGTAGGGATGAAGTGTAATTCAATGTCACCATTCATGACATGGTCCCTGATGAAGTGATATCTGATATCAATATGTTTTGTTCTCTGATGAAGAACAGGGTTGTTAGAGATTGCAATTGCACTTGTGTTATCACAAAAGATGGGTACCATCTTGTACTGAATTCCATAGTCACTGAGTTGACTTTTCATCCAGAGTACATTTGCACAACAACTAGCTGCAGCAACATATTCAGCCTCAGCTGAGGATAGGGCAACGGATTGTTGCTTCTTAGCACTCCAACAGACTAATTTCCCACCAAGAATTTGGCAAGAGCCTGAGGTGCTTTTTCTATCCATGTTGCATCCAGCATAGTCAGAATCTGAGTATCCTTTGAGATCAAGTCCTGAGCACTTTGGATAGTATAATCCAAGGTTAGGAGTGCCCTTCAGGTACCTGAATATCCTTTTCACAGCAGTGACATGAGATTCTCTTGGGTCAGATTGATATCTGGCACATAGACATACTGAGAATTGGATATCAGGCCTTGATGCAAGTAGATACATCAGTGATCCTATCATTCCTCTAAAGAGAGTTTGATTGACTGGTTTACCAGTTAGGTCAGGACCAAGGTTGTTTGGGGGAGCCATGGGAGTTTTGACTGAGGCACAGTCACTGAGATCATACTTCTTCAGTAGATTCTTTACATACTTCTCTTGACTGATAGTGGTTCCTCTATCAGTCTGCTTGATCTGAAGACCAAGAAAGTATGTCAGTTCCCCCATCATGCTCATTTCAAACTTCTTTGCCATTAGTTTTTCAAATTGTTTGCAAAGTTTGAAACTTGTTGAGCCAAAGATGATGTCATCAACATACACTTGTACTAGTATGACATCATTATTTGTCTTATAGATAAACAATGTGTTGTCTATCTTGCCTCTGACAAATTTGTTTTGGATTAAGAAGGCTGAGAGAGTCTCATACCATGCCCTAGGAGCTTGCTTCAGTCCATAAAGGGCTTTGTTAAGCTTATAGACATGATCAGGGGACTCATGGCTTTCAAATCCAGGAGGTTGCTCAACATAAACTTCTTCTTTCAGTGAACCATTTAAGAATGCACTTTTAACATCCATTTGGTACACCTTGAAGTTCATGTATGTAGCAAAAGCAAGGAAGATCCTGATGGCTTCCATCCTTGCTACTGGTGCAAATGTTTCTTCATAGTCAATGCCTTCTAGTTGATTATAGCCTTTGGCTACAAGTCTGGCTTTGTTTTTAATGACTATGCCATTCTCATCAGTTTTGTTTTTGAATACCCATTTCATGCCAATGACTGAGACATTCTCAGGACATTTGACCAAGGTCATTACCTTGTTTCTGTCAAATTGTTCTAGTTCATCATGCATGGCCTGAACCCAACTTGGATGTTTAAGTGCTTCTTTAACACTTTTGGGTTCAATTGTGGAAATGAAGTCCACAAATAGGCATTCATTGGATGAGGCTGCTCTCAGTTCAGCAGCCATGCTTCTTGTAAGCATGCCTTCAGAAGGCTCACCAATGATATTGACAAGTTCTATATCCTGAGATCTGGTCCAACTATCCTGAGGTCTTGGGAGTGGGTTAGAACTTGTAGAAGCCTGATGGGTATTGTCAGGATTAGACACAAGATTACTATTTCCTTGTGTGTCCAAGTGGGTTGAGTCATCACTGAGATTGTTTGGGTCCTGAGTATTTTGTTCAGACTGAAGGATATCATCAGTACTTGTATGTGCTTCAACAAACTCAGTGATGGTTGGGTTTGGTAGGTTGTGAGGGATAATGTAGTAGGAGAGGTTAGCATCATCTTGATACTGAGTAGAAGGATTGTTCTCAGACAGATATTCATCAGGAGGATATCTTGGAGAATTGTCAATTCCTATCTCTTCTACTGAGGCAGTTGAGAACCTGATTGCATCAGTACTCTCATCAAAGGTAACATGAAATGTTTCCTCAGTCTGCTGTCTCCTTGTGTTGAACACTTTGAAGGCTTTTGAGACAAGTGAGTATCCCAGGAAGTATCCATCATCAGCTCTTGCATCAAATTTCCCTAGGTGATCCTTGTGATTATGAATAAACACAGGACACCCAAAGACATGGAAGTAGCTGATGTCAGGGATTCTTCCTTTGAATAACTCATATGGGGTTTTCCCATGTCTCTTGACAATTATGGATCTGTTTTGTGTGTAACAGGCAGTTTTGACTGCATCAGTCCAAAAATGGTTGGAGAGGACTGATCCACATAGCATTGTCCTGGCAGCTTCAATGAGTGTTCTGTTTTTCCTCTCAGCAACACCATTTTGTTCAGGTGTGTATGGAGAGGAAAAGTTTTGGGAGATACCTTTCTCATCACAGAAACTTTCAAGTTCATTATTTTTGAACTCAGTCCCATTGTCAGTTCTAATTTGTTTGACTTTAATGTCATTTTGATTTTCAATGTTCCTGACAAAGGACATGATTGTTTCAGCTGCCTGACTCTTTTTGATCAGGAAGAATACCCAGGTGTATCTTGAGTATTCATCCACTATGACCAGAGTATACTTCTCATGGTTAACAGACCTTGGACTGACAGGTCCAAATAGATCCATATGGAGAAGATGTAGGCAATTCCTGATGGAAAAGTTGGTTTTGGTTTTAAAGGATGCTCTGTGATGTTTTCCTTTTTCACAAGCTGAGCATGGTTTATCCTTAGAAAACACAAGTGATGGTAAGCCAAGGACCTTGTTTTGTTTTACAAGATTGTTAATGTTCTTGAAGTTCAGGTGGGTTAGTCTCTTGTGCCAAAGCCAGTTGAGTGCATCAGTGGCCTTAGCAAAGAGACATGTTCCATCCTGAGTTAGACTTGACATGTCTAGTACATAAACATCTTGTCTCCTAGGTGCAATGAGGACAATTTCCTTATTTGCATTGAAGATGGTTCCTTGCTTATCATCAAACTGAACTATGTACTTTGCATCACATAGTTGACTGACACTGATCAGATTATACTTAAGACCATTTACATATGCTATCCTAGTAAAGACAATACCATTGCAGTTGACTGAACCATAACCTTCAGTGAGACATGATGAATTGTCAGCAAATATTACTTTGGGTCCTGGTTCTTCTACATATTTGTGCAGACACTCCTTAACACCAGTCATGCTCCTTGAACATCCACTATCTAGATGCCAAACAGGATCCCTAGCATGTTTCTGCACAAATAGTAAACTAGGTCAGTTCTTTCTAGGACTCCATTTCATGGAGGGTTTGGTATTGTAGGTCCTTATGAAAGTATTAATTGATTCATGGTCAGTGGTTGAGTGGACTGAGCTACCACATGTTTTGCATATGGTAGTAGGGGTAGCCTCAGTAGTCTGAGAGGATTGCTTTATTCCTCTTTTTGACTGAATGACCTTGTCTTTTCCTGAGGATTTCTGAGTGGAGCTTCCACTAGATTCACCATGTTTGTCATATTGACAATCGTCAGGATGGTGGTCATTAAATCCACACAAAGGGCAGGGAGGAAAAGGCTTGGCCTTTTGCTTCTGTTTCTGCTTAGAATCAGAAGGGTAGTTCAGGCACTGAGCCTTGAGTCCTGAAAAGTTTGACATGACTGAGCATTGTTTATGATCAGAGGTCCTGTGATCTTCCTTTTTGCAAATCATGCAATAAAGGACTCTATAGCAATCATCAGTGAGGTGATTTGTATAGTTGCATAGCTCACATCTTTTCAGGGGTTTGGTGGATTTGGGTTTGGTCTTTGAGGAAGTTGGTTTTTGTTCCTTCTTGGATTGAGAAGATTTCTCAGAAGATTCAATCTTCTCTCCTAGCTTCCTGACCATTTCAGCCAACTGATCAATTTTTGAGTCAGGGCTTTGGGTTGTTTCTTCAGAAGGGACTGAAGTTGATGAGTCATCAGTATTTACTGAGACATCAAGGTTTGCTCTCTTCAGGATGGTTGTTCCCCTTCCTGATCTCTCCTTAGGAGAGTGTGGTGAGAAGACCATAGGTGGGAGGCCTAGGTTAGGTGTAGCACCCTGAAGGGTATTCAGTGGAGGAAGTGGAGGATATGATTCTGATTCAGACTCATCCAAGGACTCAGTGAGTGGTTCAGTGAGTTCAAGCTTACTGAGTTTTTCAGTGAGTCCTAGCATATTTTTCAAGGCCTGACTTTCAGGAAGCAAGATCTTTCCAGTCTCAAAGTTTGGTAACTTACTGACTGGGTTGTCCCTGACAATCCAGTCATTTGACTTGGGAAGTAATTCTTGCTCAAAAGATATGCCAGCTGGAACAAAGTTCATTTCATTTTGACACACAGTTGGATCAACCATAAGAGGGTTAATACCAATGGTTTTCTGAGAGATTAATCCCAGAGTGTCAAAAACCTTGGGGTTCTTCCTGGTCCAGCTTTGAATAATGGCTTTTTCTTTGTTGAGTTCAGTTTGAAGGACTTGGTTTTGTTTCAAAATCTCAGTGTTCTGAATCTGTAGAGTTATTGTTTCTAGTTTGGCTTGCTTAAGTACAAGCAATTCATCTCTACATTTGTTTAATTCAGACACAATATTGTTATATTTTGAAAGCAAGTTAAGCCTTTGTTCTTCAACAAACTTTAGATCAACACAAATATAATTCATGTAAGATTGCCAATCAGAATCATTATCCATAGAAAGTAAAGTAGTTACCTTCTTCATGGTGATGTTGACCCACTCTCCATTTCTAGCATGACTTTTTCCCACAGCCACCTGATCCTCTTCTGAAAGTGCCATCAGTGCACTAACTCTTATTTCCTCATCTGAGGAAACCTCTTCATCATCCCAATCATATGCTTCAGCTAATAAAACCTTGTTCTTTGTCTGAATAGGTTTAGATGTTTGAGGAGCCTGAGACAATATGGGGTTAGTTTCAAGAAGTGCAAGTTTAGCTTTGATATTCCTATATTTTGTTTCAAAATCCTTTTGACCCTTGTTTTGGAATTGTTGGGTGGACTGAAACATTTTAGGTTGAAACTTGTTAATTCCTGAAAATTTGTAAGAGGGTTCTGAGATATTTTTAGAATAACAGTCCCTAGCAAAATGACCCTTTTTACCACATTTAAAACATTCAGTGGTCTCATTTGCTTTTGATTTTGTAAAGTTGGACTGATTCCTTTTGATGAAACGTTTTGAACTAGCAAGGAGTGCCCTTTCTTGGAATTCCAAGTTTAGATCATTCAGGTATTCCTCATCAGTTCTTTCATCAATTTCTTCTTCAGAATCCTCTTGAGTATCCTGCACAACACCATTAGAATAGAAAGCAGTTGATATGGGTGTGGAGGTTAAGGCCTTTTTGGACTCAAAAGCTTTTGAGTCAGGATATCTCCTTGAGATCAAGTTGTCTTCATAGACAAACTTCCCATAAATTTCAGGGAGCTCAAGGTTCTGAATGTGGTTAGCATTCCTCAGGCCTTGTGAGAAGTTGAGCCACTTCTCAGGGAGACTGTTGACAAAGCCAACATTTGTCTCATGTTTGGTCAGTACAACACCATCATTTGATAATTCATTTATCAAAGTTTTGTATCTGGTGTAGGTCTGTGAGAGACTTTCAGAGTCTTTTGACCTGAAAGTATTATACTCAAGTTTAAGGTCCATGACCCTATTTTCCTTGGTATCTGAGGGACCCTCAAAGCTGTTTACCAAGTCATCCCAAGTTTGCTTGGCTGTAAGACAGTTGATGACTGATTCCATTATATCGTCAGGAAGACATGATATAAGGATGCTTTTCAGGCGTTGGTCTTGATTGACCACCCTCCTCTCATCAATGGTCCATTGAGCCTCAGGCTTGTTAAGCCCTGCGGCAGTCTTTGGGACAAATGGGCCATCCCTGATACAGGTGATGTAGTAGGGTTCCATACCAGTAAGATAGCAAATCATACGCTTCTTCCATTTGCTAAATTTCCCAGCTTCAAGTCTGGGTGCAACAGCTGAGTAGCTGCCACCCTTTTTGTCGACTAGCTGGGGTACATTGATATCAGCCATAGTAGGATCTTGGTTTTAAAAACCTAGAGCACTCTTGGTTATTTTAAAAAGATTTTATAAACCAGAGGCTCTGATACCACTTGTTGGTCCCTTTACACGATTAGAATTAACTAGAAAGTTAATCTATTGGTGTTAATGACTAATACAATGTTTAAGGATTATTCTAACAGTTATAAAACGTGAATGTAAAAACAACAATATTTTTCAACGTTTAAATTCTTATTAGAAATAATTCCAAGAATCTATACCCAAGTGTTTTGCGGAACAAACACTTGGGATTGAATAGACAAGGGTATGGGGTGTCTCCTATCGAAACTCAAGCTTTGCTTGAGTGGTAACAATATACCCACTGAGCTATCTCAGTGAGTTGTATACTCTTTGTAGGAGAGAAGTTTCTTTGTAAAAGTTCAAGACTTTAATTATACAAAGCACACTTTAACTTCTCTCACAGTTGATCTATTTATACACAAGTATTCTAAGTATAAGTGATTAAATATAATACAAGTTGTTGAGGTTGCGTGTCTGACAATTACAAATAGTAATTGTCATTTCCAAGAACCAATAGGAAAGGGCTAAATAAGTCTTTGGGAGTTGTTGGCTGACACTCCATAACTTTTAGCCGCAATAGGGAAGGTAGAGTCTGACAAGAGAAGAGTGTTGGGTTTACACTCTTATCTTCTCAGATCTTTTCCCTATTGTTCCCGCCTTTTCTTCAGGCGTTGGTTCCTCAGTCATTCAATCACTTTGTTGGTTGAGGAGACTGGGGTTCAGTGAGCTCTTATCCAATACTCACTGAAACCATCATCTTCTTCTTTGGCTTAAGTCCTACTCAGGGAGTACCGCCTTCCTGAGTAGTGAATCCTTCTTCTTGAATTCGCCTTAAGCATCCTGAAGATGACTCACTGAGAGGCTGTTCTCTCAGTGACTTGAATTGTTCTCGGTTTAAGTTAACACTTAGTTAATTTGTGTCCAAATCATGTTCGAAGCATTCTTGGGTTTTACATGACCCAACAACGACGCGTTATCTTTTACAGACTTTATTATTTTGCGAGACGTATTTTGAGATAACGTATACGTATTAGGTTGTGCCGATCCTATACCGTTGTGTACCGTTGTGCTTATACCTCCGTGTACCGTTGTGCCTGTATATCTTGGAACCGTCGTGCCGTATGTCTCGAGACTGTTGTGTCTTGCTTCTCGATGCCAGTCGTGCCAGTTGTGATCCTTGCATTACTATGGCTAAGGTGAGTTCATGGCCCCTATTTTTACCGGTTTTATAACTATTTTTGGGGGAGAATACATGCTCATTTTCTACTTAAACTCAATACTTGTTTTTACTTGAACGTGATTTGTTTACTCCAACGTACTGTTTGGCTGATATATCTGACCTGGCTATTTGAATGCATTATGTGCTTACCTGCTTATTGATGTGGCTTGAACTGTGATTGTGGTTTACGAAACTGTTACCCGAATTGGCTAAGGTTACTATTCCATGTATGCTATTGTGCGGAGTTATTGTTATGAGCTGCATTAGTGCAGGACTATTATACGCAAGGGCTCTTTGTGCCTAATTATTAACAAGGGCTCCTTGTGCCTAAAACGAGTGGGCTCTTGTGCCTATAAACTACTATAGTGTGCACCTATAGGGAAATGTTGTTGTGATTTGACTTTTGTGACCTAGCCAGTGTAACAGTTAAACTTGCGTGACACTATATGAGTGTAGTACCTGTATGATTGAATTCGGTTCGAGATGCTTTGACTACGTTATTATTTGCGGATTTGGTGCTAGAACTGTGATTTAGGCAGTGTTAGCCTACGTTGGACTTGACTTGTTTATGAACGATGATTTGAACTCGAAAACCTTTTGGTTCAACCATACTGTTTTAAACTAAAACCTGTGAACTCACCAGCGTAAGCTGACCCTTTTAGCATGTATTTTCAGGTTTAATGTTATAGCTTATCTCTGGAGGCGCTTGGCAAGGGGCATGGTCATAGACGACTCTGATAATTATATTTGGGACTGCTTTACTTATTTTATGGGCCTTACTTCCGCACTATTTTCGAATGATGTAAATTTAATACTTTTGATAATGAATTTTCTTCTAAACGGTTAAGGTAAAACCATTCTTGGTAACTTGTGTTGTGATACCAATTTAGTAGCACCCCAATGACATGTATGCTTCCGCTAGACCCGATTTTGGGGGTGTTACAGCTTGGGAGTGAGATAAACATTTTTATGAGGAAGAAGTTGATGTTTAGATTTGTTCAAAATAATTTGTATGATCCTGGGATACATCAAAATTTTTGATTTGATATCAACATTTCTAAGCATGGCTTGAAAGATAAGTTTAGAAAAATTGAAAGTTCTGTCAGTGGCCAAGTAGATGAAAGCGGTCGCGATATTGCTACTGAACTGTTCCCACTAGGTTTTCTTAGGACTGAGACAGTGAAGGATGGTGTGAATTAAAAACCTCCATTGTGGGGCAAAACCCCTTTTTGGAAAGTTAAAGATTCTGATTGAATATTGTAACCCATTCTGCTTAAAATTTCAAAAATTTCGGTGTTTGGCATAGAACTAATACCGTTTGAATCATCCAATCGGAGATGCCGCCTGATTGATGATTCAGTAAGAGTGATAGATTTACCATCAACTGTTGCAATTAATTCGGTGTCACCATCTTCAAATGTTTTGACAGTGGCACTCTGCCAAAACTCTTTGATTTGGGAAACATATATAGTAGGATTTAATGTTAGAGAATACCTTATGTGAGAAGCATTTAAAAATTCGACTATCTGATGGTATTTGGTGTCATCCTCTGCTTTTTCCAAATAAGCTACCATGTTGTGCTTGTTGGCAAAGGTTAAAGTAGCCATGACTGTTGGTAAATTATTGATTTGACTGCTGGGATTAAAGTAATTTGGGTTAGAAAGTAAGATGAAGAAAGTGAATTGAAATATTATGAAATAATTATTAGGGTTTCTATTGGAGCACCTTCAAGTAAAAGATAACTTTTCATTCAACAAAGGTGAACAAAATATATTAAAAGTAAAAATATACAAAAAGTAGCCCCTTATAAATAAATATTAATAATAATATCAACATAAGTCCTCAACGGATATTTTAATGAAGCCGTAAATTTTGACCCAGTACCAACGTCTATCTAACAGTACAAATATATTCATACCAGTACTAAACTTTTAAGTGACAGTACTACCCTTTTGAAATTTTTTTGCCATAGCAGCAAGGAGTCTGAACTTTTGAAACTTTTAAGTGACGTCTATCTAACAGTACAAAATGATTGTGCATGTAGACATTGGATTAATTATACAACAACAACAATAAAAATACAACAACGTAATGGTTAAATTATATGTAAAAAACATACCTTCGGAAGGAGTACCCGTATTATTCTTATGAGATCCATTTTTCAAAAAATCTTTTGTGCTTCAGCAACTATAATCAATTGAAAAAACATTTTGCAATAAAACATTCGATTGATATGTCAATTGTCCATGTAAACATTAGATTAATTATACAACAACAACAATAAAAATACAACAACGTAGTGGTTAAATTATATGTAAAAAACGTACCTTTTGAAGGAGTACCCGTATTATTCTTATGAGACCCTCTTGCATTGGATTGCTTCAACATAGTGGTTAATTATACAACCTTACAGATAGATGTTTACTAAAAATTGATTGAGCATGTAAACATTAGATTAATTATACAACAAAAACAATAAAAATACAACAACACAATGGTTACCTTTTGAAGGAGTACCCGTATTATTCTTATGAGACCCTCTTGCATTGGATTGCTTTAACAACAACATCAATAAGAATATAGCAACCAAACAAATAGATGTTTGCTATATATATGATTGTCCATGTAAACATTAGATTAATTATACAACAACAACAATAAAATTACAACAACACATTGGTTAACAACACAGTGGTTACCTTCTGAAGGAGTACCCGTATTATTCTTATGAGACCCTCTTGCAATGGATTGCTTCAACAACAACATCAATAAGAATATAGCAACCAAACAAATAGATGTTTGCTATATATATGATTGTCCATGTAAACATTGGATTAATTATATAACAACAACAATAAAATTACAACAACACATTGGTTAAATTATATGTAAAAAACATACCTTCTGAAGGAGTACCCGTATTATTCTTATGGGATCCTCCTGCAAGACTTGCAAAGTGTTTTTGGCTTGAGAAGAAACGTTATATTTTGATCCACATATAGTGTCAAAGTAGGTATATGATCTTAAATATAGGAATAAAATATTTATACAAAATACATTCTAAACTTATCTTTCAAATCATATCTTCTACAAATTAAACATATTTTGAAAAAAATCCGGGATACATGTTCAGAAAATATATATATCATTCCAAAAATCCCGCCTGGTCATCCAAGAAGAAGATTATAGTTATTTTTTGTGGAAGTTATATCACAAAAAATAATTTGGTCTAATGGTAACAATGACATATACTTAAGCTATATAAACAACCCAAGTTCGAATCTTTAGTGTCTTTTTAAAAATTTCGGAATTAAAAGTCAACATTCGAATTATTTGGTCAAATCTTGCTTAGGTGGCATGCTTAGGTGGATTAAGAGCATGATTAGTCATCAATCCAGCTGCTTATTCATCAATCCTGCATTTGATGACGTCATACGCATCATGTTATATATATATATATATATATATATATATATATATATATATATATATATATATATATATATATATATATATATATATATATATATATATATATATATATATATATATATATATATATATATACACACACACACTAGGCGAGTACCCGTGCATAGCAACGGAATTCGTAGCGGCAAATAATTAACGATTCGTGATATTGTGGTGAGTGTTTTGTGTAGCGTTCAAAATAGAACGTGAACCGATCAGAATGTAACTGCAAATGGTTGTAAGGACAAATATATTTTTTTTTTTCTAAAAAAGTATCCCGTTGTTAAGGAATCCTTTTCAAATACGGCTTTTTTGATGGCAAGATTGTGTTGTTTTTTGGATATTCTCAGCGGTGTTTAGAGTATCCGTGCTTAACGGCAACGGGAAATAGTTTGATTGTGCGCCTGTGTGTATTTTTTTCTTTTTTGTACACGTCCATATGCTTTAAAGTTAACAACCGTTCTTAACATACGATATCCAATACAAACTTTTCCATTCTTAACATATATTCGAATCTTAGTTCATATATGTGGCAAGTCTTTTTTGAAAATTTCAAATATCTACATTACTTTTGGTATTCGTAACTTAAAAGAAAGATTTATTGCTTAAAGGACATTGCTCTTATTTATTTGGTGATGTATAAATTAAAGAATGACTCATGCATTTTTTTGTTTGATAGACGAGTACCCGCGCCTAGTGGCAGCGGTTTCTAGTCGAGTACTCGCGCCTAGCGGCAGCGGTATCTGGTCGAGTACTCGCGTCTAGCGGCAGCGGTATCTATTTTTCGACAATAGTTTGACGGAAAATAATTTCTTTTCAACAAATTGTATTTGTAGCGTTAAGGAATTGTTTACCAAAAATATGTTTTTCCAGACGCAATGGTCGTATAGCGGTAACTATACATAGTTTTTAACAAATCTTGATATTGTTGTATTTATGGTGTTAGGAAATTCTTTATGAAAAAATGTTTTTTTTAGACGGCACGGTCACATAGCGGCGACTATTTTTGTGGTGGCTTCGATGATTTTTTGTGTGCTTTATTTTTTTGAATCATGCATGTATTTTTAAGTTAACAATGGTTATTGATGATTTTGTTTAACATTGATAATAGTCATGTAAATTATCGATGATTCCGTTTTATTTATCGGTGGTTCATCAACGGTAGCCCAAATCAATTAAAAATACATATTACAAATTTGTGTCACATCACTTTTGTTTATGAGTGTTCATCTTGATTCGACCAAATTTCGAGGTCAAATCAATTTTCAACACATTGTGTTGTATAATAAGGGAATCATTTTCGGGTAACAATATTTTAAGTTGCAATATTTCTCGAATGACATGGTTGCATTATTTTTCTGATAGTGTCCTTTTAAGTTGCAGTAGTGAATTAAAACTATAATAATAATAATAGTTCAGGTTTCTTTTAATTCTTTTTATTTGAATTATATATCCTTTTTCTAGCATGACTATGACATAATGAAAAGAATGAATGGTTGGAAATAATTTAGTGCGTGTGAGAGTGGGGACCAGAAGCAGGCCACGTGCCCTTGCTTTACTCCTTTTATTCTTCTTTTTGTCCGAAAGAGTAGATAGACATAGACAGCTGGCTTCCATTGCAAAATTGTTTCAACGAGGTGGACGAACCCCCCGCGTTGCGGCGGGGGTGTTTCGTTAGTTTTTCTGCGGAACTTAAATATCACATTCAAAGGCGTTTCTTACAAATGCTTTATATACATGATTATACATAAATGTTACTACACACATTCCAAATGATGAAACATCAAACAATTTTTCTAAAATGATTGAAACATTAAACAATTATTCGGTAACATAAATGTTACAGCATACAGACTCATCAACAGTTACGTTCAACAGTTACGTTCAATAATGTTTTACATCAGAATGTGAGAGGTACCTAAAAATATTATGGATAATTTTATCGCACCGATAAATAACCGCTTTCTGACACTTGATGACGCAATGTCTTTTGCTGTGTATATTTTTTCTGCAACTTCACTTGTGGGAGCATCAACTCTGTTGCTCCTGTTTATAACAACAACGCCTTACAACTCCTAATCTTTCATGTTGTTACCAAAGATCATACAACAATAATGATGAGTAACTAAAACCAACAAATAAATGTAAAATTACAACCTTGAAAACAAATTTTCGAATGAAAATCTAACAAACACTATACCAGTGTAGCATATCGTTAAAAACATGTTCGACTGTCATAAGAATTCAAAACCGTCCGAGGCGACCGGCTTCTCTAATAGTAACCTCCAACAAAATCGTCAATCGACTAAAAATAATAAACCCCACTTATATAAATAAAAAAATTACGGCCTCTGAATATGATATCGAACTACACCTAAAATCTACCTAATTGAAAAGCGTAAAACACAAACCACAAATGATTTTGAGATCCTTGATGGCCGGTGATGACCTGTTACCCATCTGTAAATATTTAACAGCTTGAAACAAATATTTATGCATGTATCTTCCTGAAATTTGTAATGTTCCCATCAGTTAGTGATTCATGGTGTGTGTATATTTTTTTCATGTAAATAGACAATGGGATAAGGATTAGAAATCTTAATGAGTAATAAAGACACCTGGTGATGCGTAAATGTATTTTGAAGATGTGTGGGGTGAGTACAGAGGTTATATAATACTTGTATTGCACAAAGATTTTATTCTCGTTGGGTCTAAAAGAGCCCAGTAATGGGCCAAATATTTTCTGGCACCGACAAATATTATATTCCCACACGTATAATAAACTATTCCACCGACAATCCTCTTTAGTATATTTATATAACGGGGTCAACCGAAGTTAACAGTAACTAATTTTTTTGTAACCCTAATTACTGTTTCTAAGCAAGTAAAAGTATGGGAAACTTACCTTAATGATTGTCTCGAAAAGCCTTGCATAGTCACTATAACGGTGACATGTTTGCAGCCTCTGCAACACGTAACCCGCAAGGGCAGTTCACAGACGAAACCTCTGAACGGAATATTTGTATATTCCTTGCAAAGAAGCTGCTATTATATGTAGGCAGGTCACTTATCTCTCATGAGTGTGATTCCTATACAACAAACTGAAACCAAGTTCCATATCGTTATCTGAAAAAAAAGGATGATCCACCATAAAACAAAACCCATAAACGGGAAAACAATAGTCTGTAAAAAAGGAGGATCCACTATAAAACTAAAACAGTAATCAGGAAATGTTACGTGAACCTGTTTGTGCAGCCACTGGCACGGAGGCTGTAAGGTGCGAGCTTGTGTAGGTGACATTGTTGGTGTTACTGTCCAGCTCACATAGTTTAAATTAAATATATTACCTACACCCACGCGCCCCATGAGTTCCAACTCTCAACAGATGAACCACAGAGTAATTTTCCATTTTCAAGTAAGATGGGTTGCACAAGAAAAAAAAAAGATAAACGTTATGGCTTTTGTACCTATGATTACTATTTGACATAATTAATGAACCAAATGTACAAACCTTCTTTATCGGTCCTAGGATGCCTGGAGGAAGTTGTTCTCTTTCACTCCAAGTTACACCACCATCGTACGATCTGTTCGTGCAGCCACTCCACCTAAAACAAAAGTGTGATCGATATTTATTTATTTATTTATTTAAATCATAGTAAGCAAAAGGTTAAAATCACATAAGGTGTTGTATGAGAGAAGCAACAATTATGATCATTCAAACACAAACTTTTGAACTTCCTGCCCGATCTTATAGAAGAAAAGCAACTCATTGGACAACAACAACAACAACAACCGACCCAATCCCGCCGGGGCAGGGTATGGGGGAGGTAGAATGTAGACAGATCCAACCCCTACCCCAAGGTAAACCCGGGAGTAGAGAGACTGCTTCCAAAGAGACCTCCGGCAAGTGCATATGTGCGCGTGAGAGAGCAAAAGCAGGAATGCAACCAAGAAAACGAAACAGGCAACGAGCAGGCACAACAAGAAAACAAATAAACAAAGCAGACACAAAAACACAAAAAGCAAAGAGCAAAGCACCAAGAAGCACCAACGAACAGGCAACGAGCAGGCGCAACAAGAAAACACATAAACCTAGCAGACACAAAAGCACACTAAGCAAAGAGCAACGCACGGGGCCTAAAGCTAAGGCAAAGCAACCAAACAAAGCAAAGCAGGGCAACGCACGGGGCCTAAAGCTAAGGCAAAGCAACCAAACCCAGAGGCAAAAAAAAAAAAAAAAAAAAAAAAAAAAAAAAAAAGACACCACGCACACCTAGCCTGAGCTACCCGCATATCCTAATTCTATCTCTCCACGTCTTCCTATCTGAGGTCATGTCCTCGGACAAGAGCAACTCCTTCATGTCGAGCTTAAGTCTATCCTCCCATCTGAGTTTGGGTCTACCCCTCCTTCTCACACCGTCCACTACTAGCGCTTCGACTCTTCTTACAGGCGCCGATTGTGGCCTCCTCCTTACATGACCGAACCACCTGAGCCTTCCTTCTCTCATCTTCGAAATAATAGACTCGACCTCTAGTTTAGCTCTGAAAACTTCGTTCGGGATCATGTCCAGCAAGGTCTTACCGCAAGTCCACCTTAGCATTCTCAGTTCTGCCACCTCGACCCTGTTGGCATGGGCTTTGGATATAGGCCAACACTAAGACCCGTACAAGATAGCCGGTCTAATCGCCACCTTATAAAATTTACCCTTTAGCTTTAAAGGGACGTTCCTGTCGCAAAGGACTCCCGACGCCGCCCTCCATCTCGCCCACCCAGCTCTAATTCGGTGGGTTACGTCCTCATCTATCCTCCCTGATTTGTGAATCATCGATCCCAGATATCTAAAGGACTCCTTGGGTGGAAGGATCCGGTCCCCGATACGAATATCCATCTCCTCGAGGTGCCCTGACTCGCTCCTCCCAAAATCACATCTCATGTATTTAGTCTTCTCTCTGCTCACTCAAGACCATTGTCTTCCAGAGCCTCCCTCCATTGCTCAAGTCTGTTGTTTAACCTTTCCGCCGATTCCGCCACCAACACAATGTCGTCGGCGAAAATCATGCTCCACGGTATGCACTCTTGAATCCCTCGAGATAACTCATCAAGAATCAATGCGAAGAGGTAAGGGCTAATGGCAGACCCTTGGTGAAGTCCTACTTCCACAGAGAAAAACTCTGAGACCCCCACCGTGGACCGTACTCGGGTCTTAGCCCCCTCATACATATCCTTAATGACTCTGGCGTACCTCCTTGGGGTTCCTTTCTCAATTAGAGTACTCCAGATTAGCTCTCGAGGAACACTATCATATGCCTTTTCGAGGTCAAGGAACGCCATATGCAGGTCCTTCTGTCTTTCTCTATACTTCTCCATAAGACTTCTGAGAAGGTGGATCGCCTCAATCGTTGACCTTCCTGGCATAAAACCAAACTAGTTCTCAGACACCCTCGTCTCTCTTCTCAACCTTCTCTCTATAATTGTCTCCCAAAGCTTCATGGTGTGGCTAAGAAGCTTAATGCCCCTATAGTTGCTACACACTTGCACATCCCCCTTGTTCTTGTAGATGGGAATGACTTCACTAAGTCTCCATTCTTCTGGCATCTTATCACCTGAGAAGATCTTGTTGAAGAGGCAAGTCAGCCATCCTACCCCCTCATCGCCCAGACACCTCCAGGCTTCTATGGGAATTTGGTCCGGACCTACTGCTTTGTTTCTCCCTATCTTCTGCAGTGCCACCTTAACTTCAGGTTGGCTAATCCTCGAATAGTAGCACTCAGGTAGTTGGCTAAGGATCTCTTCTTCTCCTCTTTCTTCCGTATACCCTCCGTTGAAAAGAGAGAAAAAATACTCTCCCCATCTTTTCTTAATATCATCTTCATTCACAATGGTTCGACCGCCTTCATCTTTGATTTATTTTATGTTACCTAAATCCCTCCTTCTTCTCTCTCGGGCTTTAGCAATCCTGAATATATCGTTAGCTCCCTCCTTGGAGTCCAATTTCTTGTACAGATCTTCGTACGCTTTGTCCTTCGCCAGTGCTACTGCCTTTTTCGCTTCTCTTTTAGCTACTTTATACCTCTCTTCTGCGGCGGTAATATCAGGTTGGTGCCCCTCTCGGCACAAAAGAAGGTCTCTGAACCTAGCTTGTTTCGCTGCAACTTTGGATTGCACTTCCTCGCAAAACCACCAAGATTCCCTGCTGTATGGCTTGGTTCTCGCTACCCCGCTAGCCACACCAAGGGAATCCTTAGCAGCGTCTTTAATGATGCCAGCAAGAGTGTTCCACATCTGGTCCGCGTCTCTAGTAGTCAAGTCCTCCGAAAAGCAACTCATTGGAGGGAAGCTTAAAAAGTGCATGGTTCCACATTGGAACGTCTTCTTGCTCATCTGCAATAACAGGGGGATGCCAATAACCATCCTGCTCAAAGAAATACAGTTTAGAAGATGATAAAGCCTAATCCATAACCCCCGCAAATTTCATTACCTCATGGAGATGATAACGCCTTCAACGTGACTACTATTATAAAATTATAATCTGATATGCCTAAGCATACATACCTTGTGCAGATGTACTCAAATTTTGACATCAGGTGCCCCTTCATATGAGCCCCCAAAGTATGCTACCAAAAAGCAGACTTTATCTACCTCAACTATCGTAGAAGCGTGACCACTATTGAAAGGAGCTGAATCTTTTGTAAATGTAAGCTCTTCTGACAATGGCTTCCATTGAGACTATGCTGTAAACTTGAAACATAAACAACTAAAAGGTTGACGGACAAAATAAGACATCAAAGTATAGTGGTTACCTGCAAATTAGATTAATTATATGCACCCAAACGTCCCATGACATACCACGACTTGATAACCTGCCACATAGATAAGCCAGATTGCTTTATTTATTCTTCACACCCTTTATAAAGAAGCAATGTTGATATACAATATAATAAGAGAATAGTACAATATAACCATTTTGTCAATTTGGGCGAATCAATTTACAAAGAAATTAGGATGGGGAGAATCAACATACACTGCCAATGAGGTGAACATCGCGATCAGAAGGTGGTCCATATAACTTGAACCATATATTGGAACCAACAGGCCTGAAGCTGAATATCACATATCAAAACAATGGCCCACCCTTTTCAGTTGGTAAAGAAAACGAAGGAAATATAAATAAATATACAAAGAGAGGGGGAGTAGGTTACTCTCTAAAGGTGACTTTAAAATCAACAACAAATCTTACTTTAGCCTTGTCAAACTGTCTCCCCTTCTTCCATATCCTATCTTCAACCTGTAGAATCACCATAAAATAAGAAAACAGTAATTGCAAATACTTACTAACATATAATCATCATAAAGTAAGAGCGGTAATCGGAGAAGAATCAGAAGACGAAGAAAGATTCAGGACCTGTTTCTTTTATTTTGTTAGGTAAGAGAACGTGTGGGGCCATGTGGGACCACATCCCTTGTTAAGTCTGATTATGGAGGGAGTATATATTTTTGCCTTGGGGAATCAAACTTATTAGTAGAAAAAGTGGGTCCCATTTAAAAAAGTAATAATATTAAATTAGTGGGTTCCACCCTCTCTCCCCATTAAGTAGAAAAGAAACGCAGCCTGAGATACTTCTGGAATGGTGATGAATATCGTAAGACGGTCAGTGATGGGGTCGGTGTCCTTATCTGTGAAACATCACCCAAACCGACTAAACATCAGGTCTTTAGTGGGACAGCAATTTGGGCCTGCATTCTAATGGGCCAATATCAGTAACCCAAGATCTGTGGAATAAAATAATAGTCGGACGAAATAAAATACTAGTCGGCCGACAATGAGAAATTGTATATATTAGTAATTAGTAATACTTTTTTTTTTATTCATTTGTTTTGTTATGCGAAAGAGTAGAAAATCCAAGGTTTGTTTATATTTGCACTATAGAAAGATAACTCATTTTATTTTATGAGTTGATTCTCAACAGCTTCTTTTGATCTATCTTTTTTGTCCTTGATTAAAGTATCTATATGATATTATTTCAAGGTTACACAAAGTCTTGTCACACATACCACGGCTTCTTTTTTTTTACTTTTTGGCACTTTTTTATTCATCTTTTGTCATCGATTCAAATATCTTCGAAATACACAAAGCCTTGTCACACATAACATAGCTTTTTAGATGCTTTTTTATCCTTCTTTTGTCCTTATTCAAATATCTAAATTCAAATTTTTTCAAACTTACACAAAGTTTTGTCCCACCTCTCAAGGCTTGAAAAAATTCAAAAAGGAAAGAAAAAAAGAATAAAAACCTTTCTATTGAGATTCACGCTTCTTGCAATAAAAAAAAAAGAAAAAATAAATAAATAACTATATCGAAAGTGTAAACATTCAATTTGAAGGTTTCATAAAAATTCAAATATCAATTATTTTAATTTAAATTTTCGAAATTGAAAATTTTAAATTTATAGAACCTTTCAAAATTGAAAAAACATTAAAAAAATTCAAGTTACATTTTAAAAACTTGAGTTCTAAAAAAAATCCAAAAAATAATCAAACTTTAATAAATCTGAATTTTTAAAAAATCAAAAACATTCATAATTGAATTATCTTTGTAAATTATGTTAATGGAGCTTTGTAACTCTTCCACCAGTTGAAACCAATCATTAAAAAGGTACCTTTTGCACCATCAAACCATATCTCGTGCACATGTCCATATCTACACGCCAAACAAATCCCATTATGAAAAAAAAAAGTTAAGTGCATAAAAAAGTAACTTTTTTTTTCCGATAGAAACCTTACTTGTTGAGTAGTTCTTGCAACTGTCCCATGTAATATTCATTGTACACTATTATTGAGCATTATAGAACACAATTATAAATCAAAAGAAAGATAATTTCTTTTTGCGCCTTCGTGAACTCTACTCATTGCCGCCTATCGAAAGAAACAAAATAAGATCAAAAGAAAGATAATTTATTTATCAACAATACATTAACCATCATTTTCTTGTATTGAGAAAGACCTTCCTACATTATGTACAGCACTTGTTACTTTGTAAAAACAAATAGACCCATTTTACAGTTTGTCAAGTAAAACGTAAATGAGTATATAGAAAGATTCTGAACCTGCATCATCCGCATATCAAATCTTCCAACAAACACAGTCACAGATACAAGAAGGTCAAACACGGTCTTAAATAAATCAGCTGATGTTCTGCAACATACGTACATAAACATAAGCATAAATACATAAAAAAAGATACGTATTCAGATTTCTTATCTTAACATAAAATAAGAAGCAACCTGCTTACCCTGTTGACCTTTCCACCACATAATTAGCCATATAAAGACCAATAAATGTTGCCCATAACGAGTATATTGGAGAAATTTCATCTGATGACTCACACGGCCCACTGCAAGAAAACTGAAAGAAAAGATATAGAAACTAATAAAAAAATGAGATTTATAAAAGAAACAAAAAGGAATCAAATTTATTGAAAAAAACTAGTATCTATAAAAAGGAATCAAATTTATTGAGAGAGGGGCAACAGTTCAAAACATGAAAAACCTTTTTTTCCGGTGAGAGAGCGTCGGTACGTGATTGCAAGCAGTGGTAAGCGGCTGAAAATGGCGGCACAAATAAAAAAAATACCAAAAACGTTAGATCTGCAAGAAAAACATATAGATCTATAAATAAAATCAATAGATCTACAAAAAAAAAATGCATAGATTTATAAAAAAAACTATAGATAACGAAAAATATAATAGATCTATAAAAATAATATTCAAAAATCATAGATATATCAAAATACCTTAAAACTTGATGGTGGAGGGTTTCGGTGGTGCCGTTGGAGTGTCGTCCGGTGGTGGTACGTCGAATGATGGTTGTGCGTCGGATGGTGGTGGTGCCGTCGGATGGTGGCGGCGTCAAGTGGTTGGGGGTGGTGTGAGTTATGATGGTTTTTAAAAATGAATGTTGAGAGTTTTTTGTTTGAGTTATGATGGTTTTTGGTTTAGAGAGAAAAGAAGAGGTTGGGTGGAGTGTGTATTTGTGTTGTGTGTGTGTTTTTTGGGGTTTATATATGCCGGAAACAAGTTAAGAAGGGCAAAATGGGGATTAATGAAAATTCAGTTTTTTCACTTTGACTGACTTGTTGACCGTTTTTGTTTTATAAGGGTGGAGGGAGTGGTTTCACCTATCCCTCCCTTCACCAAATTTTCACATCATCAATACCTAATAAAAACCTTCCAATTCACACTTCACCAATTCACCCCAATTTTCACCAATTTGGTGGCATTGGTTTCACCTAATCACCTAATTGCCACATCATCTTTTCTTTTCCATTTATTAAAGTATTTATTTAATATTCAATTCCTTTAAAGCCAACATGTATATGAAATCCTAAAAAAAACTAAAACTATATACCACACTATATCTATAAAAAAACAATAAATGGTCTTTACTATTTTTATAAAAATTGCTAACTACTGTAGTATAAATAACATCCAAGTCTAAAAAAAGCCACTTCCACTCATCATCATCACCACCACTTTGTGTGCTCTAGATCACCACCATAAACAACCATTCACTTACCGCAAAACCCATCATTTCCTCCACATTCATCACCCCAAAACCACCACTAGATCGACCCATTTTGAGATGGGTGATAGCAGCAACTCATCAGAAAGAAACACTGCAGAAGAAGTATCAAGAATCTTGGAACAAAGTAAAGAGCTGCGACGGCCAAAATTTTAAATTTTTAACCATTGATGGGGCCCACAAGCAACATCCCTTCCTCTTTCTCACTCGGCAAAACTCACCGAATCTCTCCTTCACCGATTTTCACCGCCCCCTTGAGGCGGTGTTACCGCCTAACCGAGCCCCACACCGAACATAACCGAGCCCCACTCCCTCCACCCTAATTAGTTAAGATATATATATATATATATATACACACACATATATATATGGGGATAGCTTAGCTACACCATGGTGTAGCCAACTTAGCTACACCGATATGGCAATTTGAGGTAACAAACATCAAATTTAATACCCGATTAACATCATAAATCCATTTCAATTTCAAAATATCTCAAAACTAACATCTATCATTGACATTTACACTAAATTAGTTATTGTTGCAAATGTATGATGTTAATAGCCATTTTCGTTAGTGAAACTAGATTCAAGAACATTCACATAAAAAGTTGCAACAATATCAAATAATAGATGTTGGTGGTGATGGACTATGAAGGTTAACAAGTTTAGGATGTTAAGATGACATCATAATTGCGGTTTTATGCATGGAATTAGCATTCTGGTGCAGCTAAGTTGGCTACACCCTTTGTGTAGCTAAGATATTCCCTATATATATATATATATATATATATATATATATATATATATATATATATATATATATATATATATATATATATATATATATTTATTACACTCTTCGCCTTAACCTTACCTATAGTCAAGTCTTGGTTGGTTATTAGCTACTTGAAAAGATGGTTGTTATGTGGGAATCCTTGAATATTGAGATACTTGCGAACTCCATGATAATCTCATGGAAGATCTATTGGTATTATGATCGACGGTTGAAACATGTGATAAAAAAAATAAAAAAAATAAAATAAATCATCGCAATTGTATGGTGACAAGAATAGCCAGTGAGCTATGAAAGTATGTTATCGATCAAGGATGAATTCTCAAATTCAAAGGAAAGTGGTTGATGTAGCTAGTAGCAATTGGTTGTAGACTTTGACTATTTGTAGTGTTTTTATTTTAAACCAATTTCATAAATATATCCCATGTCTTATCCCTACCTTTTTTACTTTGTGAAAATTATCAAGTGTATTGACATGTAGTGACCATCCGATTTCTTGAGGAATTAGGTAACGTTGCTAGCGAGCTAGGGCGTGTTTTGGTGACCATCCGTTATGCAAGTAACGTTGTTAGCGAACCAAGGTACGACCTAGTGACCATCCGTTATCTGGTGATGCAAGAATTCGTTGTGACCGAACTATTATGTTTTGCATAAGATAGTTGCACATAAGTCTGATATGACCTTGAAGCCCTTTAACCCAAAGTCCTCTTAGATGTTTACACTTGGTGCTTACGCCACGTCGGTGGAGTTTTGTTTCTTGTACAAGCTTATGGTAATATTTAGATCATGACTGAGCAATGAGGGTTATTTTCTTAAATACTCACCAACTAAACAAATGAGTGTTGAGTGAATTATACTTCATTCCTTTTTCGTGAGGTATTTTAACATGTTATCAAGCAAGAGAATCATTAAGGTATTGTCAAACATCTCGACTTTTCACCTATAAGCTTAAAAAGATGAATCTTATCTTGTATTCGTACTTGATGGATTTGCATCCCATTTTTAGGATCATTTTTATTTATATCATGTGGATTTATTTTTAAAAGCTAGCTTTGCTTGGGGGCTAGCAAAGTGTAAGTGTGGGGGATTTGATAACACTCATTTTGTACATGTTTTAGTCGCGTTATTTCTATGTTTGTGCATTGTATTTGGTTGTATTTGTGAACATATTATGCTTAAAAGGTACAAAAGATGTATTCATGTTCAGGTACAATCAAGTCCAAGTGAATAGTTAGAAAGATGACAAAAAGTTGTTAAATCAAAAGCTTTTGCACAACGTAAGATTCTTCTCACAATAAAGGCTTTGGAAAGATCGTCAAAGATAAAGAATCAAGTTACAATGATTTCTGAGTTCAAGAAAAGATCAAGTGTTGATGAAATGAATGAGAAGTATATGTAAAGAATTATGGCTTGCTTCTTCAACCAAAGGTTCAAGAAATACATCTAAGGCTTAAGTTCAACCCAAGGTTCAATAATGCCATGCCAACATTACTTCAAACCTTGGGCTAGAATCTGAACCTCAGGTTGAGACTTCAACCTTGGGTTGATACAATTGCTGGCACACTTAATGACTATCTTTAATGAACTAACTCTTCATATGGGTTGTCATTACACTTCATTTACTTCATGTCCAGAATTTTTATGACACTTTGTGCTAAAGTAATTTGCTTGGTGACCAAGGGGGGCCATTCTATTAATAAGAAAGCTTTGCCAAGAGAGAAGAGAATAACTATCAACAACTACATACTACTATTACCAATATAATTCACTCAAAGGATTCAAGGAAGGAAAAACGTAGGAAAAGACAAGCTTACATTCATCATTCATCAATTCAATCGTTCAAGGAATCATTGTTGAATCATCTCATAAGTGTTCCTAATTCTTGTAATCATCATCACAACTTTTGTAAGACTTCTTAATCATGTTTTCTAGTGATAAATTCTCTGTGGTTATTTCTTTGTTTGCTATGAGTGGCTAAGTGCCTTATGCACTTGGCTAGATGATGTTTGTTACATGAATCTTGATTGATTATGACTCTATGGTTCTAGTTAAATGAAAAGCTAGTACTAAGATCGAATTGCACTTGTAAAATTTTTCTTCAACAAAAGAGTTGTCAAGTTTGGTTAATTGCTAATAGTGTACTAATGGGTTGAAAGAGACATTGTTAGTCAATTAGTTGTAAACCTTTGTCTATGAGGATGTTACCTTATGCATTGACCATTTCATAAGTAACTTGGTTAAACATAGAAAACTAATAAGTTTCGTTGTCAATTATTTGTGAAACGATAGCGAATCAAGTGATTGAGTTGTGTTAGTCTTGGTTGATCAAATCTTAATATTGTTTTTGTCATCTTAAAATTTTGAAGAGGATTGGAAGTGTTGGAAACAATAGGATTAGTATACCAACTAATCAAGTTAGAACACCATCTAGTTTATTGATCATAATCAAATGAAACCATTGTCATAATCATAATCAAGGGAATTGTGCAAAACTAGTATAGGCAAGTGTAGTTTTAATATATTGAATTTACATCATCATTATTTGCTTGCTATTAGAATCGTTGAATAAGCACGATTTTATATTCAAAACTCACATCACAAAAACTAAACAAATCCTTGTGAACGACCTCGGCTTACCATATCTCTTACTACACACGGGCGAGTATACTTGCTCGTATGTATTTCGTTTGAATCATTGGTAGATCGTGTTATAAATTTAAACTTTCACTCGAAACGGGCACATCAATAACGAACTCTCTTCCTAGTAGTGAGCTTCATAAGAGGCCCATCCGGACGTAGTCGGTATACCCGACCAAAAGGTATCGGCTGTCCTGGCTGAATGATAGGGACAGCTCTAGCCCTACGGCGAATCAGTGGTGGTAAGGGTGGTGTAGGTGCGACTTCGCCCTCGCAGGTCCCAAAAATGATTCAAGTTGAAATAATTTTGTTACAATCAAACAATAGTTTAAAGTGCATATAAATACAAGTGAGACGCATCGTCACCGCGACTCTATGATATGTCCACATGTAGGCCAAGATGCGAATACCTTAATTACCAGAAAATACATTGTCAAAACGGTCAACAATAATGTTGGTGAGAATCATAGGTTTATGTAAATGAATAATATCTATGGTAACCACAAATATAAGGTGAAATGAAAAAAATGCCACATAAAATACTACATTGGCCCTTAAGCTCATGACCCCGAAGCTAGACTGAAATGAATGCCCCAAACTGAGTGTTTTGCCAGTCACTCTGAATGATACAAATGAAATGCGTTTGTAGACTAGTTGGCGCTACCAACCCGAACGGAGGCATCACCCTCAATAGATCTATTCACTCACTCTCGCTTACTCCGTAATTAACGGTTCATGATAAATAAAAGGGGACTTTAATCTGGGCAATGATGTAACTTAAGCAATGTAAATGAATTTGATACTTTGGTCCGTATGAAAAATGGTGAAATGTATTCTCCCCCGAGAGTTTAGAAAATGAAATTGTAAATTAAAAACGGGGCTATAAAAACTCACCTGATGCAATAGTTATGATGACAAAAGTGGATACACTAAAATGAGGCACGATCTCTAACCGCAACCTAATATGAATGATATGATCTAATGTAAGTCATGAAATGATGCTACACATGCAAATACGTATGTTATCGATACCACTCGTGAAATTTGGAAATAGTGTTTATCGTCGAAAAATATATTTTTGACGTCTCGTTAAGTTATAAAACACTTTTCGTGTAAATACGTTGTAACGATATCCCACGATCGTCGTTTGGTGATTTATCGAAAAATAGAGTTTCCGTCGTAATTTAATACTTTTCACAACTTATAAAAATGAATAAGTAGCCTCGCAAAGCTAGTCGCAAAATGGTGTACGTTGAGTGTTAGGAAATAAACTCGGCATTTTTAGAAAGCTTGTAACAATATCTTAAATTCGTATCATCGAAATTTTGTCCATACACGACTCGATCAATGAGAAAAATGGCTCTCAACATGGTTACTCGCAAAAACAGTTTTACACTTAGAAACATTTTTAGTAAAAGCTGATAAAAATGTGTTGTGAACGTCGGGTTTCAAACGCTTGTATCTTGGTCGTTATAAGCTCGTTTTCTACGTTCTTTATGTCCCCGGCTTCGTATTACAGCGAAATAATATATTTTTGATATGTTGGCTGATGAAGCGAAAAGTGTACCGCTTTTAGGGGGTCATTTAAGCCCTAAATCGTATTTATTTGATCAAATATTGCCCTAAATCGTTCCTTTTGTCATTTTAGGTACTTTGGAGGAGAAATCTGGAAAAGAAAGCATTTTGGACATTTTTGGAGCATAAAAGTGAAGAAAACGACAAAGTCTCAAAATCGGCTGGAAAAGTACTCTTGACGGCGTCAAGTATTGCTCTTGACGGCGTCATGGCTTGGCAAAAAAAAGGTGGATATGAAAATTACTCATGATAAGCCAGAGAATTTTACAATGGAAAGTCTGACGGCGTCACCCTTTGAAGTGATCAAGGTCGTCACGGCTTAAGCTAAAGAGGGACGGCGTCAAGCACTAATCTGACGGCGTCAAGCCTTGATAAGCCGGAGCGGATTTTGGAGGTCTAAAGAGGGACGGCGTCAGGAAGGCCATCCGGGAACCCTAGACACGGCGAGGTGACGGCGTCAAGTCCTATAACGTGACGCCGTCAGCCCTTAAACTCTATATATAGTTTTGCAATTTTTTGTCATTAGTGTGCAACTTTGTGAGGAGAAACCCTAAAGACGAATTTCTGCCATTTTTAAGGGTTTTCATACCCTTGGATCTCCCATGTTTAATTGAAGATAAGTTATCATTTAATCATTCAATATGTCTATGTGTTGTTTGATTATAACTTGTTCTTGTCTTTTGATTAACATGCTAGGCTAGATTTATCTTGTGTTTGCTTAGATCTAATGAAACCTAGCTATTGATTATTGGTTATTAGTGTGTTATTAATTGTATTGGATGATTGTTTATCGATGTTAGGCTTAAGAAAACTGGCTAACTTCCTATTCGGTAACTTGCTTGAACGTCTTAAGAAACATGAACCAATGCGTACTAAGGTTTTTATGGTTGTATTTAATGCATGAGCGAATTCTAGTGATCCCATGTTAGGAGCTTCCTAGCCGGCTCGACATAGGAGTGAAGTAGGAGCTTGTAGAGTTGGGGAAGTACGTACGCCACCCCACGAATGGTATTAAGGAATACACCCGTCATCCACGCAACTAATACACACTAATCAACCGGTAAAAGATAGTTAGGGAGTAAGGAAATCTAAGTAAACACATTTCTCTCCACATAAGTTTCACAACCTTTTCATTTTCAGTTATTTTATTTTATTTGCATTTGTAGTTATTTGGGTTAGTTGACTAGCAACTAATTCCGCCCACTCCTTCAAACCCGAGATTTTACTTGCTTTCATAAAAAAATACAAAAATACAAAAAGAATCTTCTCTCACCCTTAGACCTATTAGAGTAGTTTTTCATTCCTAACGACACTATTCCCTGTGGAGAACGATCAATCCCCCGTACTTACCACTACACTATACTACATCGGTCAGGTACACTGCCTGGTGGGGTTGTAAGCCTCTTGAGATCCCTCGAGAGGTAAAACCTGTTGTAAGGTTGCAAAACCACGCATCAAGTTTTTGGCGCCGCTGCCGGGGAATAGTTATTGTTTAGGTTGAATTTTTTATTTTATAGGTCTACTCACTAGATTCCTTTCTAGTGAGATTTTTATTTTATTTTTCTAGGTTTTCTTTAGTCTATCTTTTTTCTTCGTTTCTTTGTTCGTAACCATTACCATTCGACATCATGGAAGATGGTAATATCCTTGATCCCAACAACCCACCACCACAACAACCACCACCACCTCCTAGAGCCCATACCTTAGGAGACTGCTCCCGTCCTAGCCACCATGGCTATCGAAACACCATTGAGCTCACTCAAGGAGCCAATGTCATTCCCTTGCGATCCGACACCATCCGGTTGGTGCAAAGCGGATGCGCATTCCATGGACTTCGTTCCGAAGATCCTAATCAACATCTCAAGGACTTTCTCAAAATCGTTGATTCTATAGACCTTGATGTTGCCACTCGAGAGACGACCCGACTGCGTCTCTTTTAATTCTCTTTGCGGGACCAAGCTAGTCAATGGCTAGAGCGTTTACCCGCAGGATCCATCACCTCTTGGGATGATCTAACCACTCGTTTCCTTGCTCAGTTTTTCCCACCGGGAATAACTACCAAGCTAAGGAATGATATCTTGATGTTCCAACAACGTCAAGGCGAAACCCTCTACGAGGCATGGACTCGATTCAAGGACTTACTCCAAAAAGTCCCTCACCATGGCATAGAACTTTGGCTCCAAGTCCAAATCTTCTATGACCATATCAATCTCTCCACGAGGCAAATCATTGACCAAGCGGCCGGTGGTAAGCTACGTGATCTAAGTGCGGAACAATCATGGGCTCTCCTAGAAGATCTTGCTCTTTATTACAACGAAAGTTGGAGTGATCCCCGTGATTTGAATAAAACGGTCAAGGCAATATCTTTGCCTTCGAACAATTCAAGCACTTCCGACCGTAGGATCATAGAACTTGAAGACCAAGTCAAGTTTCTTATGAAATCCTACGAGGCTCCTAAACCTTCAAGCCAAGTGAACAAAATCACTTCTTCGTGTGAATTATGTAGTGGTCCCCACGACACTCGTGATTGCATGGAACTCCCCGAACATGCTTTTGCAGACTACGCATCCTCGCGTACCGACGGAGCGGGAGACAAGTGGTACACTTTTAAACCCGAGCCAAACCGCTACGGTGATTCATACAACCCCTCCTGGAAAAATCACCCAAACCTTAGGTGGACACAAAACCAAAACGCACAACAAACCAATTCTTCCAACCCACCTAATCGTTTTCAATCAAGCGGTTCATCCTCGAACCGTACTTTCAATAACAATCCTTCCAACAATTATGGTAGTACCAATAATCTTGAAGGATTGATGTCCAATTTTATGGCATCTCAAGAAGCTCGGATAGCCAGATTCGAATCCGAATTCAATCAACAACAAACGGAGATGACCAATAAAATTGACAACTTATTGAAAGCCCTCAATAACCAAGTGCTATCACCTCCACATAAGGACGCTAGGAACACAAATAGCGGACCCCAAGTAAAAGACCCCTCTTCATCCAAACATGTCCACTTCGTCAACATTGTCACTATTAAACCAATTGATAGGAATGAGGATAATAGTGCACCTAAGGATGAGGTTAAGAAAGTCAAGGTTGATAAAGAAGTTAGGAAAAGTGAGATTGAAGAAGTAGATGATGATGAGGACTACTTCGATAGGCTACCCACTAAGGAAGAGCGCGCATATCATACAAACTTATTCGATGCCCCCGAGACACCATACTTCCTAGGTAGACCAATTATAAAAATAGGCGATCCTTCTAATCTCAACATACCATGCAACATCAGACATTTGCATGTGTGGAAAGCTTACATCGACCTTAGATCGCCCATAAACATCATGACTAGAGCCCACTACAACTTAATAATGAAAAATCAACTTGGGTATAGGATGTTCCCTGATCAGGGTTGGATGAGTAACTTCACGGGAAGAGTTAAGGGATTACCGGTTTATGTAGGAAATTTCACCTATGTCACCGACTTTGTAATTGTAGAAGATATCCGCCCAGTAGTCGATGCATGCTTAACTCAAGTAGTTTTTGGAAAACCATTTGTTGAGGTCTCTGGAATGACTTATGAGCCTTCCTTAGGGATAGTTAGATTTAAGGATGAGACCGATGAGATAAACTACCAAATGCCATATAAGATAGAGCAATTCCAACACTTGTCAAATGTTGAGAAGGAGCTTAAGCAAGCAGTCTACTATAGGAATGATAGAGATAGAAGTAAAGGAGTAGACTATGTTATGGGAAGGATATTCGGTTTCTACAAGGATTGTTTGAAATTAGGACCGGAATATAGAACCGGACATGAGGATGACCCAGAAACCGTGACCAATGATGGAATCACGTAATGTACGTGACTTTGAGTCTAGCTACAAGACTCGTTAATAAAGAAAAGCGCTTCTTGGGAGGCAACCCAAGCTTTATTTGCTTTGTGTGTTTATTTATTTGTTTGTTTGATTTTATTTGCTTCCATATGTGTGTTTAATTTTTATTATTATTGATTCATGTTCAAAACTAAATTGTGAAAATGCTTTATCTTGTTTTTAACTTCGTCTTAACTACATATAAAGGTATTTTGCAAAAGTTAAGTGTAAGGGAAATCTAAATCGGTTTATTAGAACACAAATGAACATGAATCGTAATAATATTAAATTAACATACATATTAGTATTTGTTTGAGTCAAATGCTTGTATCGAGTCATAATGATGTTTTGCAGGAATTCCAGGAAGTAAGGTATAGGTTTTTCCAAAAATTTTCCGGAAACTTAACATGAGAATTCTGTCAGATTATTTCTGACGGCGTCAGGCTTTACAACCTGACGGCGTCAGGTTTTAATTTTCTGAAATTTTTTGAAAGTTTTTTTTTCATAAAAAGTTTTTATTAAATCTCTAACTTATAATCTCCAGGAATCTGCAAAATTATCATTCCACAAGCATTATATCCTTATATAGAATTTATCCCGCCGATGTTATGCAGGTTTTCGTGTTTGTTTTCTCAGGTTTAACAGGTTATTTTGGACAAGGAAATGTATTTGGAATCAAGCTTATGGCGATGCATTAGTCATGGAGCTTCAACATTACTTTGGAAGAAGATCTAACCATGTTGCCACATTATCCACCGAGCGAATCAGGGGAGTATTTGATTTCATTCTTTTACTTTATACTTTTACATCTTGTTATTTGAACATTGGGGACAATGTTCATCTTAAGTGTAAGGGGGGGTAAAAGTACGATACTTTAGAGAATACAAGTGCACTTGATTTTTGTTTATTTGATGGTAGATGTGTAATAAAACTGAGAGAAATACCTGTTAAGGCAATTTTAGTGCCAAATTTAAATTTTTTTACAACATTTAGGAGTGAAACTTTGATCTTAATGAGCGTCTCACGGATAGGAGTTATATGACTAGCACAAAAACCGTACCACTAAAAAATTTTCCACCCCCAAATATGTGAGGTTCGCCCCTAGAATTGGTAGGAAAAGCAGTTATGCTATGATGTGTGTACCGGTAGCACTTAGATTCTAGAACTTGCGTTAGGACCATTCCGAGGCCACAAGTGAGACTACATTCGTGTAGTTAGATTTACTACATGATAAGAGGAATTAGGATTAACCCATTGTTTTACACCTGTGTTTTTGTTATAATTACTTTGGCTACATTGGTCAAGTAATTCTCCCACACCCTTTGCGTTGTACTCATTTTTAGTACACGATACCCCTAGTACACCCCTCAGAGCCTATCTTTTCGTTTCGACCTTTAAGCATTTTACTTAAAGGAAGAATTTGTTACACCCCACTTAAATGTACACCCAAATCGCCTTAGCCTACCTTGTATGCACTCATTTTTAGTGCATTATTGTGACAACATTTGTTTAAACCCCAAGTTAATTATCTAATTGATTACATGGTTGCTAAGTCGAGTCATATCCTTGTACATATTGTTTTGGGACGATTGGGACTCATGGGTAAAGTACTAGTGTAATGGAGTAATGGGGAAGAACATCATTTATTACCCCATATGTGCTAAATATTTTAAAAGTACTCCAAGTGTTTCGATTATCTTAATTCGAGTCATTAGAATAGTTATTTGTAAAGTTATGTAAAAGTTCAAGTGTAAGGGGAATGCAACGCCCCTATGATGTATTATTTTGGATGGTAGGGCAAAAGTGTATGCAAAAAAAAAAAAAAAAAAAAAAAAAAAAAAAATCAAGAAAAATACAAAAAAATGAGAAAAAGAAAAGTAGAAAAAAAACATACGGACTACCATCCCGTTTCATTTTATGTTTATTTTATGTTTTTGTTATTTTGTTTTTTTTTTAGCTTAAGATTGAGTCTAGTCTTGGCTTAGCAACATTGTATAGTACATGTAATTAATCAGATCTTTAACTCGCCACCAGTAAAATATCCCTTATCCAACAAAACCGTGTTTATCATATCCCTACACCTCACGTTATAACCCATGTAAAATCCCTATTTGATAGTTTATCTTAGGTGCTTACGCCTAGTGGAGGAGGTTTTTGATCCTTTCCCAAGCCTATGGTAATCTATTTGCTATGATAGGTAGTGAGAGATATTATCCGTTTTCATTTATGAGCACTACTAGAAAAAGGGCCTTTAATGACACGCTTTTTATGACACACACAATATAATGACACGCAAAATTGTAAGTCATAAAAAAACTGTCATAAATTGTAAAATCTGAAGGCTAGACGATAGGCATTTTTGTGTGTCATAAATTTCGTGTCATATCTCAAATTTTTTTAAAAACATGGACCACAAAAGCTTGAAAACTTACAAATCCCCTTTTATTTGTCTCCCGCTCACAAAAGCTCGAAAACTTTCAAATCCCCTTTTATTTTTCAAGACCATTTACCACACCATTTTCACACACACACACTAGACGCTTTCTTCATGCTTAACAAAATCAATGGCGGAAAACGGAATTGGGTATGCTGGTGTTGTCAGGCGTCAGGCAGTACCAACGAAACGAATAAGTGTCAAGTTGGATATATTTTCAGACCATTATTCCTAAACGTATTTTTTATTAGTTCTAGTGATTTATAATGATTTTTTGTGATTAGGTGAGGTGGAGGTACCGGCGTTTACGCAGGCGATAGAGGCGCACCAGAGGAAGATTACTGATGCTATTATAACTCATGCTATGGAGATTTGTGCTAATAAGAATGTTAGTGTTTATTTATCCCTTGATTGTGATTTTAGTATGTGATCTGTTGTGTAAGTCCAGTGATATGGTTGTTTGAAGATGTATTATTGGTTATAGATGTGAATTAGGTGTTAGTTGTGGAGATAGATGATATTATAGAATAGGTTCGTGCTAAAAGGCTTGTCGCCTGTCTCGTGGCATCCGTGAGATAGCGTGAGAAGCTCCCCAACCCGGTGGTAATGCACCTGATGTCCTAATAGAATAGTTACTCCGTATTGTATAGTAATGTTCTATGAAGACCAGTGCTGATCAGAATCTTAGGTTTTTATACTTGTTCTAGTAAATCGTGATTTTAACATGTGATTTGTGGTATAAGTAATAAGATGGCTGTGTGATGAGGTTTGTTTAAAATCTATTTTTGTCTGCAGATGGTAGTATAGGCCCAAACTGTGACAAAATGGGCAGGAATAAGTAACTTTTTTTTGTTGCTAATGCTGTCTGAAATTGTCTGAAATCTATTATTGTGAGTTGCATTGGTGCACATAAACTAGTCATTCGTTGTGGATTCAAGTCTAACAGGTATACACGACTATTATCTTCATTTAGACATTAGCTTATTCAGGGCTTATTTTAATTTGAAATCTGCTTTTATCATCTTAATTAAGTTGGTTAATCACTAATAAGTCAGAGTCTTAATTTATTTTGGTCATTTCAAGTTTCAATCTCAACTCAGTCAACTTTAAGGACTGTTTGGTTTAATAGTCAAACAGGTCAAAAGTGACCTACATTGTTCATTTGCCATTAAGTTAATTTTGATTGAGCTTATAACAGCTTGTATAAGCTGTTTTCATTATCATATTGGTTGTTTTGAAGTGTTTGACAGGTTGGAGTTGGGTAGTGCAGACACAAGAAGCTAGACTGTCAGTACAAGCTTCTGATAAGCTGAGCTTATCTTGGACTCCATTTTGGCATTTCTCAGGTTCCTTATACCCTATTTCCAGTTTGCACTTAATCCCTATATTTCTTGTTTAAGTAATCACTCATATCAGTACCAATTGGTTAGTGCAGACTGCTTCAGGTTTTACTAGCTTTGCTCAGCTGATTTTCTGCTTATATCTTTAAGTTGATTCTCTGTAATTTGTTTTTCTTAATAGCTCATAGTAGTAGCTAGAGGGTTCTGAGCTTAGTAAGAATCTTGGAGCTTATTTAAGTGCCTTATTTTGGTCTGTAAAAGACCTCAGTGAACCATAGTCTGCCCTGCACCACACCTTAGTGGTCTGATTTAGCTAGTTATCATTAATTTGTTTTTCCCCAGTTTCATCAGTTTTGTGTGATTTTTAGTTTCTTAGATAATAGTAGTTATAAGCTGTAATTTGGTACTTAGTAAGTTGACCATCTTATCTAGCCTTCCTTATTTTTATTTGGATTTTAGGATTTAATCTAAGCAGTTTTCTCAGGCCTTGAACATACATGTTTTTGCCCTGCCCCTAGTTAGACAGCAGACTGATTGAACAATTGGCATGTCTGCAGTATTCTATTGACGTGTAACGTATTTTGAATTTGTCTATCTTTCTCTTTTTTAGATGTGGTTAAAGGGAATGGGAGACTTATTCCTCAAGCGGTTAAATCGTGGGTCGAGCAATACGAAAAGGAGCCAAAACCAGCAATGGTTGAACTACTGCTTCAGGAGAGCTGCACGGATGACTCGGGTAGTCTTGTTGTATACTCAGCGGTCGATGTGGAAGCTGTCAAACTAACTTGTGAATTACTATCGATATGTAATTTTTGTCGTTAATTAACTTGTGACTTATCGTGAATTAGTACTTGAATTAACCTCATTGTTTTGAGATATATATATATGGAATGCGTTATTTTGATATTTATGTTTTTTATTTTGTATTATCAGGTTTTTAATTGTCATTTAATAGAAAATTAGGAACTGAAAAAAATTAATTTAAAAAAAAAAAAAAAATTAGGTTATGACATTCAAAAAGGAGAGTCATAAAACGTGGGTCATAAGTGCGCGTCATAGAGGGATGACGCACAAACGCGAGTCATGAAGCTTTATGACTGGTCCATCCTTGACTCGCATTTGCGCGTCATAAGACCTCTTCTTGACTCGCATTTGGAGTCAAGGATAGCCCTTTTTCTAGTAGTGGAGATTTATTTTGATGACACTTGAGAGATGTGAGTATCTAAACACTACTTGTGAGGTGCTAGTATGTAATCTCCGTGTTTATTATGATTAAAGTGGAACGACTAATTGTTGTAATTACTTTTATATTAGCGTTAAATGACCCCTAACTTGTATTTTGATTAGAATAAAAGCGCATTTGCTTGAGGACAAGCAAATCTCAAGTGTAAGGGTATTTGATGAAGCGAAAAGTGTACCGCTTTTAGGGGGTCATTTAAGCCCTAAATCGTATTTATTTGATCAAATATTGCCCTAAATCGTTCCTTTTGTCATTTTAGGTACTTTGGAGGAGAAATCTGGAAAAGAAGCATTTTGGACGTTTTTGGAGCATAAAAGTGAAGAAAACGACAAAGTCTCAAAATCGGCTGGAAAAGTACTCTTGACGGCGTCAAGTATTGCTCTTGACGGCGTCATGGCTTGGCAAAAAAAAGGTGGATATGAAAATTACTCATGATAAGCCAGAGAATTTTACAATGGAAAGTCTGACGGCGTCACCCTTTGAAGTGATCAAGGTCGTCACGGCTTAAGCTAAAGAGGGACGGCGTCAAGCACTAATCTGACGGCGTCAAGCCTTGATAAGCCAGAGCGGATTTTGGAGGTCTAAAGAGGGACGGCGTCAGGAAGGCCATCCGGGAACCCTAGACACGGCGAGGTGACGGCGTCAAGTCCTATAACGTGACGCCGTCAGCCCTTAAACTCTATATATAGTTTTGCAATTTTTTGTCATTAGTGTGCAACTTTGTGAGGAGAAACCCTAAAGACGAATTTCTGCCATTTTTAAGGGTTTTCATACCCTTGGATCTCCCATGTTTAATTGAAGATAAGTTATCATTTAATCATTCAATATGTCTATGTGTTGTTTGATTATAACTTGTTCTTGTCTTTTGATTAACATGCTAGGCTAGATTTATCTTGTGTTTGCTTAGATCTAATGAAACCTAGCTATTGATTATTGGTTATTAGTGTGTTATTAATTGTATTGGATGATTGTTTATCGATGTTAGGCTTAAGAAAACTGGCTAACTTCCTATTCGGTAACTTGCTTGAACGTCTTAAGAAACATGAACCAATGCGTACTAAGGTTTTTATGGTTGTATTTAATGCATGAGCGAATTCTAGTGATCCCATGTTAGGAGTTTCCTAGCCGGCACGACATAGGAGTGAAGTAGGAGCTCATAGAGTTGGGGAAGTACGTACGCCACCCCACGATTGGTATTAAGGAATACACCCGTCATCCACGCAACTAATACACACTAATCAACCGGTAAAAGATAGTTAGGGAGTAAGGAAATCTAAGTAAACACATTTCTCTCCACATAAGTTTCACAACCTTTTCATTTTCAGTTATTTTATTTTATTTGCATTCGTAGTTATTTGGGTTAGTTGAATAACAACTAATTCCGCCCACTCCTTCAAACCCGAGATTTTACTTGCTTTCATAAAAAAATACAAAAAAATACAAAAAAGAATCTTCCCTCACCCTTAGACCTATTAAAATAGTTTTTCAATCCTAACGACACTATTCCCTGTGGAGAACGATCAATCCCCCGTACTTACCACTACACTATACTACATCGGTCAGGTACACTGCCTGGTGGGGTTGTAAGCCTCTCGAGATCCCTTGAGAGGTAAAACCTGTTGTAAGGTCACAAAACCACGCATCATTGGCACATCTAGATCGCGTTCAACACCTCGTTTTACCCATTGAAATTCGTGCAACAGCACGCTATTTTTTAGAAAAATAGTTTTCGTCGTCAAATTTAGAATTAACGTATCTTTCTCGTCGTAAGCTCGTTTTTGCTCATTCCGGCGGCCATGGTTTCGTTTTTAAGTGTATTTTCTAAATATATAAGCCAAAATAATCGATGTTCTACTGATTAATCCAGAAATTGAAAAAATGGACAGAACCTTCACTATAACTTGTAAAAATCAAAATTTCTAGTTCAAGGCTTGTATATATCCCTTCCAATCAACATCAAAACTATTCTAAGCCTACCATACACCTTCTTAGGGTGTCATGGGTTCCTAATCTTCACCAAAAATGATGGAGCTCACAACATTACTAATAAAAATCTTTAAATCCATTTTAGTGAGAAAATAAATGTTAAGTGGTATATAACATAGATATATTTACATGCTTTGTTATTAGAACGTAAAAATAGATCAAATGAATGTGTGTAAGAGTAGAAAATTTACTTGGACACTTACTTGAGGTTTGATGAGTTTTTGGAGCAAAATACTTAAGTAACCTTGAGGTTTTTATTTCAAAACCTTAACTAGGTCACTAATTGAACAAGAAATACTTGATCTTGAAATTTTTGATGAACTTTTCTTCTTGTTTTGTTCTTGGCCGAAACACATAGAGAATGGGAGAGTTGAGAGAAAATTTTGCTAGTTAAATTTGTTACTTGTATGTATTATTAGGTTGATGCAAGTATAATATCTAGTACTAGAAAATTTGGTCAAGGTAATCAAGTGCAATTTGGACTTGGAGGGGGGGGGGGGGGTGAAGGGGTGGCAAACAAGGGAAAGGGGGAGGGGTTGTGTGCTAATTGATGTCTTTGTCCCATGGTGTAAGATTTAGTTAGATTTAGATGTGTATTATGTGTTACCGGGTACCGAGTTAGCTATAAATAAATCTTGACGGAACAAAATAAGGTATGATGAAGTTGTAAAAATTATAAAATCACATTCCTTGCAAGAATCGGGTGTTCAAATAGTTATCGCGTTGAAATTTCGTAAACCGTAGTTATAAGCTTTTAACGGTATATATAGTAAATGATTTCAAACACCGGGTAAACTAATAATATAATTTTTTATATCATTATAATGAGCGTGAAAATATTTTAGGATCATAGCTAGTCGGGAGTATCGGGTATATTATTCGTAGTAAATGATTGAGCGATAGCGTTTATTTAATAAATAAATATACGTGAATAGAAATTATGCAAACCCGTGCATGACCTAATATAAATATGATGTTACTGATGATATGTGGACTACTCTAGTCTATATGATGCGTCCTTAGTGATGTTTCATGAATACACAGCTAAACCTTAGTGGTTACGCGAATTTTGAATAACCGTAAACCTAGTTTACGAAATGATGAATGATAATCATGAATTTTTGATAACGTCTCAAAGTCGCAAACTGACTTAAAAAACGATGAATATTGAAATGATGAATAGTAAAATGATAAATAGTAATCCATGAATAGTAAATGTCGAGGTTTGGGAAAATGACCTGAAATTACGATTTGTCACATTTCTCATATGTTCATAATGCTTATAACTTTCATTTTGTTGTAAGCATACTCTCGAAGTGATCCTCCAAAGCAAGCTTAGAGATCTTGCATCCGTATCTACTGAAGTGATCCTCATCCACCACAATCAAACATACATGAAGATCTATCACAACAAGCTTAGGGAACTTGTGATCTTCATTCATTGAAGGCTTCCTATAAATGGAATTTTATTTAGATTAGGCATTTATATCCATTAGACACATTGTCTTGGATCTTCTTTTGTATCATCTTCTTGTATCTCTAACTAGAATAGATGGTTTGTGTGTTTGTGCCATAAAACATTAGGTTTGTTATGTTAGGCGACAAAACATAACGGGTTTGGTTGTACCCAATGAAGGACCCAGTATCTAGCCTTGTACCAGATAAAGTGTAGGCAATGCAGGTTTGGTTCTACCTTGTGGAAGAACCCGATATCTAGCCTTGTACCGGATAAAGTGTAGGCGACGTACATTTGGTTATACCTTGTGGAAGAACCCGGTGTTTAGCTTTGTATCGGATAAAGTGTAAGCAACGTTGTCTAAGGTTTCTTGGCCAAGAATGGAGCATGTTGATCTAGTGAAGTAACTCTTGAGTTGGGTACTCGGGGAGTGGAGTAGGGCAAAGAGGAGCTTCGTGACCGAACCATTATAAATCATCGTGTCCGGTTCACATATCCTTTTTACTTATCTTTTTATTTTTTACTCTTGCTTTTTATTATTGATTATTTATGTGGTAAATGTTCATGATTGTGTTGTGTACTTGTCACAAGGATGTCTTTACAAAAGAAAAATAAACCAGACTAATAATGGTAAAACTTGATTTATCATAAACCATTAATCTTGTGGAATCTTATGTGATATTAAGGGGTTGGCCTTACATGCCGTAATGCGTTAAATGAATCCTCGCGTCGAGATTTGCAAATACAATGGTTTATACTATATTTAATACAAAAGTTTTAAGTTTAAAACGGAAACGTATTCACCCCCTACCGTTTCTACCGTTTTCTTAGAGCGGGTTGGGTATAGTTTTAAAACAAATGATTTCTTAAAATCGAGTAAGGTCCTTGTATCAAATTTTCAGTGAATTCGAGCATAATATGAAAAGTATTTTGTTGATTTTTTTCTTTGAAGTTTTGTTATTAGATATCTTGTTATTCAAGCTTGAATAATGATTAAAATGGGTAATATAAGTTCACTAAAAAGACTAAAAAGGTTAAACCTTTTGGTCGTGTCAAAATATGTGTTTTTGCGAATCTGTGTCAGATCCGCGGATCCCTTTGTTATCAAAGGGCGGATCCCTTTTGGAAGGGATCCGACAGATCCGTCTGTATAGAGGACAGTTCTTGATAAACTTCAAAAATTCATAACTAATTAACCGCAAGTCCGTAGAAGTCGTGCCACCTACCGTTTTAAAGGTATTTGTGTCTAATTTCATATGAGAATAATTTCATAAACTGATTCAAAACAAAAGTTAACGGAATCTTTGATTTATAATCGAAAGTCATTTTTTGGTCACAACAATTGTACAAACTTTTGGTCTAATTGGAGATGGATGTCTTCATCTTTGAATATTAGCGTGTTTTCTTTTAAAACTAAGATTTTGCTCATATTTTAAATATAAAGGAAACTAATCAAGCTTGATATACATGTTTATATTTAACACAAAGCGATGAAAAAAACTTTCATATGCTATGCTAAATGATTAATTGTTTTACCTTGCATTACTTGATCATATGCTTATCTCAAATAGTTTTTGTGCTTGTTTATTTGGGCAACATAAGTGTATTATGTGTTTATATGTTAGTTGATTCTTGATTTCATCTTTTCTTGTGTCGTTTTCTGAATCGACAAGAATCAACATCGGATCATAACCCACACTTGTATTTATGATGTACTTTCCTGTCTTCTTCTCCATGATCGCATTCTAAGCTTCATAGTAGGATTGACAACTTGATTGTTTCATCCGAAATACTCAAGTAAATTATTTTGCAACGTAAATATAATTAGTCATATCCGAAAATCCAAACTCGAGTTCTCCAACAACATAATTTGAACCCCCACGTCCCACACTCTATATTGAAACATATTGTTTGCTTCCGTCTGTAACTCTAAAAATCATCACACCAATTTATAAACTTTTTAACATAACATCTGTGTCACCTTAGTTATTATGCATTTGCCTTAGGCATAATATTAATATAATGAAGCAAAGTATCATTATTGTTACTCTTCGATAGGCCATTATAGGAATACAAATTTTCCTAACTTGAGAATGAATACTGGAGAACTTATTGCACTAGAAACTCAATTTGACGTAACGGTTGAATTGCTTCAGCGAAGTTGGGTATGTGGAATCACCCGTAAAAATGGTCGTATTTAGCCTTAATTGAGCACCTCTAGTAATAGTCTCATATTCATTCTCTAACTTGAAAAATATCTACTCCTATGTTTTCCTAAAGTAAGTTTATAATGTCAATACGTTGCATTGTCTTAGGATTACTAATCAAACAAGTAGTAAATTTGATTTTTATTTTGTTAATCAATTACAACCACTTGCCTCATCAAGCAATTATCTTGCTTTAATCGAGAAGAGATACATGACTTCAAGGATAAAGTTCTTTGTATGCTAATCACTATCCATAATGACTATACTTAGCTCATTGCCTTCATTAAACCAAAACAACTTTCTAAATAATCTATTTCCTTATATTCTTTTTCTTTTGTTAAACTCATTATGTCGGATGTCCACCAATTATGGGGGAGGGAAATTCGTTCACATAATTATCTTTTAAGAACGCATATACATGTGTTTCTCACTCTTCAAATACCAACACATAGGTAAACATCTCTTACCAAAAACCAACTCACAGAACCATGCTTGCTTCAAGCCATTCTAATCCAACACTTATCTTTCATCAATACTTCATTAAAAGACGAACACATCATGCGGTTCACAACTTCTTCATCCTCACAACCAACAACTCCACCTTCTGGATCATAACTTAAATGAATCCTAGGGTTGTCCTAAACTAGCATGTCATAACCTAACTGTCTAGAACACTGTAACACCCCCAAATTTCGAATAGCGACAGCGGAAGACTTTACCGGGTGTTGCGTAGTGGATCACAGTCATAACCATAGAAAACGACTTAAGAAGGCGTTTTAATTTATCATTCAAAACACAAGAGTTTTTATAATACAAAGATGTTTCATAGTGAACATGTTTATTTAAATTTGAATGATAAACATTTATTTAGAACCCGTGCCGGGTTTAATGCCCACTCCGTGCCTTGAGCTTCAGCTTCTAGTTACCTGAGAATACATGCTAAAAGTCAACAAAAGTTGAGTGATGTTCATAGGTTTGAGTTTAACAGTTTGAACACAAGTATAAATGTTAATTGCTTCGAATACAATTAACTAGTTAAAATCAAGTTGTTATTGCATTAAGCTCATGACACGCAACGCTTAACAGGCATCAAAAGAATGATGTAAAGTATATAGGCCCTCAAGGTAGGTATTTGCCAATAACCTAGAGTTTGTTTAAATAAAGTGCGTTTGAGTGGCTCATCCTAGCAGACTCAAACGGGGATTGTCAGTCCCAAATAGATCTATTCACAACTATTTACGTTCACTCGTAAGTGATTAAGGTTCATGATAGAGGGACTTTTGGCAATAGCTACTTAAGCAATAATAACATCAGGCATAGCATACAAAAAGTTTGTGTTCATGTTTTGTAGCATGTATCTCCCCACAAAAGAGTTTAAAAGTTGAAAAGTGGGCTATGAACTCACCTTGAGTATAAGCTGGCAAAATGTAATATGTAATCAAGTAAGTTACGGTAGTGGCTCCAACAAACGACCTGGATTAATAGTAACGTTTGAGAATTGACAGTTTCGGTTTAACACGAGTAACGAATGTGACACGGGTGATGATACGATGACGAATGAGTTTGAAATGCTTATAAAGTTTAAAGTTTCAAAAGAATGACCGTTAAGTTAATATATATCGAAGAAAAAAATAATATTGTATATGGTGTGAACGAGATGGTCAAATTTATAAATTGATATCACAATATGAAAATATTACTGATCAGACCTTAACATTTGCAGAAATTACAGTTTTTAACCCTAACGGTGTAGGCTTTGCATCGTTAGTCCTTTATTTTAAATATATGACATTTAAAACCTTAGTTTATAGATTTGGCAAAAACAGTCCCTTAACGGGATACTAGTTGCAAAGTCAGTCCTTTAATGTTCTAATAGTTCCAGCGCTGGGCAGTTTAAAAGGGCTGTTTTTGAGTGGGTAAACGTGTTCATGGTCGAACCTAAAATACCAAATATGTAGATTGCTAGGTCGTCAATCAGGTTGAGTAAAAATATATAGTTGTTGTTTGTGAAAATCGAGTTTTATACGAGTGTGAGTTGGCCTACTCGCATAAGTAAATAACTGAAAACTTAATATATTCTAAGTGTTTTAAGAGGCAGTTTTGTAGCGTATAAAATGGATCATTTAGAGTGTCGAATTGGACTTGTGAGGTGAAACTATAAATACGAAAAGTGTAGTATCTCGGGTTGTAAGCTAGATGGTGTAAAAATATCGGGGGTTCACGTTTATGAAATTGAAGATATATGCTCGGTTTGTGGCTAGGTCGCAACAGTTTTTAGATTTCAAAAATACTTAGGATCTTTACTGGTTAGGAGGATAGGACTAGCGACTTGGCCATTTTGGTTTGATTCTATTTGAACGTCAAAAGGGACTTACGATGGGAAACACTAAATACGAAAATAAAGTTAGCTAGGTCGACATTTGATATGCGTAAAATAAGAGGAGGTGTTGTTTTATCAGATTCGAAAATAAATAGGGGGGCAAAGTGGCTATCGAGACTAGTTTTTAAACAACCCAATACTTATAAATATTTTTCCCGGTTTGACAAAATATTGGTTTTGTGTTCGTTTGACCTTTTTAAGCTTATACACTCGACATTTTTGTGATGTTCCGAGCCCCTTTAGACCATGATATGCATACTAATGAGATGGCTCGATAATACGTAACATGCATACGTAAAAATCTTAAATACACGATCGAATGAAAAAGAGAACCATGCATGCGAAAGATTAACGTTAACTGTGAATACAAAAGGTGTGGATACGACTTACAAAGAGAGTAGGAACGACTAAGGTATGATGGAAATGAGTAGCAACCAAGGAACGAGCAAGATACCACAACCCGTTTTGAATGTGATAGTAACTTATATGTTTGAAAGATCTTTAAATGTGCATTGTAGAGGGGGCATGGAATCGTGGTTCATGCGTGGGTTTATATAGGGCATGCGAGGGTGATTTAGACGTGAGTGAGGAGTAGGAGGGCACTAGTAGTGCATTGTCTTCATGCTTGGATCGAACAAGGAGAAAATGCCAAGAGTCCCACATTTTACGTTGTTACTTCTTTTAGGGATACGAAAGGTCACTTACATTGCCTCAAGAGTTGTCATTATATGTCCAGAGAAAAGGGAGGGCTTGCATATGAATCCTATGGTTTGCTGGGGTCTAGCCGAGAGCAATGGAAGCAAAAAGGTGAGTTGTTTGTGTCTCATCCATAGTAACCCAAGAATATATTTTAACATTTCACATGGTGTGGAGTGTGACAGTAGATTTACTTGTGTGAATTCATGCTTCATTTGTATTGTCAACATCAAGGGCCAATTGAAAAGAAAACAAGATAGATTTTGAGGGTTGGTCTTTTGGGTCGTGTGTTATCAACCAAGGAGAAGAAAACGAAGTGGATTTTTAAGGGTGGTTCGAATTGTGTTCGTTGGAGTTGTTAAAAGGTCTAGCAATATGGCAACATGTCCCAAAAACTCGTGTGGTCCGTTTGAGGTCAAAGTGGATCGAATGAGATGGTTCAAGTCGAATGTAGTCATGTAAAAACATGAGTTGAGCTTTGGTCGATTATATGAAACGTAGGCAGAGCTTTGAGGGCTTTTAAACAAACAATTATTTGATTTATCGTACAAGGTTTGTCCCACTCGATTCTTAGTCGGGTAAAGAATTAAGTCATGAGAAATTATCATGTCGTTGTTAAATTAAATTGTTCGTAATTTAGACAAAATATTTGGTCCTTGTGTATCCAAACCGATCGTATTTATATAATAGATTTGGGCTTTAGTTTGTTTGTTGGGCTCGTTGGTGGGTTGGGTCAAACAAGAAGAAATGAAAATAAAATGATCCATTTGTTAGTTTTGTTTGTAGTATATTTCGGGTCGAAGCCCAATGGGTTTAGCAGTCCATTCGGTAGTGGGTCGGGACCCAATATAGTTACTGAGTATTCGTGATAAGTTTCGTGAGCTCGGGAATGTATTTGATCACGTTTGGTTATTTGACGAAACGTGTAAACGTTAACTATTAATGTTAATAGTTTTAAATGATTCGCGATTTTTGATTATCCAGGTTCGTGTGTAAGCATCGTTTCTGGGTAAATGGTAATCACAAATATCACTATGATTTATACAGTCTAAAAAAAATTTGTTACCAGTAAAAGTGGTTATTAGATAACGTATGATCTATTAATCATTTATTATTCAAAGGGAAAAATTACGGGAGGTTACAGTACCTACCACTTACACTGAATTCTGTCCCGGAATTCTAGTCAAAGATGGTGGTTAGAGGTGTTTATGGAAATAGGTGTGGGTATTTGGCACGAATCTGGTCTTCGCGTTCCCAAGTATATTCCGGTCCTCGTTTAGAGTTCCATCGGACTTTGACAATGGGAATGCGATTCTGTTTTAGTTGTTTGACCTCTCTGTCCATGATCTCCACGGGTTCTTCTGTAAAGACAAGTTTGTCGTTGAGTCGAATCTCTTTCAAAGGGGTTACAAGAGATTCATCTGACAAACACTTCTTAAGGTTCGATACGTGGAAGGTGTCGTGAACTTGACTAAGTTCCTCTGGTAGTTCGAGTTTGTAAGCCACTGGTCCAATCCTTTCTAGGATCTTGAATGGGCCAATGTATCTAGGGTTAAGTTTCCCACGTTTTCCAAAACATACTTTTCCTTTCCAGGGGGACACTTTTAGCATGACCCTGTCTCCAATTTGAAATTCCATAGGTTTCCGCCTCACATCGGCGTAGCTCTTCTGTCTATCTCTTGCTGCTTGTAGTCGTTGTTTAATCTTGATTATTTTCTCTGTTGTCTCATGAACGAGATCGGGTCCGGTGAGTTGTACATCTCCGACTTCGGTCCAACAAACAGGCGATCTGCACTTCCGTCGTAGAGTGCTTCAAATGGTGCTGCCTTAATACTAGCATGGTAGCTGTTGTTGTAAGAGAACTCAGCTAAAGGTAAGTGTCTGTCCCAACCTTTACCGAAATCAATAACACAGGCTCGGAGCATGTCTTCTAAGGTTTGAATTGTTCTCTCACTTTGTCCATCGGTTTGTGGGTGATATGCCGTACTCATGTCTAATTTGGTTCCCAAGGCTTTTTGTAAGGACTTCCAAAAATGAGATGTGAAACGACTGTCACGATCTGAGATGATTGAGATCGGCACTCCATGTCGTGAAACTATTTCTTTTAGATATAGTTTTGCGAGTGTCTCCATCTCATCAGTTTCTTTGATGGCTATGAAGTGAGCGGATTTGGTGAGACGATCAACGATGACCCAGATGGTGTCCAATCCAGTTGATGTTTTAGGTAGCTTGGTGATGAAGTCCATTGTAATGCGCTCCCACTTCCATACAGGAATCTCAGGTTGTATGAGTAATCCTGACGGCTTTTGATACTCTGCCTTTACTCTTGCGCACGTCAAACATTTCCCGACATACTCTGCTATGTCTGCCTTCATGTTTGGCCACCAGTAAAGTTTCTTGAGGTCTTGATACATTTTATCAGAACCTGGGTGAATGGAGTACTTGGACTTGTGAGATTCATGCATAATGAGATCACGTATTCCTCCGTATAAAGGAATCCAACTTCTTTCTTTGAAACAGAGCACTCCATCTGCTCTTTGTACGAAGCCATTCTCATTCTCTGGCATACCGTGAATCTTTTCACTAGGTCGGTTGTCTTCCTTAAGAGCCTCGGATTGAGCGGCGAGTATTTGTGAGGGTAGGGGTGAACAAATGGTCATTCCTAATGATCTGACTCTAAGAGGTTTCGGTCGTTCTTTTCGACTTAAGGCATCAGCCACGACGTTAGCTTTTCCTGGGTGATAACGGATTTCACAATCGTAATCACTAAGTAGTTCTAACCAGCGGCGTTGTCTCATGTTCAGCTCTTTTTGATCTAAGATATGCTGAAGACTTTTGTGGTCGGTGAATACGATGCACTTGGTGCCGTACAGGTAATGTCTCCACATCTTAAGAGCAAATACTACTGCTCCCAACTCCAAATCATGAGTCATGTAATTTACTTCATGTGGTTTGAGTTGTCGTGAGGCATAAGCTATCACTTTGTTTCGTTGCATCAGCACAGCTCCTAAACCGTGATATGAAGCATCACAATATACTACAAAATCTTCACTTCCCTCAGGTAGTGCTAATATTGGTGCTTCACATAGCTTTTGTTTTAACAGTTGAAAAGCTGATTCCTCTTCCTTTCCCCAGACATACTTCTTGTTTTTCTGAGTTAACTCGGTCAAAGGTTTCGAGATCTTTGAAAATCCTTCGATAAATCTTCTGTAGTAACCGGCAAGACCCAAAAATTGGCGTATCTCTGTGGGGTTTGTGGGAGATGTCCAACTTTTGACAGCTTCAATCTTTGCGGGGTCTACATGGATACCTTGACTGTCGATAACGTGCCCGAGAAATTGTACAGTTCGAATCCAAAAGTCACACTTGGAGAACTTGGCATACAATTGTTCCTTTTTGAGTAATTCTAAGATAATTCTCAAATGTTCGGCATGTTCCTTTTCGTCGCGGGAATATATCAGAATGTCGTCTATGAAAACTATCACGAATTTATCCAGGTAAGGTTTACAAACTCGGTTCATCAAGTCCATGAATACCGCAGGTGCGTTAGTTAAACCAAATGGCATTACTTGAAATTCGTAATGTCCGTAACGCGTTCTGAAAGCGGTCTTGGGAATATCCTCCTCTCGAACTCTTAACTGATGATATCCGGACCTCAGATCGATTTTTGAGTATACACTCGATCCTTGTAATTGGTCAAACAAGTCATCGATCCTGGGTAGTGGATAACGATTCTTTACAGTGAGTTTGTTCAATTCCCGGTAATCAATACACATTCGGAAAGATCCGTCTTTCTTCTTAACGAATAGGACTGGGGCTCCCCAAGGTGATGAGCTGGGTCGGATAAAACCTTTATCAGACAATTCTTTCAATTGTTCTGACAATTCCTTCATTTCAGATGGCGCTAACCTATAAGGTGCTTTCGCCACAGGTGCCGCTTCAGGTACTAGTTCAATCTGGAATTCTACTTGACGGGGTGGTGGAAGACCGAGTAGATCTTCGGGGAATACTTCTGGAAATTCTTTAACGATTGGAACGTCCTCTATTCGCTTTTCTTTGGATTTGTCTTCCGTCACATGAACCATGAATGCTTGACATCCTTCATTCATGTATTTCACCAATCGCGTGCATGATAGAATACCGTACCGCGTTTTATTTTTGTCTCCGTGGACAATAAATGTTTCACCATTACATGGGATACACACGGCTTTCTCGTCACATAGTATTCTAGCGTGGTGTTTGGATAGCCAATCCATTCCAATGACTACGTCAAAACTACCGAGCTGAATGGGCATAAGATCGATGGAAAAAGGTTTATCTTGTAGGGTTAGGGTGCAACCACGAATTATGGTGTTGGTGCCAATTAGGTTTCCGTCCGCCATTTCGATTTCAAAGGTAGTGTTTAGTTTGGAAGGGGTAATGTTAAGTAAAGGAGTAAATGTAGTTGACACAAAACTTTTGTCTGCTCCAGTATCAAACAATACTTTAGCACTATGTTGATTGAGTAAAAATGTACCCGTGACAACATCAGGGTTTTGTGGTGCATCTTCTTCCTTTAACACATACGCTCTTCCTCGCGCGTTGCTTTGTTGACCATTTCCTTTCGGGCAGCGGTTCTTGAAGTGACCTACTTCTCCGCAGGAGTAGCAAGTTGGAGTTATAGGCTGTAAGTTGCTACCAGTAGCGGGATTTCGGCAATCCTTTGTCTGATGACCCACTTTTTGGCATTTCGTACATTTGGTTGTGCATGGCCCATTGTGGTGTAGCTTGCACCTGTTACACTGGGGTTTCTGACCTTGGTATTCTCTGCCTTCAGTAGCAGCATAGGCCTTGACGGTTTCCTGACGTTTGTTTTGTTGGTGGTGACGATTGTTTCGGTTCTGATGATACGAGTTATTGTTCCTATGATTGTTGTTGAAGTTACCGTTGCGGTGGTTGTTATTATTGTTGAGATGAGTGGTTCTCTTATCATCGAGCTTTCTCTTGAGTTCGTTGTTGTATTTGACCTCTCGGTCTAGTAGTTTTTGAGCAAGCTCCATAGCTGCCTCTAGAGTTGACGGATTCGATGAAGTGACATTTCCCTCAATACTACGGGGAAGTCCTTCGATATACTTCTCCAGTTCTTTCTTGAAAGTTGGTACAACAGTAGGGCATAATACCTTAAGCTCTTGGAATCTCCTGTTGTATGTTTTAAGATCAATTCCCTTTATTACTAGTAGATGGAATTCATCCTCCAATTTTCTTAGTTCCGAACGGGGACAGTATTTCTTCAGCATCTTGGTTTTAAACTCAATCCAAGGGAGCTGGTAGGCTGCCGTCATTCCCATGGCTTTGACTGTAGCATTCCACCATGACAAAGCATCTTGCATGAGAGTTCCAGTAGCGAAAGTGACCTTGTTTTCTTCGGTACAACCGCTTCTCTGAAAAACAGTTTCAGATCGTTCGAACCAGTGAGCAAGTTCAGTTACTCCTTCAGTACCTTTGTAAGAAGTTGGTTGACAACTTATGAAATCCTTGTAGGTACACTTGCGGTTTGCAGTAGTCACACTTTCTCCTGTTGGTAAACTAGTGCCACTGTTGTGTGCATTTGCTGCTGCCTGTTCTGCTATGACTGCATTTACACCGTCAGCGATTGCTTTTCGGATAGCCTCTGGAGTCATTGTAGGCGTAGCAGTTGCAGTTTCATGATTTGCGGTGGAGGTTGCTTTCCTTGTACGTACCATTGTTCTATCAATATTGCAAAAGCATATTTTTAGAAATCTCATAATGATCACGTTAAGTTAGATTATATTTAATATGAATCATAATATTACAGTCATGTTATTAATCATATTAAGTTTATGTTGATTCTGGTTTATATCTGCAGGTACAGTAAATATCATATCATAAATACATTCATGACATGTCTGAGTCACAACACACATGAGAACATAAATGATTGGATTTAAACTGTATGAGCCGAGACAATATCGTAATGCACATGAATGTAAGAAACAACCATGGAATTCATAAATCAACATCAATATAGTACATCCACACAACATAGATTAATAACTTGTTCGATCTGTTTTACAAAACATAAAGATACAAGATTCTTTATTAATACAACATTGATAGGCTAAGATATCTCTTAGTTATATTGACACATCTTTGATCTATAGTCCTCCTGGTGCACCATCTAAGCGGCGCTGAAGATCTGCAATCACAGTCATCAAAGTCTCTACTGTCTGGTCTCGATCCCTTTCCCTAGCCTGGGAATCCTCAATCATAAGTCTCAGAATCAGAACCTCAGAGCTAACTTGGTTAAGCTCAGAGTCTAGTGTCTCAATCACTGTCTGCATCGTAGTAGTAGCATTTCCTAGCACTGAAATAGTCTCAATGGCTTCCTCCAAACTAGTACACACTTGATCGAAGACTGTCTCCATTGCTAACTGGCCTATCACGAGGTTTTCTACTTCTTCTCCAAGAGTCTCAACCTGCTCTAGTGGTAGGTCGTCAAGAATGTCTACAATGTCGTCAAGGCGGTCCTCATGTCTAACTAATCTGGCTGCCAGTAGAGGTATAGTGTGATGGAGGGGTTCTCCGGTAACCGGAAGAATCCTTGAAGCAGCAGTAGCCGAACTCTCTCCTAGTTCCATGGCTCTCGGGGCTCCCTCCTGGGATCTCCAGTGACGAATGATCGGTAGCAAGAAAGACCATCGACGAGCATCGACTCTCTTGCGGGTTCCAGTGCGAACTGCGGCCTCATCTATAGCCTGAACATAGGGGTCCGATGAAGATGGAACCAAGCGGTATGTTCTCTCACGAGGTGGCAGAGGCTCACTGAGTGTAGCTGATGGTGGTGAAGCATGTGGTGGAGTAGTGGATGGTAATGGAACAGTGGTGGTCTGCTGGTAGAAAGTAGTAGGTGGTGGAACAGAAGATAGTGGTGTAGGTGGTGATGTCCTGTTATGCTTAGGAGCTGAAGGTGGTATGATCAAAACTGGTGGTGTACGTACCCGTTTCCGGGGAGTGTGTTTGCGAACAAAACCTTCTCCGGGGCGTCGATAAAGTTGGTTAAAGGGTTCGGGTTCGTACGGCTGGAGTTGTCGTACTCGTCCATGCCGGCGAATCGGGTCAGGTGATGGGATGGGTGATGTTGGAGGGGAAATCTCCGTGTCAGATGCCGGTAGAAATTGCTGGCTTTCCATGTACCGGTCAGTAGCAGGTGACATCGGTATAGCTGCCGTAGCAAAGTCTAGCGTGAAAGGCATAGGATCCTCATTCTCTGAATCAGATGATACAGTGATAGGATGGGGGTCTGAAGACATAGTACTGTAATAATCCCGAATAATAAATGTAAGCTATTAACATAATCATGCACATGTTAAATTTAGTTAAGAACTTAATGTAGTAAGCAACATTCTTTAATGTTGGATATGCGTAGGCACGGAGGGCATAAGGTGGTTATCTTTAAAAAAAAAATGGTCCGTTTTAAAAGTGTAGTTATAGTCCAATGTTTCAAAATACATTTGGTTCTCTATAACCATGGGCTCTGATACCAATCTGTAACACCCCCAAATTTCGAATAGCAACAGCGGAAGACTTTACCGGGTGTTACGTAGTGGATCACAGTCATAACCATAGAAAACGACTTAAGAAGGCGTTTTAATTTATCATTCAAAACACAAGAGTTTTTATAATACAAAGATGTTTCATAGTGAACATGTTTATTTAAATTTGAATGATAAACATTTATTTAGAACCCGTGCCGGGTTTAATGCCCACTCCGTGCCTTGAGCTTCAGCTTCTAGTTACCTAAGAATACATGCTAAAAGTCAACAAAAGTTGAGTGATGTTCATAGGTTTGAGTTTAACAGTTTGAACACAAGTATAAATGTTAATTGCTTCGAATACAATTAACTAGTTAAAATCAAGTTGTTATTGCATTAAGCTCATGACACGCAACGCTTAACAGGCATCAAAAGAATGATGTAAAGTATATAGGCCCTCAAGGTAGGTATTTGCCAATAACCTAGAGTTTGTTTAAATAAAGTGCGTTTGAGTGGCTCATCCTAGCAGACTCAAACGGGGATTGTCAGTCCCAAATAGATCTATTCACAACTATTTACGTTCACTCGTAAGTGATTAAGGTTCATGATAGAGGGACTTTTGGCAATAGCTACTTAAGCAATAATAACATCAGGCATAGCATACAAAAAGTTTGTGTTCATGTTTTGTAGCATGTATCTCCCCACAAAAGAGTTTAAAAGTTGAAAAGTGGGCTATGAACTCACCTTGAGTATAAGCTGGCAAAATTTAATATGTAATCAAGTAAGTTACGGTAGTGGCTCCAACAAACGACCTGGATTAATAGTAACGTTTGAGATTTGACAGTTTCGGTTTAACACGAGTAACGAATGTGACACGGGTGATGATACGATGACGAATGAGTTTGAAATGCTTATAAAGTTTAAAGTTTCAAAAGAATGACCGTTAAGTTAATATATATCGAAGAAAAAAAAATAATGTATATGGTGTGAACGAGATGGTCAAATTTATAAATTGATATCACAATATGAAAATATTACTGATCAGACCTTAACATTTGCAGAAATTACAGTTTTTAACCCTAACGGTGTAGGCTTTGCATCGTTAGTCCTTTATTTTAAATATATGACATTTCCAACCCTTATCTTTATATAGTAATCCATAAGTCAAGTATATTTATTATTAACACATTTCCAGCCCTTCCAGTTACTGTTTTTACTGTTTAAAACCTTAGTTTATAGATTTGGCAAAAACAGTCCCTTAACGGGATACTAGTTGCAAAGTCAGTCCTTTAATGTTCTAATAGTTCCAGCGCTGGGCAGTTTAAAAGGGCTATTTTGAGTGGGTAACCGTGTTCATGGTCGAACCTAAAATACCAAATATGTAGATTGCTAGGTCGTCAATCAGGTTGAGTAAAAATATATAGTTGTTGTTTGTGAAAATTGAGTTTTATACGAGTGTGAGTTGGCCTACTCGCATAAGTAAATAACTGAAAAACTTAATATATTCTAAGTGTTTTAAGAGGCAGTTTTGTAGCGTATAAAATGGATCATTAAGAGTGTCGAATTGGACTTGTGAGGTGAAACTATAAATACGAAAAGTGTAGTATCTCGGGTTGTAAGCTAGATGGTGTAAAAATATCGGGGGTTCACGTTTATGAAATTGAAGATATATGCTCGGTTTGTGGCTAGGTCGCAACAGTTTTTAGATTTCAAAAATACTTAGGATCTTTACTGGTTAGGAGGATAGGACTAGCGACTTGGCCATTTTGGTTTGAGTCTATTTGAACGTCAAAAGGGACTTACGATGGGAAACACTAAATACGAAAATAAAGTTAGCTAGGTCGACATTTGATATGCGTAATATAAGAGGAGGTGTTGTTTTATCAGATTCGAAAATAAATAGGGGGGGCAAAGTGGCTATCAAGACTAGTTTTTAAACAACCCAATACTTATAAATATTTTTCCCGGTTTGACAAAATATTGGTTTTGTGTTCGTTTGACCTTTTTAAGCTTATACACTCGACATTTTTGTGATGTTCTGAGCCCCTTTAGACCATGATATGCATACTAATGAGATGGCTCGATAATACGTAACATGCATACGTAAAAATCTTAAATACACGATCGAATGAAAAAGAGAACCATGCATGCGAAAGATTAACGTTAACTGTGAATACAAAAGGTGTGGAAACGACTTACAAAGAGAGTAGGAACGACTAAGGTACGATGGAAATGAGTAGCAACCAAGGAACGAGCAAGATACCACAACCCGTTTTGAATGTGATAGTAACTTATATGTTTGAAAGATTTTTAAATGTGCATTGTAGAGGGGGCATGGAATCGTGGTTCATGCGTGGGTTTATATAGGGCATGCGAGGGTGATTTAGACGTGAGTGAGGAGTAGGAGGGCACTAGTAGTGCATTGTCTTCATGCTTGGATCGAACAAGGAGAAAATGCCAAGAGTCCCACATTTTACGTTGTTACTTCTTGTAGGGATACGAAAGGTCACTTACATTGCCTCAAGAGTTGTCATTATATGTCCAGAGAAAAGGGAGGGCTTGCGTATGAATCCTATGTTTTGCTGGGGTCTAGCCGAGAGCAATGGAAGCAAAAAGGTGAGTTGTTTGTGTCTCATCCATAGTAACCCAAGAATATATTTTAACATTTCACATGGTGTGGAGTGTGACAGTAGATTTACTTGTGTGAATTCATGCTTCATTTGTATTGTCAACATCAAGGGCCAATTGAAAAGAAAACAAGATAGATTTTGAGGGTTGGTCTTTTGGGTCGTGTGTTATCAACCAAGGAGAAGAAAACGAAGTGGATTTTTAAGGGTGGTTCGAATTGTGTTCGTTGGAGTTGTTAAAAGGTCTAGCAATATGGCAACATGTCCCAAAAACTCGTGTGGTCCGTTTGAGGTCAATAGTGGATCGAATGAGATGGTTCAAGTCGAATGTAGTCATGTAAAAACATGAGTTGAGCTTTGGTCGATTATATGAAACGTAGGCAGAGCTTTGAGGGTTTTTAAACAAACAATTATTTGATTTATCGTACAAGGTTTGTCCCACTCGATTCTTAGTCGGGTAAAGAATTAAGTCATGAGAAATTATCATGTCGTTGTTAAATTAAATTGTTCGTAATTTAGACAAAATATTTGGTCCTTGTGTATCCAAACCGATCGTATTTATATAATAGATTTGGGCTTTAGTTTGTTTGTTGGGCTCGTTGGTGGGTTGGGTCAAACAAGAAGAAATGAAAATAAAATGATCCATTTGTTAATTTTGTTTGTAGTATATTTCGGGTCGAAGCCCAATGGGTTTAGCAGTCCATTCGGTAGTGGGTCGAGACCCAATATAGTTACTGAGTATTCGTGATAAGTTTCGTGAGCTCGGGAATGTATTTGATCACGTTTGGTTATTTGACGAAACGTGTAAACGTTAACTATTAATGTTAATAGTTTTAAATGATTCGCGATTTTTGATTATCCAGGTTCGTGTGTAAGCATCGTTTCTGGGTAAATGGTAATCACAAATATCACTATGATTTATACAGTCTAAAAAAAATTTGTTACCAGTAAAAGTGGTTATTAGATAACGTATGATCTATTAATCATTTATTATTCAAAGGGAAAAATTACGGGAGGTTACAAACACCATCATATATCATCTTCTCTAATGACACATACGTTGCATGCCATTGTTAGTGCACATAATTTACTATTCTAGACCGTCTATTTCAACACTTACTATTATGTAAACATGCTTTGAGTTTTGATAGGTGTGAGTTATTTTCGCAAGCCCACTGTGTTGTTTTAGCTCTAAAATGCCGGATCCCTTTAGGATAACTGGCCGGATCCAGTTTGAAATGGATCCTGAGGAATTAGCTGCACATACATAGACTTTATACCCTTCTACCTCTATATCACCTTCCAGACCTCATTAGATTAGTTACTCATACCTTATTGAATTATCCTTATTCTCAGTAGTTCCTATACCTTCTTATGGATAACTTAGGACTCTTCTAAGATGTTTATGATTTATCATTTCTTAAACACTCATCATCTTTCCATTCTGTTGGTTACACCTTCTTCCTCTCATCTTAATCTACTTATCCTCATATTAAGCTTATTTTTCACAAATTTATTGTATCCATTTATCCTTAAATTGCTCTAAAATCAATTTTTCATTTCTTATAATTTTTAAGGATTTTCTGACTTTCCTCTTGACCACTCTCTGATTTCTATCTCCATTTACCACTTCCTAAGCCAACTAGTTTCACCCTTAATCATTTCTTTGCTATCTTTAACTCTCATATCTCTATAAAACCCATCATTAGCAACTTCTCATCATTAGTCTTAATTTATCAGGATTTCCACTATTTAAGACACCTTCTTACACTCATCACCTCAAATTATATATGCTATATTTAGTTAATTCTTAATCACTTCTTCCTTTTTCTATCTCAGTTTGCCAGATCCCTTGGCTAGAGCTAGCTGGATCCTTGTTGAGAAGGATCCGGTGGATCTGGGCAAACAGAGCAGTTAAAAACATATTATTTCATTTATAATCTTCCTTTCTCCACTCAAATACTAGCTCAACACATAATATTATCCATTTCTTTTTAGTGCTTGTTCTTTAGTCTTACTCTTTAAGCTTGTTGCGACATTCATGGCCGAAGAAACTTTTTATGTTTATAAATGTGTTTCGTATATGTGACTATTTATGTGTTATTATTTTGTTATTTCCATGATATTATGCGAACAATTTCTCTGTTTGTACTAGTTGATATAATTTTTTCCTTTTGTACTAACTCATTCGGATTTATGTATGTTGACAATGGTCGATTTCATTATCGTCAATTTGTGCTCAATCGCCCATTTTTCATATTCCTCATCTTGCATTATCCTCACCATCTTCCTCCACCTCTTTCACTACTCATAAAGTCATCATGACTACCACCTTAAGTACTTCATTAACCAACAAGGTCAAACTTAGTGAAAAATCTTTTTATTGAGTCATTGACCAATTCATCTCTATAAAAAGACTCACCTTAATACTTTTCATCACCATAACTTGCTACTTTTGAATCAACTTCTCTCTTACCTAGTAAACCTTGACCTATCATCACCTCTACCACCACTCCTCCGCCACAATTCACCTCTGTAGAACCTCGTAGAGTCACCTTTGATACACCTCACACCTCACCTCATCCTTTCTTGGACTCATGGTTGTTGAACCATCTCCCATAAGCATCTATGTTGTCAAAAGCCAAGTGAATTTCGTAATGAAATGCGTCTTGTTTCCAAATACACTCTTTCAACCTTGAACAACCTTACAACCAATCATGATGATGCAAGTAGTATGATCACACTTATCTTTTCTTTGTAGGTTCATATATACACTTTGATGTGTATATGTAACACCCCAACCCGATAAGGGTAGAAGTATTACGTTATGGTGACATATCAAAGCAAACACAAGCATATGACTAAATAATACAAAATGAATTTCAAAGGTTACAAAGGAAGAATTTAAAAATACAAGATTACAAGGGAGCAATAATAAATTCTAAGTTCTACAATCGTAACTACTTCTAGTCATCTCTAATCCAGAATAACTAGTAAGGTCTTCTAAGTCCAAAGTACTCTCCACTCATAACCCAGCTTCCAACTAAAACCTGCCGCAGGAAAAGAAATGCGGCTGAGCTTAAAAAGCCCAGTGAACAGATATATATAACATAACATAACGGTAAATAAGCATAAGCAACGAAGGAATGAGAATACAAAACGAAAGCATAATCATGAAAGTCATACGAATTTTAAAGAGAACTAACAATCAAGAATATATGAGAACTGAATAAGCAACAAAACAAGAATGAAATGAAAACAAGGAAAAGGTTCATATAAGGATGTGCCATAAGAACTCCATATCATAATCCGTCAATTCATACACATAACATATCATATCATAATCAATACAAGTATACGAAGAGGGGAGACCTCTAAGTAATAATAAAAGTGTGAGAAGGAGTGTAAGGCACACACCACCTGGACACCATATCATACACATACATAAAACCTAGGATGCATCCATACGCTCCCTAACATAAGTATGTATGTTAGTACTAGAACGATCACACATATAAAGTTGGCCAATAGTGTACAAAAAATCATATCATATCATAAGGGGGAATGTCGTAGATCTATCACACCTCTACGGGAGTGTCATGCCTAGGGTGCCATCCTAGACATGGTCATGGTACCTCCACAACTAGGTAAGCTCAGGCACGGATCTATCATAGCATATATAATCATAATCTAGCATGGCAAGAGAAAGAAGATAGTAACTCAAATAAGCATGGCAAACATAAGCATAGCATAGCAGAGACATTTAAAATAAATGTCAGAATAGATCAATAAGAATGACAATCATACAATGAAAGTCATGAGTCAAAATAAGGGAATCATATTAGGCATAGGACATCAAAGGTTCATAATCAAAGGTTCGAAACACATGGTTCATAGCAAGGTTCAATTCAAAGGTTTCTATCAAATGTTCATTTAAAGAAATCTTTTAATAATGTTTTCATAACAATGATCTTTAAAAACGGTTTTCATAAAGGTAGTCTTTAAAAGTAGTTTTCATAAAAGTTAGCAAGATTCTATATAAAAAGGATAGCGCATCATGCTCATAACATCGTTTTCTCAAAACATTTCCATGATACAATTTAGAAAGGTTTTCACATCCAGTTACAATATCAAATGAACCTTCAAAGCATCAAGTGATTCGAATACTCATGTCATAGGGTAACGAATGAATTATGTCAAGTATCATATCACAAGGGTCATAATGAACGAAGGTCAAATGAATCATAATATCAACGAAGCATATCAAACGAATGAATCAAAGAACAGGGGATCATAGCAATGGCTTAAGGGAGTCATACAAAAATAACGAATCAATAATCAAGATTAAGTCATGAGAATGAAAGCACCCTTACTGAAAAAGGGTAGAATATATGTACCTTAGACCGCAAGTGAAAACACAACTAGAAACAAAAAGATCGGAAACAAACTCCATCTTCAGCGAATCTACATGAATTCATGATCGTCTTATTAATAACTTATTTTAAATCGGATTGCTTATTTTAGTCGGCTTTCCATTTTTAGTAACTTTCCTTTTATAGCAGCTTTCCAAAAATAGTAACTTTCCAAAAATAGTAAGTTTCCTCTTTAAGTAGTTTAACCATTTAAAGTGACTTTCTATTTTTAGCAGGTTTCCCGAATTAGTAAGTTCCCATAATTAGTAGGTTTCCATATTTAGAAACATTAGTTTAAAAGCAATATAGGGTTTCCAAATTAAGTAAGTGTGAGATTAGGGTTTCTATTGTAATTATACCAAAGTTTAAGGATAATATGAAAATTGATCAAAACATAAGTTGCATACTTTTAAGATGACCATTAGCTTATTTAGGTTTTAAATATAAAGCAAATAAGCTTATAAGTATTTTAAATGAGTACTTACTTAATTTCAGCATTAACATCGAAAACATATCCGAATTTAGCTAATTTTTAAAATATCTTAACGAGCTTATAAAATTCCAAAATTTTTCCCAGAGGGACATATATGTCTTAAGTATTTTATGTAATTTTTTCAGATTTTATTGAGTATTACAAGTACGAATGAAAAATCGATTTTCACAACATGTTCCTGAATCAGATCTGATGAAACACCCGAAAAGTTTGTATTTCTTTACCCTATCAAAATAATTTATAAAAATCTACAAAAATTCCAGTAATTACTAAACATATGAGATATGACTCAGTTAAAAGGGAATCTTCTAATTCAACATGGTTTGTAAATTAAAAATAAAAAACACGGACTGTTTTTCCAGACATATGAATTCAGTTTTAACACTTGAATTTCTAAAAATCAGAAGTGTATCTTCCCTAGCTCTAAAAATTACAAGGCTTATATTTTCTGAAAGCACTTTTCTTAAACATATTTTTAGACTCCAGAAACACCCAAAAATAAGTCGTTATCATCAAGATCCATGCGAATCAAATTGACCTAATGTTTCTGGACAGTAACTGGGTTTTATTATTTCATGTGTAACCATTCTAAAGACCCATCTATTGACACAAGGCCTTCATGTATGATACAAAAACATATATAGGTTGATTCTTACATATCATAAACATGATCATAACAATCGAATTCATAATATTTACCTAGGTCGATTCATATATTAGGTTGTAGAGTTGTTATTTCATGTGAGCATAGTTATCATTTTATGTAGCTTTGTTTCTATGATCATATGGTTAATGTATCGACACGAATAACAAACAAAACACACAAGAATCAAAAGCATAAGATGGAATTTAACAAGGATAATACATGTACCCTCGTAGCGTGATCAAGGAAACAAGAACAAGGATGGATCGATCCTCCAAAATCCCAGCCGAACACTCACCAAATACTCCCTTCGAATGGACTTTAAAACTTACGAGCAAGACACCACACGAACTAGAGATTAACACGCCTAAATGGACACCACAACACCTCCTTGCTGCTGGCTTTGGATCGAACAGAATAAAGAGGACAAGGCAGCCAAAACTTTTTTGATAGGAGAGTATATTAGGGTTTTGCAAAGTGAGGGAAAAAAAATAATGTTCGGTATTATAGAGTAATAGGAAACCGAGTATTTGGGTTGGACCATATAAAGGAAGACCATGATTTTAGGGATTAGGGTATCAATTAATTTTAATGTGTGCTTATCCCTTTTAATTTATCTTAGCCGAATTTTTTGATGTATTTATCACAAAATGTCGCCTAGCATAGGTTAAAATTAGGGAACCTTTATTTAGTGATTTTTAGTTATAATGTAAGTTTTTATTTATTAGGTACTTAGGGTTTTAATCACTTTAGATTAAGTTCAAATAATATCCAATTGTATGATTTTATAAATTCTTAAAATTTCAAAATTAGAGGGGTATTTTGGTCACTTCAAATTACGTTAATTTTTGGGTTTTACAACTCTTCCCTTCTAAAAGAAAATTTTCGTCCTCGAAAATTGAAGTGAAACGAAACGGAAGTACAAAGGACCAGGAACGGAAATGGGAATGACTTGTTTCTCAGGACTCTATATTGCTGATCAAAAAGCTTCGTTTTCCTCTGACAAGGCATACCATACTGAATCCAGATCAAAAGAATAATATACCAAACGTAATAGATGATAATCGTATTCTCTCCGAAGAGATACAGGGAATACGTAGGATTTAACGGATATATCGTCTGCGGAATCTGACTAGGCAATCAGATGAGAACGTACCGAATCGCAGAAATATAAGGGTGATAAATATGCTTAACTCTTCCGATTTTCAAATTGTCTTGTCATCAATATAACCTTTCAAAGGTATTCTCATAAACAGACAGGTCTTGTTTTCTCAGAATCCAAAATCTCATATCTTAATTCATAGCAGATCATCATGAACAGATTCATCGAATGTGAGACGTATATATAGCAAAACATAGGTGTACTCCTTCATAGTAACACTGGGATATATGCTAATGGAAGATAACTTAATCGATAACATCGGACGGTAGAAAGCTCTACAACGGACCCTAAGATCGTTATCACAATACAGAGGTCAACAAAACGCGTGACGAGAATCCAAACGTATCAAATCGCATAACGGTGAAAGCAGATTAAACACATAGGTAGAATGAACCTAAAGTCTCACTAACACAGATAATCTCCAACAGCTATCAGAAATTCTAAGGCTTCTAAGGCACTCCTCGAAATATCCTATGCCCACAACAAGTGCACGTTATATGATGTAAGTATTATCACGTTGGCCAGACGTCATAATACTGGCATCATATAAATATGCCCTCATGATGGTCATACTTTATCTCAAGTCATGAACAAAATAACCTATCTTAATCCACCTAATCCTTCTATAGTCTCAGAGGTCATAAAAATCAAACAACATATCTAAAAGAAGAACGAAACTACTTGTAAGAGTAACGGAAGTCCCAGAATGTCTATCAGAATTTAGGTTCATCGTTAATAGCGTCAATCCTTCATCACTCACCAAAATCAACTCAGCCAATATAATTGGTTGCTTCAATAATCTGCCCATTTTTGGACATAAATCTCAAGGTTCCTTCCACAATTCGTCAAAATTCGCATAACAAAACCATCATCCAACATACGCAAAATGAACACAAAACGGAATTACTAATAGGGGACTTAAATCATTCAAAGGACCTTATTATCAGGTTACGGAACTTAAGTAGGTTGAGAGGAAGTGAATTGCGTCATCAATGGCTTCATCCTTCACAGAATCAACTCTCCCAAACATAATTTTCGCTTCAAAATTCATCCACTCAAATACATGATTTCAAATCTCTTCCAATTCCAAGTAGTCTGTCTACGTCTGTCCATATGATTATAGGGTGGAAAGGAATTATAAACTTGAGTCTGGTCCCTCAAGCCTTCTGCACCTCTTCTGGACACTATGGTGTGGTAGCGTGAATCTCTGACATGATCACTGTGCATTCTTCCATTCGCGAGTCTGCTTTTGCTCTCAATTCATCTTAGTACAACTAAAATGAATAGAGAAGCAAGACTGCGTGTCTTTGACAGGTCTTCTAGCACAGTTCCAAATTCGCCAACTCAAACTGCTGTCATCACCGGATACCTGGTAGTGTTGTCTGCTACAATCTCTAAACGCCAATCAAATCTACTCTTCCAGAACAAAGGGTCATTCTACTTAATACGAAGATGATCTACGTGTTCCTCGTTCGTCTCTGAGCACAAACACACTGTCATACTATGACAATTGTCCAACTACTCGCGAAAAACATGATTCTATTAGCCAATACAATTGGCATCATCTAAAACTCATAATGATCACAACGAGTGCGAAAGCAGCTTCATGAATCGTCTCAGAGAAAACTTCATATCTACTTTCACATCACCTATCTTCCTCTTCACGCATAAAACTGAAATGCTTCACAGAGGTTACTCTCAGTTGGTCATGTCCCTTCTTAGAAATTCTTGTGGTTGCTTCTTCAGTCCTTCCAACATTAAATGAGGCCGTCTGATACGGAGTTTCAAAGATAGAACAATTCAATCATTGATACGTGGAAATGGATAATGATTTTGGATAGTGATACGGTTAAATTCACGATAGTGTATACGTCGCGGCATACTTCCCTCTTTCTTCTTCATAAACCAATAGGAGCATTCAAAGAGAACACTGAGGCGAACAAAATTATATTCCATCAGCTCCTTCAATTTTTCAACTTCTATGGCATCTTGGTTTCGTTAATTAAGATTGGTTCAACGTCAATTCTACCTCCCAAGCAGGAGGGAATCCCAAGAGGTTCATCAGAAAAACACCAGAAAAATTTGTACAACAAATACTTCCAATGCCAGAGCTTCCTACTGGTGGGTACTAATAGGTGTCTTGAGAAATTTGACAATCAAACTAGATCGGAGTAGTGTTTCCATAGCAACATTAATCTTAACAGATTTAAGTGATTGAGAGTCATCAAAGCTAAAGTAGAACGAAGTAGATTGTTTAAAGTTCACATATCGGATATGGTAGTCCATGTTAGCTTTACAAAAGTCATCCAATCCATAACCAAAAACCTCAAGGTCAATTATACCAAGAGTAAACAGATCCGCAGAACGAATATGGTCGTTAAACTAGACAGATAGTTCATATATCAGAGTCAAATACATGGTTCATAAAGGTGTTGAGATAGATAAGCGAACAGTTCAAGGTGTTGGAATCTTGCTTAGCTCCTTAGCAAAATGATAGGTATAGTGTGCATCATCGGAAATACGAATATCGTAAGGTTGTAAAAAGTGAGACGTATGGGATATCAATTTTCAGCATCATTATGCTTAGTTAACAAATCCATACTGAGATAGTGTTTACATCATATCCTTCCAAAAGGAACCGGTTGGCAGGCAAGTTTAATCATTCAAAAGGAGGGAATAAAACTTCCTATATCCATGGTTAATAGTTACTAGAGTTCTCATAGGGGTAGTAATGGATTATGCAGAGTTGAGTAGTATCGGATGATAAATTATATCCAGCACGGGTAATGAATTCATAGAATGTGTCAAACACATGAGGGTTGAATGACCTTCGGGATGGTCGGAAAAATATCAAACTGTTTATCAAACAGATCGGAAGTGGAGATCAAAATCAGGAAGTGAAACTTAAATGGTGCAAGGTATCCATGTAGTTCTCGAGGAATTCCAAACTTACTTGGCTACTAAGCTTAAGTTGCAAAACTTTCTAGCTTCTGAAACAAATGTTCTTATAAGGCTTACCTAAAGGCAGAGGCAAGAATCAGAGTGATGCGGAAGCAATGCTGCTTACATAGATGTCCTAGTCTACCCATTCCTCACCAGTAATAACTTAAGTTCCTATGGGGAAATCCTAAAGCAAATTTTCAAAGGTTGTCTTATGAGCGCTACAGTGGAAACTTAATGGTCCAAACTTCACAGGTCAAGGGTAAATGTATTACAAGTCGCAGCATGTCGCTCTGATAGCATAATTGTAACACCCAACCCGATAAGGGTAGAAGTATTACGTTATGGTGACATATCAAAGCAAACACAAGCATATGACTAAATAATACAAAATGAATTTCAAAGGTTACAAAGGAAGAATTAAAAAATACAATATTACAAGGGAACAATAATAAATTCTAAGTTCTACAGTCGTAACTACTTCTGGTCATCACTAATCCAGAATAGCTAGTAAGGTCTTCTAAGTCCAAAGTACTCTCCACTCATAACCCAGCTTCCAACTAAAACCTGCCGCAGGAAAAGATATGCGGCTGAGCTTAAAAAGTCCAGTGAATAGATATATATATATATAACATAACATAACGGTAAATAAGCATAAGCAACGAAGGAATGAGAATACAAAACAAAAGCATAATCATGAAACTCATACGAATTTTGAAGAGAACTAAGAATCAAGAATACAAGAGAACTGAATAAGCAACGAAACAAGAATGAAATGAAAACAAGGAAAAAGTTCATATAAGGATATGCCATAAGAACTCCATATCATAATCCGTCAATTCATACACATAACATATCATATCATAATCAATACAAGCATACGAAGCGGGGAGACCTCTAAGTAATAATAAAAGTGTGAGAAGGAGTGTAAGGCACACACCACCTGGTCACCATATAATACACATACATAAAATCTAGGATGCATCCATACGCTCCCTAACATAAGTATGTATGTTAGTACTAGACTGATCACACATATAAAGTTGGCCAATAGTGTACGCAAAATCATATCATATCATAAGGGGGAACGCCGCAGATCTATCACACCTATACGGGGGTGACATGCCTAGGGTGCCATCCTAGACATGGTCATGGTGCCTCCACAACTAGGTAAGCTCAGGCACGGATCTATCATATCATACATAATCATAATCTAGCATGGCAAGAGAAACAAGATAGTAACTCAAATAAGCATGGCAAACATAAGCATAGCATAGCAGTGACATTTAAAATAAATGTCAGAATAGATCAATAAGAATGACAATCATACAATGAAAGTCATAATTCAAAATAAGGGAATCATATCAGGCATAGGACCTCAAAGGTTCATAATCAAAGGTTCAAAATCACATGGTTCATAACAAGGTTCAATTCAAAGGTTTCTATCAAATGTTCATATAAAGAAATCTTTTAATAATGGTTTTCATAACAATGATATTTAAAAACGGTTTTCATAAAGGTAGTCTTTAAAAGTAGTTTTCATAAAAGTTAGCAAGATTCTGTATAAAAAGGATAGCACATCATGCTCATAACATCGTTTTAAAAATAGTTTTCTCAAAACATTTCCATGATACAATTTAGAAAGGTTTTCACATCTAGTTACAATATCATATGAACCTTCAAAGCATCAAGTGATTCGAATACTCATGTCATAGGGTAAAGAATGAATTATGTCAAGTATCATATCACAAGGGTCATAATGAACAAATATCAAATGAATCATAATATCAACGAAGCATATCAAACGAATGAATCAAAGAACAGGGGATCATAGCAATGGCTTAAGGGAGTCATATCAGAATAACGAATCAATAATCAAGATCAAGTCATGAGAATGAAAGCACCCTTACTGAAAAAGGGTAGAATATCTGTACCTTAGACCGCAAGTGAACACACAACTAGAAACATAAGGATTGGAAACAAACTCCATCTTCAGCGAATCTACACGAATTCATGACCGTCTTATTAATAACTTATTTTAAATCGGATTGCTCATTTTAGTCGGCTTTCCATTTATAGTAACTTTCCTTTTATAGCAGCTTTCCAAAAGTAGTAACTTTCCAAAAATAGTAAGTTTTCTCTTTAAGTAGTTTAACCATTTAAAGCGAATTTCTATTTTTAGCAGGTTTCCCGAATTAGTAAGTTTTCATAATTAGTAGGTTTCCATATTTAGGATTAAAAGCAATTTAGGGTTTTCAAATTAAGTAAGTGTGTGATTAGGGTTTCTATTGTAATTATACCAAAGTTTAAGGTTAATATGATAATTGATCAAAACATAAGTTACATACTTTTAAGATGACCATTAGCTTATTTAGGTTTTAAATATAAAGCAAATAAGCTTATAAGTATTTTAAATGAGTACTTACTTAATTTCAGCATTAACATCGAAAACCTATCCGAATTTAGCTAATTTTTAAAATATCTTAACGAGCTTATAAAATTCCAAAATTTTTCCCAGATGTACATATATGTCTTAAGTATTTTATGTAATTTTTCTAGATTTTATTGAGTATTAAAAGTATGAATGAAAAATCGATTTTCACAACATGTTCCTGAATCGGATCTGATGAAACACCCAAAAAGTTTGTATTTCTTTACTCTATCAAAATAATTTATAAAAGTCTACAAAAACTCCAGTAATTACTAAACATATGAGATATGAATCAGTTAAAAGGGCATCTTCTAATTCGACATGGTTTGCAAATTAAAAATAAAAAACACGGACTGTTTTTCCAGACATACGAATTCAGTTTTAACACTTGAATTTTTAAAAATCAAAAGTGTATCTTCCCGACCTCTAAAAATTACAAGGCTTATATTTTCTGAAAGCTCTTTTCTTATACTTATTTTTAGACTCCGGAAACACCCAAAAATACGTATTTATCATCAAGATCCATGCGTATCAAATTTACCTAATGTTTCTGGACAGTAACTAGGTTTTATTATTTCATGTGTAACCATTCCAAAGACCCATCTATTGACAAAATGCCTTCATGTATGATACAAAAACATATATAGGTCGATTCTTACATATCATAAACATGTTCATAACAATCGAATTCATAATATTTACCTAGGTCGATTCATATATTAGGTTTTAGAGTTGTTATTTCATGTGAGCAGAGTTATCATTTTATGTAGCTTTGTTTCTATGGTCATATGGTTAAAGTATCGACACGAATAACAAACAAAACACACAAGAATCAAAAGCATAAGATGGAATTTAACAAGGATGATACATGTACCCTCGTAGCGTGATCAATGAAACAAGAACAAGGATGGATCGATCCTCCAAAATCCCAGCCGAACACACACCAAATACTCCCTTCGAATGGACTTTAAAACTTACGAGCAAGACACCACACGTACTAGAGATTAACACGCCTAAAAGGTCACCACAACACCTCCTTGCTGCTGGCTTTGGATCGAACAGAATGAAGAGGACAAGGTAGCCGAAACTTTTTTGATAAGAGAGTATATTAGGGTTTTGCAAAGTGAGGGAAAAAAATAATGTTCGGTATTATATAGAGTAATGGGAAACCGAGTATTTGGGTTGGACCATATAAGGGAAGACCAAGATTTTAGGGATTTGGGTATCAATTAATTTTAATGTGTGTATATCCCTTTTAATTGATCTTAGCCGAATTTTTTGATGTATTTATCACAAAATGTCGCCTAGTATAGGTTAAAATTAGGGAACCTTTATTTAGTGATTTTTAGTTATAATGTAAGTTTTTATTTATTAGGTACTTAGGGTTTTAATCACTTTAGATTAAGTTCAAATAATATCCAATTGTATGATTTTATAAATTCTTAAAATTTCAAAATTAGAGGGGTATTTTGGTCACTTCAAATTACGTTAATTTTTGGGTTTTACAGTATAACACTCTTTTCTATGGACGAAATTTACACTAACCTTTTATTTGTAGATTCACTCATATACAAGGTTTTGTATATGGGATACTTGTCTCTGGATGAAGTTTACTTCTCTTTTTGTAGGTTCTTCTTGACACCGTCAAGCAAGGGGGAACTTCCATCGAGCATCTATTGAGTGCATCATATGATTTACTCGTCCAAGGACGAATATAGTTTTGCACTAATTCTTGTTTGTTGCTTTTCAATCATACCTTGATGCCTCGTACAAGGGGGAGCTTACATGCATTCATTATCTTTTTCAATCTTCGACATTCCTTGTGTTTTGACAAAAGGAAGATTTCTTTTGCATCATATATTCTTTAAATTTCTTTCTTTGCAAAATACTAACCTTGATGTAGGTTAAGCCTCAAAATTTGATCCATTGATCCGTTAGCTACGAAGATCAGTTAACTAGGAAGCGCAAAGATCTTAGGGGAGCAATAAGGGGTTTTCTATTTAACTTCAATAGGGATGATGCAAGGCTCGCCTTCTTGGGGAAAAATGAAGTTTAACTCCAAGGACACACCCTTTTTGTTTTGACAAAAAGGGGAGAAGTGTGTAAACGGAGAAGTTAATGTGAAGGAAGTACGAAGACAAGTAACTTTAACATTTTACCTATCTATTACGTTTACATATGTTTTGTCATCATCAAAAAGGGGGAGATTGTTAGTGAAAATATTACGATATTTAATCTATACAGTCTTGTTTCTTTTGTTGATGACAAACCATGTAACTTGTAATACATAACGTCAAATGTACAAGTTACTCGTAATCATATTTTTGTCTCAACATATTTTCAACATCTCTCGACGCCTCAAGTCCGTGTATGCTACAACACAGGTTCGTACATGTTTGTTATGTTGCGTTATGATCAAAACCCAAATAAACCATCAAACATGTTTAGCTAAATAGTTTACATAAAATCAAAACCATTTTTATGAAACACTTATAAGTAATATTTATTACTTACATTTTCATAAAATACATACTTTAGAACCAACTAGTTAAATGCAATATACTAGTAAAAAGAGTTGGACTATCCATAACCCAAAACCCATAAACCATAGTCCAAAACCCATAACCCATGACCTACGCTCGTTGCATCATGTACGACATCACAATGGATAAATCCATGACCCATGACCCAAAGTACATACCCCATAACCCATTTCATTGTATCAAGTTGGGTACCCATGACCCAAAAACCATGAAGCATGACCCATTACCCATGACCCATAACCCAAATAATGAGGAGCGCCGACAGATCCCGCATATCCCTTTGGTTTAGGTAGCCTGATCGCTTTCAGAAGGGATCCGGGTGAACAGTAACAGGTTGGTTCTTTTTGTCTATAAATAGCAAACCACTTCTCACCATTTCAACACACCTTTCACACACTTTCTCTCTACCATTTCCAACATATTTAGATCAGTAGGAAAACATGTTAAGCACCTTCTTTCTCATATGATCATAATGCTTCTACCTTCATTTTGTTGTATGGATACTCTTGAAGTGATCCTCCAAAGCAAGCTTAGAGATCTTGCATCCGTATCTACTAGAAGATCTATCACAACAAGCTTAGGGAACTTGTGATATTCATTCATTGAAGGCTTCCTATAAATAGAAGTTAATTTAGATTAGGCTTTCATATCCATTAGACACATTTTCTTGGATCTTCTCTTGTATCATCTTCTTGTATCTCTAACTAGGATAGATGGTTTATGTGTTTGTGCCATAAAACACAAGGTTTGTTATGTTGGGCCCAAAACATAATGGGTTTGGTTGTACCCGAAGAAGGACCCTGTATCTGGCCTTGTACTGGATAAAGTGTAGGCGACGTAGGTTTGGTTCTACCTTGTGGAAGAACCCGATATCTAGCCTTGTACCAGATAAATTGTAGGCGACATAGGTTTGGTTCTACCTTGTGGAAGAACCCGGTATTTAGCTTTGTACTGGATAAAGTGTACGCAACATTGTGCAAGGTTTCTTCGCCGATAATGGAGCTTGTTGATCTAGTGAAGTAACTCTCGAGTTGGGTACTCGGGGAGTGGAGTAGGGCGAAGAGGAGCTTCGTAACCGAACCACTATAAATCATCGTGTCCGGTTCACATATCCTTTTTACTTATCGCTTTACTTTTACTCTTGTTTTTTATTATTGATTGTCTATGTGGTAAATGTTCATAATTGTGTTGTGTATTTGTCACAAGGATGTTTTTAGAAAATAAAAATAAACCGGACTAAATATGGTGAAACTTGATTTATCATAAACCATTAATCTTGCGGAATCTTAGGTGATATTAAGGGGTTTGCCTTACATGCCGCAATGCGTTAAATGCATCCTCGCATCGAGATTAGCAAATACAATGGTTTATACTATATTTGATACAAAAGTTTTAAGTTTAAAATGGAAACATATTCACATCCCTCTATCGTTTCTACCATTTTCACAGATTCTTTAGCATTCCTTTACTCGACTATCCCGAAGGATACCATCTTTAGCACCATTAGTTCAGCCATCCCGAAGGATACCATCTTTAGCCTTTTACAATTTAACCATGGATCCAAGTCATTAACATTTTAATACACGTGTTATATCATCCATTTTATTTAGTTTAAGTAACGTCATAGGGCATACAAAACCCACTTATTATATTTACACATTATTTATGTGCTTACTATTCTCATTTTAACTTCCACCCTTTAACCCTCGTTAACTATTACCACATCTTACATTACCCTTTAGTCTACCTGACTCTCTTCGTATTTAAACCTTACATAGGTTAATTCAATATCACATTCATGAACATTATCCATTCTTCTTACCATTTAATGTTATTAACACATTCTTATCATGTTTAATTTTCACAACACGTCATTACGTTCTTACTCACACACTTAACTCATCACATTCTCATTCTTATATCTTAACTCATCTCTTTAATTATCTATGCATTTAAGCAATATCGTTCTATCTCGTCTTTTACATATCGTCATACTTTAATTCCCTTCTATAACTTTCACATTATTAGACACTTAGCAATCAATGTGTCTTACAATCTTACCTTCATCACAACATACCATAATGTAACAATCGAGAAATTTCCAAGTCATTATTTTACTAATTTTATTTGCTTATTACGCTATTTTAAGAAAATTGGCTTTTGCCGGGAAAGTTGCCCGCGTACGTCGTAGCACGTACATTGAAATTTGTAAATTGACTCAGGCTATGCTCAGTTTAACCGCTAATATGATTTATATCCCCCCACGTACTTATTTTCATATGGAATAATTTAATTTTCCATTTCTACGCGAAGTGTGCACATTTTACGTTTTACGCGTTTTCGGCTCGCGTTTTAAGCTTTAACGACATTATAATACCCCGAAAGGCTCGGGAAATTTATGAAACATCAATTTAGGTCATTTTAAGTTAAATGTGATAGTTTTATGAAAATATTATCCTTGTGACATTTATCTTTACAAACTATGCATAAAATGTTACCGGTTTAGCCCCGTTGGCCTTCAAACTCACTCTGTGACTTTGGATACTTGTGCAAATCACGTATATAATGTATTGTTACTAAATAATAAAAGAAAACTCACCTTGGAGTCCCAAAAACCAGCCTCCCCCTCTTTATTACTTACACACTCTTCATATTTTCATTACCTATAAACTCATCATTTTGTTTTTCATGCAAATAACTCTCCCTCACTAAAGAAATCATCCAACCTCAAATCTCCGTCTTCTCCAGGCCATTTTCTGCTGCCGTGACTATCCCCCCCCCTAAAGACCATCATCATCAAGTTTTAAAGCACCCAAAGACCTTGCATTAGTTGTCCCTTTGAGCCCTACTAAGTTTCTTCAATTTATTTCACCTCATTTCCTTTGTTTTCTTATATTTATTAGAGATTTTTAGAGGTTAAGCAAACATCCCTTGCATGTGTCATTTTAAATGATTTGATTCAAGATCTTAGAGGAAATAGGTTGTTTGATAAATGGTTAGTGTAGATTGGTAAGTATTATGCAAGGGTTTAATGGAGTTTTATGAGTTTTGACTAGTTAATGATGATTTATCTTGGAGGTTTGTTATTAAAAACTGAAGTTAAAACTAAAAATGAACTTTAATCTCCTGGACTTGTGATGATTCTTGAGTGAATAAAAGATTGGTAATCATTGATCTTGGGCATGCATGTGTATTAGAGGTAATAAATGCACAAAAGTAACAATTTGAACTAGTTACTAGGCTGTCTCAGATTTGATGTTAAAAGATCCATCCACCATTTTGTCCCCTTAAGTTTTTATGAAAAACTAAAAATAATGGGTGATAGCCTCAGATCTTAGGGTCAATTCCCCAAAAACCTCAACTCAAAATTCATCATGATGATTTTAGGAGAAAATCCACACTAAAACAAGTCTAGAAGTTGTATGTCAGTGTTATAAGGCCAAAACCTCCTAGATTTATACATTTACACTATCTGGTCTTTGTGAATGAAATGTATCCAAGACATAAATAAAACTTCTCCAATTGGATTCTTGCTCATAGGACCTGTAGATAAAAAGATACACCCTTTTTACTAAGCTTATTTGGATGCTGAGTATAACTATTTAGAGACTCAGGGGTAAATTGGTAATTTCACCCAGGTTCTGTGGTTCTCAGTTATGTAAGGCCTTGATTTTCATATACTACAGATTCATATCTTTCTAAGCATATAAAGTTCATAATTTTAGCCTTCACGGTTTAGAAATGGCGACCCGATTAGTGCAACAATTTTATAAAATTTCCATCAGCTTTACGTTTTTAAACTGTATAAGCTTTTATAAACGCCTTTCGACCCATGTTTTGTTATAAGACTTTTAAATAAATGACCATATGATGTTAGGAGTACAAGTACTGAGTTAAATCACAAATATAAGTATTATACTTTAATCCCCGAGCCTAAGTCGTGTTGTATTTTTATTTAGGTCACTTGTGATCTTTGTAGTTTTTCTCGACGTGCACACTTCTCCGATTTCCGTTGCTACTTCATTATTGGTGAGTTCATAGCCCCACCTTTTACTCGTTTAACTATTTACAAACCCCGTGGGGGAGATACATGCTACTTACTTTTATTATGATCACAACTGCTTGAAAACTGTATTCTAAACTGAATGGATTGTTGATACTAAGTATTACTATTGCCATGAAGTCCCCGTATCATGAATCGTTAATCACTTGTGAGTGACCGCGAATATTGTGAATAGATCTATTGGAATTGAACTCCCCTACTATGGACTGCTGCCCTGTAATGGGCTACCATATGCACTATATTTGAGGTCTCTAGGTGCTTGGCAAGGCACCCACTGGGGCAAACTTATATACATATTACTTAAGGCGTCAATGTCATGAGCTTAGTGCAATAATTACCTTACTGGACTCTGTATTTGTTGCTTAGTCACTTTTATAAACTATATTGTGATCAACAGCTTATTTCTAAAACTCTATGGAATCACTCAACCTTTGTGTTGACGTTTTAGCATGTTTTATCTCAGGTTTGAAGGCATGAAGGTCTTGGATGGAGTCGCACGGATATTACACGGCATATATTTTCATATTTGAAGAGACTATATTCAAAAGATTTATGTTATGTTTAAAACATTTGCAATCTTTTGAAAACCTTGTGTTTGATGAAAACTGTTGGGACCTTTTGCAAACTCTGAGCTTTTAATGTAACAAATGTGAAATACTTTTAAAAATGTCTCTTTTATAGAGTCATTTTCTGTAACTTGTACTTTGTGCTAGGAAGTAATACCCCAGTGAACTATCTTCCGCTACGATAATTTGTGGGTGTTACAGAATGGTTCCAGAGCTACAGTTATAGAGAACAGGGTCATTTTCAAAACCGAAACTATAACTATTTTTCACTAAAGGGTCTCTCATTTCCGTGTCCAATATCCGTGCGTGTATACCACCAGACTGCCTATGTTGTTATACATATGTCATCACTCATGGTAGTATATAAAGTATGCTTATATACACTATTATTTATGTAAAGGTTAATTATATAAATATTTGACTGATTCTGACCTCTTACACTTATTTCGGAGCTTGAGATCAAACCTTGTTTTCCCCGATTACATACATATAATTACATTTTAATGATCTCTTTTATTTTCTTAAAATTCGTGAATAATATCGTGATTCGCTAAATTTTTTTCATAACCTTTCATAACATCGTTTTACGCAAAAGCCGTTACAGTCTATCGATTTCCCTTGATTGTCTTACTATCCGCCTTCGAAGATGAGTTGGAACATCGGTCCCATACTTTTAGAACACCTACATCTCCTCGTAAACCATCGCCTAAAGACACGTCGGATGATTAGAGCATGACTTTAAAATGCCGTCTTGGAACACCCTACTTTTGAAACACGCCTTTTTACTAATTCTTTTTCACTCTGTGTATTTTGATGAATCACGCCGCTAGGAAGGTAACGCCGAAACTTGACAACAATGTTTACCTTAACTTAATATTATTTTTCAATTATGAGGACAAAAATTTGAAAACTTGTCAGCCACCATTCGGACACCCACTTCACCAACTTACATACCAACGTCTAATAGTGAGACAAAGCCATTCGAGGACAAGGCTATAGAGTATGAACTCAAACCCGAAGGTTACTCACTCGAATAAGAATCCCTCGGAAGACGAGGAGAACCATTACTGCACCTACTCCTCTCGGTCGTTCAAAGCATATCACAAGAGAGCCCATCCAACACAACATCCCATCATTGGTGACACACATGGCGCATCATGAGAGATATTATACGTCAGCAGAAGCGAGCTGTAATGGCCAACCTACAGTCTCGTTGGAGCAGAGTAAAGCTCGAGGAGCCAAGTGCAGATCTTACTTAATCAACATTCGTAATATTTATTGACTTTACCCTTTATTATTTATTCTCACGTATCCTCAAACAACTTTCGTAATACTCAATGTCCTTCTCATTTTAAGTTTGTTCTCATTTAACATGCAAGCTTACAACGTAATGCTTTTCACATTTATTGTTGATCCCCATTCATTCTCAATTAGCAATCACAATGCTTATTATCTTTGTCACTCATTGCATTTCTCATTAATTGTTTACTCTCAGCTAGCATTTGTGTTGCTTTTTATATTTCTCATTTATTGTTCGTTCTCATTTCTTCTTCTCATTTAGCATTCGAGATGCACATTGTCTTTCTAATTTATTGATTTTCTCAGTTATTCTCATATAACATTCGTGATATTTATGGATTTTATTATTTACCGTTTGTTCTCTTCCATGACATTTATTCTCTTTCTCCTTTATTATTGCCTTCACATTTATTGCCTATCTCATTGGTTCGCGTTTAAAGTATCATTACGCTTGTTGCTTTCTTAATTATTTTCTATTTCACTTCATCTCTTTTAACAATCGTGTGTCTATTATCCTTCTCATTTTTTGATTTTCCTTATTTAATCTCATTTGACACTTGTAAAGAATATTGTCTGTCTGTTTATTATTGAACCTCATATAGAATTTTGTCTTCAGTATTGGCCACTTTTGACTATTGGTTTGATTCGTTGGTTGTCTCGATTAATTGATTATTTGTGTTGATATTTCTCTTCGCATTACTATTATAGTAATTTATGGTTCTTCTGTTTGCGTTAATTTGAGTCATTGACCCCTCTTTTATATCATTTCATTTGCTTCTTCATTCGTATAAATATCAAATTTGCTTCTGAGCACTGTATGCTCATACTAGTATGAATGATACGGATATCTTAATCCATTCATTGATTGTTCTGATTCATTGATCCTTTCATTTGCATCGATTGATAACAGTTTGCTTCTTTGTTTATACATATATCTTATCTATCCCTTTTAAGCAGTCTTTGCTCCTAAAACATTACACTCAACAGAATTCTATTACTATTTCTGTGATTCAACAAGATCTTTCATCGATACTATTAATTACTCCTTGTAACTATCTTTTACCCCAAGGCATTGGCATCTACTTCCTTCGACTAATAGTACGTTCCCGTAGTAATCCCATTTGCATTAATCGTTAGTACGCATCAGGGCGTAGGAACAACACTCCATGACAACAGGCTGCAAGTAGTACAAGATCGTCAGGAGAGTTATGTGAAAGTTCACCACGAAAGAACATGCTATGTTTTGGAAAACGATGAAAACTGAACTCGGTGTACGTTGAATCCTACAAGAATTTGGCAAAAGATGGACTGGTAGCTTATTGACTTGAACTTCTGCAAGAGCACAGTAGTGTGCACAACACATTTCACGATTCGAACTCGAAAAAGTGTCATTTGGATGAAACTCTCGTCATTCCACTAGAGGAGATGCAGCTTGACGACAAGGTTAACTTTAATAAGGAACTAGTTAAGATCATAAAACTACTTGACTAAACCGAACATTACATTATCGTTCCTCAATTATAAATAGCCAAATTACCTATGTCTAATTCCAGAGGGATCATGTTATGGTGGGAGCAGTCACCGGTAAGTTTATTAAAAATGACTTTTCACTTATATCCTTAAACCTATTTGTGAATTTTCTGAGGATTACGCAACTAATCAGACTCAAATCTTTCCTTCACCATGTAACATCAGCCTCGTTCGACACCGTGTTAAAAGACGACTAATCAAATTACATCGCTAATTATCTGAGAAACCATTTGCTACAAGCACCCTCATTTCTTTTTCCGACACACCGTCAGCCGATAAGATAAACTGAATCACGAGGACGCGATTCCTTTTTAATGGATGGGTAATGTAACAACCGAGAAATTTACAAGTCATTATTTTACTAATTTTATTTGCTTATTACGCTATTTTAAGAAAATTGGCTTTTTCCAGGAAAGTTGCCCGCGTACGTCGTGGCATGTACATTGAAATTCGTAAATTGACTTAGGCTATGCTCAGTTTACCCGTTAATATGATTTACATTCCCCCACGTACTTATTTTCGTATGGAATAATTTAATTTTCCATTTCTACGCGAAGTGTGCACATTTTACGTTTTGAGCGTTTTCGGCTCGCGTTTTAAGCTTTAACGACATTATAAAACTCCGAAAGGCTCGGGAAATTTATGAATCATCAATTTAGGTCATTTTAAGTTAAATGTGATAGTTTTATGAAAATATTATCCTTGTGACATTTATCTTTACAAAATATGCATAAAATGTTACCGGTTTAGCCCCGTTGGCCTTCAAACTCACTCCGTGACTTAGGATACTTGTGCAAATGATGAACTCAAATAAGTACATTTTATTACTATCATTTATCCTATTAATTTGACTTGTTTTACTATATTATATATGAGGATTGATACTTAATTGTTTACTTTTGTAATTCTCAGGTAAAAACAAGCATTTGGTGAAACTTGGCGATTTTGGACCAATAATGGAGCAAAACGTACATAAAGTGGAAGTCTACTGACATGGACAAGATCAAGTCAATTCTGCTCCAGATGCGCCGCATCTCACTATCAACATGCGCCGCATCTCTATCAAGATATCACCAGATACGATCCAAGATACAAGAGGACATGCGCCGCATCTAATAAAGAGTTACGCCGCATCTTCTGGCGGTGTACGAATATTCCTGAATATTATAATCTTGGACCCCACGCGAAGTTACGTACATGCGCCGCATCTACTTAAGTAGATGCGCCGCATCTTCCCTCAGACACAAACTATAAATACCCCGTAGACCAGACGAGTTCCAAAAGAGATTCGGAAGTTCGAAAACCTAAAGACCGAACAGAAGAGAAGGACGAATTCAGTCAAGGAGGCAGCACAAGACACACCCAAATCGAAGATACAAGAGCTGTAAGAAGGTGCTGCATGTATTTAATTCATTAAGTAGTTTTGTTTTATTGTTTTAGCAAACTTTAATTCATCAGGATTGGTGGCTTGTGTAATGTGACAACGGAAAGATTGCACTCCCTTTAATACTTGCTTTCCCATCAATTAAAGTTTATATGTTGATGTCTTTGGTTACTACTTATTAGTGCATTGACCACCTCTGTGTTTATCAGTGGCTTGCGGGCACCCGACTGCGGGACAAGGTGTGGCTCCCACGGTTGTTTCTAAATTGATCACTTAGGAATAACTTTTAGACATAAGTCGTCATTAAGGGTTTACTCGCCGATGAGAATAGGACCAACGAGAAAGGGTTAATTACATACACTTCATATAAAGCTATCAATAAAACAAGTGACAATCTACTTAATCATAAGGACAGCCCTCTTATTGTCTCAAGTATCTATCTGTGTACGTGTGTGCTACTTGCTGATTCGTGCCTATTTGTTTATTTTATTATTTAATTGCAAACAAAACTGTGCCAGTCTCTCAGGCTGAAAACCCCCTTGCGTTAGGATAATAAAATACTGATTAGATTGACGAGATTATACGTTCCACTCTTAGTGATCGACACTCTACTTACCATTATCTTCATACTGACCGGGTACACTGCTCGTTAAGTGTGTGTGTTATTGATAAGTCGGCTAAATATAAATTTAAAACTTGAGTAGGCATTAAAACTGCTAAACCGCAACGACACATCACGCGCATCAAGTTTTTGGCGCCGCTGCCGGGGAGTGAATTGTTATTATCTGTTAATTTGATTAGTATTTTAATTAGGTTTTTTCTTTCTATTAGATTAATTGCATCATTGTACTATTTTGCATATTTGTTGTATTGTGTGTTATTTGTTTGCTTTTGTTTTTATTTTTGTGTGTTTTATTATTTTTTATTTTTTTTTTTTTTTTTTTGTTTGGTGTGTTTAATTTTTATTTTTATTTTTCGTATTTTTCTGTTCTGCTATCGTTGTACTGTGCTAAATCAAACGATACGGCGCATCTGATCTCTCAGATACGGCGTATTGCGTTTAATTTTTTTATATACAACGCGTTTAATTAATTCGATACGACGCATCTTTTCCCCAAGATACGGCGTATCTGTTTTTAACAAGAAAATTTTTCTAAGCGATAAAGTAATACGACGCATCTGCTTTTGTAGATACGGCGTATCTGTTTTTGATAAAAACTTTTCTAAAACGTTAACGCCATACGACGCATCTTCTTTTGAAGATACGGCGTATCTATTATTTTAATTAAAAACAGTTTGCGAATTATTAAACAAATACGGCGTATCGATTTCCGTCGATACGGCGCATCTTACTGAATCAAAAATCTTTTATTTTTAAACGTAACGAAAATACGGCGCATTAACTTTCGTTAATACGACGCATTTAATTTTAATTAGATAAACTGATTTTTGATTGACTAATTCGATACGGCGCATTCATAAATTCTAAGCGGCGTATCTATTTTCTGAATAAAGTCTGATTTAATTTTAACGATTATAAGATACGGCGTATCCAACTTTTTGGATACGGCGCATCGTCTGCAGATATCAGTAACTTTAAATTTTTCGTATTCCGTTTTCGTTATTAATTATCTGATATACTACTTTCTTGGGCATACCCTACTGATGCTTTTGTGATTGATTTCAGGAAGTGCATGACCAGGAGTTCTACGAAGAACTTGATTCAACCTTTCGAAGATCCTGAACGAGCCCTACATTCGCTTAAAAGGCTTTTCAACACAAGAAGCTTTGATCTTTCAAGTTCACTCGAGCTTGATTATTTTTCTGAAGAGAAAGAGGAAGTTGAAACAGAAACAATGGGCGAAAACACTACTATGGAGGAATACATGAACAATACCCGTGCTGATTACACTTCAGGAGTTGCTAGACCTAAGTTTGATGACAAGTCAAAATTTGAGTTGAAGGGACAATTTCTCAAAGAACTAAGAGAGAATGCTTTCAGTGGGACGGAACAAGAGGATGCTAATGAGCATGTTGAAAAGGTCCTGGAGATTGCAGATTTGTTTACTACAGAAAGTGTCAATACCGATCAACTCATGCTAAGAATCTTCCCAATCTCACTAAAAGGGGCTGCTAACAAGTGGCTAAGGAATGAACCTGCTAGTTCAATCACTACGTGGGAAGGTTTGAAGAGCAAATTCCTGAAGAGATATTGTCCACCTGCTAAGACTGCTAAGAAGATGGAGGCTATCAATAGTTTCAAGCAAGAGCCTGATGAAACTCTTTATCAAGCTTGGGAACGATTTAAAGATTTATTGATAAAATGTCCTCAACACTATCTAACCCCTATGCAGGAAATAATATTGTTTTATCAGGGATTGGACGTGCCTACAAGACAGATTTTGGATGCTAAGGGAGCTGTACCTCAGATGAGTGCAACTAATGCTAGGAAAGCGATCCAAGATGCTGCTGATCATTCTCAGAAATGGCACGATGGGACCTCTACTAGATCTAAGAGCAGCACTAATTTTGACGGGATTGCTGCTATTCAAGCTCAATTGGATAAAATCAGTAGAGAAATGAAGAAGCGCGATGAAAGAGCATATGCTGCCCAAGTTGGATGTGAAAAGTGTGAAGGACCTCACTACACTAAGGATTGCCCGAGCAAGAATGAAAGTGAGACGTTTGAAGAAGCTTATTACACCCAATTTGGACAACCATTCCGACCTTCAGCAAGATTTAGGGAAGCTAGTCCGGGATTCTATCAAAAGAACAACTTCAATCCCGCTTATCAAGAGAGGAGGCAGACTTTAGATGATACTTTAAAGCAAATTATGGCCGATGCTGCTAAAAGACATGAAGAGAATACTGCTATGATCAAGGAAATTCGAGCTTCAACGGACACTACTACAAGAAATCAAGGAGCTTCGATCAAAGCATTGGAACAACAAATTGGTCAAATGAGCAAAGTTCTTCAAGAAAGGGGATATGGAAGTTTACCAAGCTCAACTGAAACCAACCCAAGGGATCATGTCAAGGCCATAAGCACTACTGAAGAAGTCACTCCTAATATACCTAGAAGATCGATGAATGGTGATGATGGTGCAAGACCCAAATTTTTCTTTAATTCTTCGATCAGCTTAAGGAGACTACTAAAAGAAAAGACAAAGATTGAAGAGGAAATCAAGGCAACAATGAAAGAAGAGAGCCCTGCAACCGATTCAAATGCCTTGCCTCATAAAGAAAGAGACCCAGGAAGTTTTACTCTACCTTGTTCTATTAATAATATATCTTTCAATAATGTGTTGGCTGACTTAGGAGCTAGTGTTAGTGTTATGCCTCTTAAGACATTCGCTACCCTAGGACTAGGAAAATTAGCACCAACTAAATTACTTATTGAATTGGCTGATAAAACAGTGAAACGACCTGAAGGGATTGCTAATAATGTGCTAGTTAAAATTGAGCAGTTTATTTTTCCCGTAGACTTTATTATACTAGACATGCCCGAGGATGTTAAGATTCCTTTAATCCTCGGAAGACCTTTCTTGTCTACTGCCCATGCTAAGATTGATGTGTTTAAGAGAAAAATTTCATTAAGGGTAGGGAATAATAAACTAGTCTACAAGTGCCAAGATCCGGTTAAAAGCATTATTAGAAGTGTTTATATGCTAGGATTAAGAGAGCGTATGGACCTCGATCTTGAAGCTAGACTTATGGGAGAAACATTGATTCAAAACAACTCAACTAATCCTAATCATGAAGACTTTGAGGAATTCATTGACCTTAATGTACCTACCGAACTTAGACGCGATATTGTTAGTGATTCTGATGATGAGTGGTATGATTGTGTAGTAATTAATAAACGTAGGAGAATAGTTGAGAAAACGAATTTGAATAATGATATGTTTATTGAACTACCACCCCACCTTGCTTATTTGTGCCTGTATGATAATAAGAATTTCCCGTCTATCATTTTGTCATCTCTGCCCGAAAGGGACAGGACATTGTTTATACAGATATTAAAGAAAAACGGCGTGGAAATTAAGGACGAGCAAGGAGTGTTCAATATTACTAAATTGGGGATGAAGGAGCGTGATGTTTCCGACTCCTTCAATGATCGATACTAAAGAGCTGAACGTGAGTCTAACTTGAAGACTCTGGAATAAAGACAAGTGCTGACCGGGAGACAACCCGGATTTATCCTTTATTATTCTGTTTTCTGTGTCGAGTCAGTCCAGGCCGCACGAAGATACGGCGCATCTCAGTCCTAAGATGCGACGCATCCTCTGCAATGGTCATATCTTATTTTATTTTTCTGCATTTTTATTTTCGACTTTAAAACTTTTTATCAGTTATTTTAATGCGGCGCATCCCTGGTTAAGGATGCGGCGCATCTTTATTCTGATCCGTATTTATTCCAGGCTCGATACGGCGTATCTTCTTCAATAGGATACGGCGCATCGACTGACCTGATGATTTTCAGTTTTAATTTTTAAGTTTTATTTTTACCTAACTACTAATGTATTATGCAAGTTGAAACTTTCTTATCTTAGGTGTGTTTTAAAGTGTTGGTGGTATTATAGTTTCCTGAATTTCCTGTGGATACATCAAGCATGAAGCTTTAACGTTCTAATCCACAAGAAAGATGATTTTTGCTCATATACTAATGGAGGATCATACCGAGCAAATCTCAGGGGAGTTTTTCTGTTCTAATTCTTTTTATTTTCCAGTTTTTAACCTTTTATACAAACAACGAGGACGTTGTTTAACTTAAGTGGGGGGATAGGAGAATTAGAACACTTAACACTTACTTGTCCTAAACTTTTTCAAAAATTATGCTTAAAATGTGCTTAATATATCAAACTTAAAAATTTTTAGCATGTTTTTGTTTAAGATCTAAGTTGCATAACTGCACACATGACATTATTTTCAAAAATTGTGATTTTTTCAAAATTCACAAATCTATGAGTGTGCCGGTGACTTGTAAACTTTAGAACTTGGCTTGTATACTATTCGAGACCACCATAATAAGTATTATTTTAGATAATTGGAATGACTTGTCTAACTTGGTAAAATTCTAGGATTACACCCAAAAAGCCTTTATATGTTATGTGTTATTAACTAACTACACTGGTTAGTTAACCCCCGTATAAACCCTTTTGTTTACTCTCATTTTTAGAGTAAGATACCCCTAGAAAAACACTCAGAGCCATTCCTTTCGTTTCTTACACCTATGTTTAAAATGTTTCGTTACACCTTAAACCTTAGCCTACCCTGTAGATTAGAATCCGTGGTTGGTTAATTGCTATAGGCAGAGTGTGTTTCCTTACATTTCCTGTGTTCGCGTGCGTAATTCATTATCTTTGGTTAGGTCGGGAAATTGCACAATGCAATTGGAGTGAAAGTAAATATTGTATATTTTAGAATTTATTTTTCGTGTGTTTACTACTTTCACTATTTACCATTATTTCTGAAGTTATGAAAAGTATGGAAAAATTATACGGAAAGAAAGTTATAGTGATGTGGTGAAATTTTACACATCTATGTTTATGTTTCAAGTTAAAAAAAAAAAAAAAAAAAAAAAAAAAAAAAAAAAAAAAAAAAAAAAAAAAAATCGAAAAAATGAGAAAAGAAAAAGAAAGAAAAAAGGTTGGATGTTTATTTTAAGCCAACGATGTAGAGTTATGTAAGTGGTTCATATGGCCACTATTTGTTGTATTATATCTATGGATTGAATGGGAATTGGCAGTTATGGGAATGCCAATTAAGGATTATTCTTTGATTAAGATTTTGTTGAGTATAATTCGTGTCTACCTAAAGCGTGTGTTTCAAGTGTTAAAGCGTGAGTTATTCAATGATATGAGTCTTATTCATGGGATGGTTGGGATAGTGATTAACCACACTTAGGATTTTAATTTATTTGTTTTGTTTATTTTTATTTTTACACCAATTTATATCCCAAATGTTATCCATATCCTGTATTGTTCTTTATCCAACCAAACCTTTGATTTATTGAGATTAGGGATTTGAGCAATCTTAAGTATCGTAGTCGTGGATTCGGCTATGTATTTATGATTTTGTCGCCCTTTTTGATATATTATTATTGGTGAAGTTTGGACCTATCTTTAGCCTATTCGAGTTAAGGATTTGAGCAATTGCAAGTATCGTGTTCGTGGATTCGATCATGTATTTGTGATTTTGTCGCCTTTTCTGGAATTTGAGATCGATAGTGAATTAAGAATAATTAACCCTTAAGCCTAAAAACCCTTTTTACCGCTTTAGACTTGTTATTCCTTAGCTTTAGTGGTGGAGATGTGTATACTTGCCAAGCCTATGATAGAATATTCGTCGCGACTGGACAGTTAAACGATTAGATTTGCTTTTATCGACTTATTTTATTTTACTTCTAATTCGTTAAGTGTTTAGTTGTGTGATTACGAAATAAACGAATACATGCTTAAATATAAAAATAAATCCTAACATCTTTTAGGATACATTTTCATAAGTTTTAATCTAAGGTTTACTTGGGGACAAGTAAAGTTCAAGTGGGGGGATATTTGATGAACTCAAATAAGTACATTTTATTACTATCATTTATCCTATTAATTTGACTTGTTTTACTATATTATATATGAGGATTGATACTTAATTGTTTACTTTTGTAATTCTCAGGTAAAAACAAGCATTTGGTGAAACTTGGCGATTTTGGACCAATAATGGAGCAAAACGTACATAAAGTGGAAGTCTACTGACATGGACAAGATCAAGTCAATTCTGCTCCAGATGCGCCGCATCTCACTATCAACATGCGCCGCATCTCTATCAAGATATCACCAGATACGATCCAAGATACAAGAGGACATGCGCCGCATCTAATAAAGAGTTACGCCGCATCTTCTGGCGGTGTACGAATATTCCTGAATATTATAATCTTGGACCCCACGCGAAGTTACGTACATGCGCCGCATCTACTTAAGTAGATGCGCCGCATCTTCCCTCAGACACAAACTATAAATACCCCGTAGACCAGACGAGTTCCAAAAGAGATTCGGAAGTTCGAAAACCTAAAGACCGAACAGAAGAGAAGGACGAATTCAGTCAAGGAGGCAGCACAAGACACACCCAAATCGAAGATACAAGAGCTGTAAGAAGGTGCTGCATGTATTTAATTCATTAAGTAGTTTTGTTTTATTGTTTTAGCAAACTTTAATTCATCAGGATTGGTGGCTTGTGTAATGTGACAACGGAAAGATTGCACTCCCTTTAATACTTGCTTTCCCATCAATTAAAGTTTATATGTTGATGTCTTTGGTTACTACTTATTAGTGCATTGACCACCTCTGTGTTTATCAGTGGCTTGCGGGCACCCGACTGCGGGACAAGGTGTGGCTCCCACGGTTGTTTCTAAATTGATCACTTAGGAATAACTTTTAGACATAAGTCGTCATTAAGGGTTTACTCGCCGATGAGAATAGGACCAACGAGAAAGGGTTAATTACATACACTTCATATAAAGCTATCAATAAAACAAGTGACAATCTACTTAATCATAAGGACAGCCCTCTTATTGTCTCAAGTATCTATCTGTGTACGTGTGTGCTACTTGCTGATTCGTGCCTATTTGTTTATTTTATTATTTAATTGCAAACAAAACTGTGCCAGTCTCTCAGGCTGAAAACCCCCTTGCGTTAGGATAATAAAATACTGATTAGATTGACGAGATTATACGTTCCACTCTTAGTGATCGACACTCTACTTACCATTATCTTCATACTGACCGGGTACACTGCTCGTTAAGTGTGTGTGTTATTGATAAGTCGGCTAAATATAAATTTAAAACTTGAGTAGGCATTAAAACTGCTAAACCGCAACGACACATCACGCGCATCAGCAAATCATGTATATAATGTATTGTTACTAAATAATAAAAGAAAACACACCTTGGAGTCCCCAAAAACCGGCCTCCCCCTCTTTATTACTTACACACTCTTCATTTTTTCATTACCCATAAACTCATCATTTTGTTTTTCATGCAAATAACTCTCTCTCACTAAAGAAATCATCCAACCTCAAATCTCCTTCTTCTCTTGGCCATTTGCTGCTGCCGTGACTATTCCCCCCCCCCCCAAGACCATCATCATCAAGTTTTGAAGCACCCAAAGACCTTGCATTAGTTGTCCCTTTGAGCCCTAGTAAGTTTCTTTAATTTATTTCACCTCATTTCCTTTGTTTTCTTATATTTATTAGAGATTTTCAGAGGTTAAGCAAACATCTCTTGCATGTGTCATTTTAAATGATTTGAGTCAAGATCTTATAGGAAATAGGTTGTTTAATAAATGGTTAGTGTGGATTGGTAAGTATTATGCAAGAGTTTAATGGAGTTTTATGAGTTTTGACTAGTTAATGATGATTTATCTTGGAGGTTTGTTATTAAAAACTGAAGTTAAAACTAAAAATGAACTTTAATCTCCTGGACTTGTGATGATTCTTGAGTGAATAAAAGATTGGTAATCATTGATCTTGGGCATGCATATGTATTAGAGTTAATAAATGCATAAAAGTAACAATTTGAACTGGTTACTAGGCTGTCTCAAAATTGATGCTACAAGATCCGTCCACCATTTTGTCCCCGAAAACCTTACCTCAAAATTCATCTCGATGATTTTAGGAGAAAATCCACACTAAAACTTGTCCAGAAGTTGTATGTCAGTGTTATAAGGCCAAAAACCCCTAGATTTATGCATTTCCACTACCTGGTCCTTTTAAATGAAATGTAGCCAAGACATAAACAAAACCTCTCCAATTGGATTCATGCTCATAGGATCTGTAGATAAAAAAGATACACCCTTTTTACTAAGTTTATTTGGATGTTGAGTATAACTATTTATAGACTCTGGGTTAAATTGGAAATTTCACCCAGGTTCTGTGGTTCTCAGTTATGTAAGGCCTTGGTTTTCATATAGTACAGAGTCATACATTTCTAAACATATAAACTTCATAATTTTAGCCTTCACGGTTTAGAAATGGCGACCCGATTAGTGCAGCAATTTTATAAAATTTCCATCAGCTTTACATTTTTAAACCGTATAAGCTTTTATAAACGCCTTTCGACCCATGTCTTGCTATAAGACTTTTAAATAAATGACCATATGATTTTAGGAGTACAAGTACTGAGTTAAATCACAAATATAAGTATTATACTTTAATGCCCGAGCTTAAGTCGTGTTGTATTTTTATTTAGGTCACTTGTGATCTTTGCGGTTTTTCTCGACGTGCACACTTCTCCGATTTCCGTTGCTACTTCATTATTGGTGAGTTAGTATACCCACCTTTTACTCGTTTAACTATTTACAAACCCCGTGGGGGAGATACATGCTACTTAGTTTTATTATGATCACAACTGCTTGAAAACTGTATTCAAAACTGAATGGATTATTGACACTAAGTATTACTATTGCCATGAAGTCCCCGTATCATGAATCGGTTATCACTTGCAAGTGAGCGCGAATATTATGAATAGATCTATTGGGATTGAACTCCCCTATTATGGACTACTGCCCTGTAATGGGCTACCACATGCACTATATTTGAGGTCTCTAGGTGCTTGGCAAGGCACCCACTGGGGCAAACTTATATACATTACTTAAGGCGTCGATGTCATGAGCTTAGTGCAATAATTACCTTAATGGACTCTGCATTTGTTGCTTAGTCACTTTTATAAACTATATTGTGATCAACTGCTTATTTCTAAAACTCTATGGAATCACTCAACCTTTGTGTTGACGTTTTAGCATGTTTTATCTCAGGTTTGAAGGCATGAAGGTCTTGGATGAAGTCGTACAGATATATTTTGAAGACACGGCATATTTTCATATTTGAAGAGACTATATTCAAAAGATTTATGTTATGTTTAAAACATTTGCAATCTTTTGAAAATCTTGTGTTTTATGAAAACTGTTGGGACCTTTTGCAAACTCTGAGCTTTTAATGTAACAAATGTGAAATACTTTTAAAAATGTCTCTTTTATAGAGTCGTTTTCTGTAACTTGTACTTTGTGCTAGGAAGTAATACCCCAGTGAACTATCTTCCACTGCGATAATTTGGGGGTGTTACACATAACATCATTTATCATCATTAAAAATTAACGTTCATACCTAAAACTCATATACTTTTTCTTACCGTTAACCCGTCTCTATACCACATTAATGTTAATCATTAACCACCAAATATAATGAGACCATATGTTGTTCATCAATACCTTATGGACCCCGAATCATTATATGTCATCATTCCTTAATGTCATTCTATAACCATCGTGTCAATAAACACTTAACAATTTGTGTGTCAATTCAAACTTATCTTCACACGTTACATTTTATCACATCTATTATTCACTATGTTTCACACTTTAAGCATCATCAATTTAATTTACTTATCAGCCTATCTCCAATACTACTTACCATTTCGACCCATATTCTGTTTATCATTACCACCACACGTATTTACATAAACACATAACAATCACCGACACCACCCGACTGCACGGTGTTCTTATTACTTAAATACATCTAGTCCGCCATGGACTTACACTACATACATCTCACTACCATAAAACACATTCAACGCTTATCATCATTAAGCTCATATATTAAACACTTAATTTGTTTCACAACTTGACTATCACTTTCCGCACTACTTACACTTACGTTCAACGCAACTACTAGTGGTTTAAGTCTAGGAAATCTAAAGTGGAAACCTAATTCACTTAAACCGAAGCTTTGATATCAATTTGTTACGCCCCGTGCCCGACACGACCTTTTTTACACACTATTACCATAGGTATTAGTCTAAAGTGAACCCTTTTTATTCTCTGAGAATACTCTTTTTATGAGGACACTACAATGGACCCATTCGAATCTAAAATAGACCCATTTTCTCTGCACTCTAAAATAGACCATTTTGCATCTAAAATAGACCCATTTTCACTGCACTCTAAAATAGACCCATTTATGCACACTTGCAGATTTCATTAGCACATTATGAATATCATATTCATACAATAACTTTTAACAATTGACCCTTGAAATAGTACTTTTCAAATGATGGGTTATGTGCCAAAACCCGTTTCGACCCATTTTCACAGCAAACAACCTTTACCACTTCATTTTCACTCCAAACTTACCCAAACCCATTAACATAACATAATAAAACGTTTACAAGACCATTTAACCGGTTTGCAACCAAAATGGGTGTACTTACACTTAATCCAAACACCCCTTTAACCATGACTATAGGCACTTAAAACATACTTGGACATACCATTTGTGTGACAAATCACAATTTCAGGTCATTTTCCGAACCTCAACAATTTACTATTCATGAGTACTATTCATCATTTACTGTTCATTGGTTACTATTTACTTTTCACTATTCATCATTTTCGAGGTCAGTTTGTGATTTTGAGAAGCATTCAAAAATTTTACTATTCATGAAACACTATTCATACCCGAAGGGAAATCACTATTCATGTACACTATTCATCAGTACGTAAACTAGGTTTACGTGTATTCAAATTCACGTAACCAGTATGGTTTAGCTTTGAATTCATGCATCATCAGTAAGGACCTGACATATGGACTAGGGTAGTCTGCATATCATCAGTAACATCATCAGTATAATAGGTCAGACACGGATATGCATTACTTCAATTTACGTATGTTCAAATATTTAATAAACGTTACCACTCAGTTATTACTACAAAACATATACCCGATACTCCCGACAATGATACTAACTTGTTTTCACATTCATTATAATAATATAAAAATTGTATTATTAACTTACCCGGTATTTACTAGTTAGTTGCTATATTTACCGGTATACGCGTATAACTCCGTCGGTTTGCGAAATTTCAATCCAATGACTACTTGAACACCCGATTCTTATTAGTAACATGATTTCATAATTTTTACAACGTCGTCACATTTTATTTGGTACCGTTAAACTTTATTTCTAGCAAACTCGGTACCCGGTATCCCCTAAAACTAATAATATCTAATCTAACCACCTAAACTCTTACAATCACTTACAAACTCCACCCTTTCCCACTCCTTTTGCACCCCCCCCCCCCCCACCATCACCTACACTTACACATTTTGACATGTTGCTACTAACTCATAATGATTGTTACTTACTTTAACCAAAAACCCTTCCTATCTATTATTCATATCATCATAATCTACACATAGTTCAAACAAGTGAAAAACAAAACACTCTCTTCCTCTCTTGCTCCAAAACCCACGGCCAAAGGAAGAACATCAAGAAGATCCATCATTTTTTTAAGACCAAGTAATAAACAAGCTCCATTTACTTTCCTAGTTAGGGTTTTGTGATAAAAACCCTAGGTTCCTTATACTTTTTTCATCAAAAAACCTCAAACCATCAAGTAAGCTTCAAGAAAACTTTTTAATCTTTTCATACTTTCATTTGATCTATATTTTGATGTATTTTCAAGTATTATTAGTCAAACATGCACCTTACTTATGTTATATATACCACTTAACTTCAAAAATGTTCTTTAACACTAGATCTATAAGTTTCATTAGTGACTACAAGAGATCCACCATTTTTGGTGATATTTAGGACCCCATGACACCCTAAGAAGGTGTATGGTAGGATTGAGTACTTGTGGAGTTGATTGAAAGTGGTTTGGTTAAGTTTTGAACAAGTCTTGAGCCGTAAAAATGAGTTTTTAACACTTTAGAAACCCTACTGTCCAAGAACGTGTAAACTGGAAAAATAGTAAACTTTGAGATATTTTGGCCTTCATATTCAGAAAGTAGTTTCAAAAATGAAAACGGGGGCGCTTGAATGAGTAAAAACCGACTTATAACGAAAGAGATATGATTTTTACAAGTTAGACGACGAAAACTAATTTTCTGAAAATAAGCTTGCTGTTTGCCGAACTTCAAGGGACAAAATGAGACGTTAAACTTGATCTAGAAGAGCCGAGCTACTGAAAACAAATTAGCTTATGTTTATACGAACCCGTGGACATAAAGAACGTAGAAAACGAGCTTATAACGAGCAAGATACACGCGTTTAAAGCCCGATGATACCCAACTCATTTTGACAGCTCTATATAGAAATATTTTCTAAGTATAGAAACTAGTATTTTTGCAAGTCACAACATTAATAGCCGATTTTCTACTTGATCGAGACGCGTATGATCAAAATTCAAATGACACGACTTCAAGATATTGTTACAAGGTTTTAAAAAACGTCGAGTTTCGTCACTAACACTTAACGTACACTATTTCGCGACTAGTTTTACGAAGCCATTTGGACGTATTTTCACAAGTTAAGAAAAATATTAAATTGCGACGAAAACATTATAATTACCAATAAAACACCAAACGAGGATCGTAGAGTACCGTTTCAACATATTTACACGAAAAGTAGTTTATAACTTAACGAGACGTCAAAAATGTATTTTTCGACGATAAACGTTATTTTCAAAACTAACGAGTGGTATCGATAACATACGTATTTGCATGTGTTACATTGTATCATTGCTTACCTTAGATCATATCATTCATAATAGGTCGTGGTTAGAGACCGAGCCTTATTTTCATCATATCCATTGTTGTAATTGTTGCTATCATACCAGGTGAGTTTTCATAGCCCCGTTTTAAATTTATTATTTGATTTCTAAATTCTCGGAGGAGAATACATTGCACCATTTTTATACGGACCAAAGTATCAACTCATCTACATTGCTTAAGTTACATCATTGCCCAGATTAAAGTCCCCTTTATTATCATGAACCGTTAATTGTGAGCAAGCGAGAGTGAGTGAATAGATCTATTGAGGGTGAATCCTCCGTTCGGGTTGGTAGCGCCAACTTGACAAACGAAGGCATTTCATTTCAATCATTCAGAGTGTTTGACAAAACACTCCCTTTTGGGGCATTTATTTCTGTCTAGCTTTGGGGTCATGAGCTTAAGAGCTAATGTATTATTTTTATGTGGCATTGTTTTGTCATACACTTTATACTTGTGGTTTCCGTAGAAACATTCATTTACATAAACCTATGAACTCACCAACATTATTGTTGACCATTTTTAGCAATGTATTTTCAGGTAATTAAGGTATCGCATGTTGTCTTACATAAGGAAATACCATGGAGTCGCGGAGTCGACGCGTCTCACTTATCTTTTATGCACTTATCTATAGTTTGATTGGTATGAACTTGATTTTCCTAAACTTGTTTAACCTTTTGGGACCTAACTTTGTAGCTCTGAATGTTTTTAAATAATCAAATGATGTATTTTCTAAACGACACTTTAGGTCGTTCAATATAACTGTAACTTTGGTGCTATGATCATTCACGCCCTCGAATGTTCCATTCCGTTGCAAGTTACGAATTTGGGGGTGTGACAGATTGGTACCAGAGCAAGGTTATAGCGAACTAGGTTGTATCATAGACCCTAGACTATAACTACACCGTCATAGCATCCCATCATTTTAGTATAAGTGCCTATTCATCATACATGCGATTTCATACATACATTATTCCATCATAGTTCACATCAAGTATATGTTTATTTACTTTTATTTTCACATCGATTATCACAGAGATGTCTTCTGATACGCACCCTATTGTCATCTCATCAGACTCCGAGATTGACGATGTTTCATCACCACCCACCATTGTGCTAGAGTCGGTTACTTCATCACTACCCACTATCATTCTATCATCAGTGGAGCCTACTCCACAGTCATAACCAGTTATGTCATAGGCTGAGACCGAACCCTTCGAGGAGGGGGAAGTCGCACCTACCCCACCAGTATCACCTGTGATCCGTCTTGGTCCTGCAGTTGTTCCAGTCATCCAGCCGGGGCAGTAGATACCTGTTGGTCAGATTTACCGATATTACCTAGGTGGACCGCGCATGAAGCGCACTGCTGCTAAGCGGGTTCATCGTCTTACTGTCAGGTCACCAGCTGCTTTTGTAGCCTTACCACCACCATCATCACTCACCATGACTACTGTTGCTCATCCCATGGTAAATACTCCATCTCATCCTCGTAGACGTCGCTTGACTGCACGTAAGAGGGTAGCTTTCTGTACCTTATCACCCTCATCACCATTCTTTCTACCATCATCCTCACCATCACCATCATTACCATCCTTATCATCATTATCTCCACCATTACCACCCTTGTCAGTATCTGAGGTGCCACCAGCACCAGTTCATCCCAGGGATCCTCTACCTACCATTAATTTGCCGCTCAAGAAGCGTGCACGGTTTGATTCCCCATCTTCAGCTACTACAGATACTGCAGAGACTGCACCACTTAGCAGGTTCGAGGTTGGTGAGAGCTCGAGGGCTGTTGCTGCCAGACTACTTACTGCTGCTACACTTGACTTTCGACTAGATCATCTGCAGGGAGAGGTTGACAGAGCATTAGGCCATCTGGAGGAGATACCAGTGAGCAGGAATGAGGCTTTAGAGGAGGAGGTTGAGGGCCTAGTTGTAGGCAGAGTTGCTATTGATGTGTCATATCAGGGATTAGAGGCCCAAAAGCTAGAGAGTTCCGAGCGTATTACTCAGTTGAGGCAGGAGATGCCAGAGCTATTTGATAGGGCACAGATGTCTCAGGAGGAGCATTGCCGCCAAGCCAGTAAATTAGCATCAGTTCAGGCTAGGATGTCTGTATCAGAGAGTAGGGAGACCGATCTTGAGCTCCAAGTTCAGCACTTAGAGGAGATTTTGTGGCTATGTCTAGAGATCTTCGGAGGATTAGCCGTCGACTAGGTGGAGCACCCGGAGGTGCCTAGTGTAGACTTTTATCATGTAGCTTGCACTATTATTTTCCTAGTCCCGGGGTGTGGGACATATTTATGAACTTGTTGTCTTTTGCTTGTAGTACAAACAAATATATCAAGTATGACTCTACGATTCAGGAATAGTTGTGCTATTGTATGATATCGGCGTTCGCTGACCGAAATTTTCATGCATGATATTCATGTGCTGTGATTATATTATGATATTTCATGGTTGTTCTCATTGTGATTTCATTGTATTTATACATGTTGTGGATGTATTTATACTTGTTGTGGATGTATACACATGTTGTGGTTGTATATATTGTGTATGACGATCATTTCTATTATGGATTCTCATCGTTTTTATCTTTTGTGATTGTGAAGAATCATGCCACCCAAAAGAGCTACTACTACTATGACACCAGCTGAGGTCAGGAAGCTTGTTGACGACAGTATAGAGGCAGCATTAGTGGCTGAAAGAGCTGCCGTAGCTGCAGCCGCTGCTGAAGCCGCTTCGACCGCAGAAGCTGCAGGAACAACTACTAATGTACTAACGGACGTAAGTGTACGTACAAAGACTTCAAAAATGGAGATCCTCCAAAGTTCAAGGGCACAGAAGGGGCCACTGCTATGATTCTTTGGTTCGAGAAGATAGAATACGTGTTTCTATTATGCAACTGTCCAGAGGTGTACAAGGTAAAATTTGCTACTAGTACACTTGTTGAGGAAGCCATGTCATGGTGGAATTCATATGCTAAGCCTATGGGAATGGAAAATGCTCACAAACTTAGATGGGACAAATTCAAGAAGTTGTTGACAAAGAAGTTTGCCCCCGCACAGAAGTGAAAAAGTTGGAAACTGAGTTTTATGAACTAGTGATAGCAGGAAATGACATCGAGACATATATCAGGAGGTTTCAGGAGTTAGCTACTTTGTATCCAACTATGTTGGATCGTGCCTTAAGTTAAAATCCATGGTAAGCGGAAGAGATTTGGTACGGTTGGTTTCTTTGTCTAGAGACACAAGCTACCTTTCCAAGTCTTGGATTAAGGCTTGGTGGTTCCTTTCACTTTGATCAATTTTGCACTCCAATTCAACCATCTGGTTCATCATCATCTCATTTACTTCCATCTGATTAACCATCCATTCTCTCATCATCTCCTCCGTTGAGGTTTCGGTATCTTTGTGCCTAGAATATTGTGATGGGGATGGTGAATATTATTGATGAGTTGGGTTATGGTTTGGATAGGAGTATGAACTTGTGGGATTTTGGTAAGGATATCCTTCTTGTTGGGCATAATTTTCTTCAAGGGGATCACACATTGGCGTGTCATTACTCATGCAGATTTGTGAAGCATTGTTTCTTTCGTCGTCTCTACGAATGTCTCACATCTCTTTCATCTCCTTCCTTATGCTCTAGAATTCAGAATCGATTTTCGTAGCGAGAGCTTCGATTTTTTCCATCAAGATTCCATGAACGGAATTAATGTTGTCTCCACCGGCGGAAACAATGGTTTTTGGTTTGGGCACGATCACAGATTCTTTTGAGAAATCAAGCTTAAGTCGGACCTTGTCCTCGAGGATTTTCATGACAAGTGCGAGGGCAAACTTCTGCTTATGAAAGCTTCTCTCATTTCATCCTACATAGAGGAAAATTCCTCTGGCATCGAGAATTCCTTGAGTTGGATCGTCTAACCCATGATAGAATGTTTGAACTATTGCTCCTTTGGTTAGACCGTTTCCATGACAAGTGCGAAGCATATCTTTAATACGGAGCCAAGCATCAACGAGACTTTCATGATCGAATTGGTGAAAACTATGAATTTTGTTAGGGAGACGTTTGAACTTTGCGGGAGAAAAGTATCTGCTTATGAAAGCTTCTCTCATTTCATCCTACATAGTAATTGTCCCTTCATCTAATTCATTCAATCAAATTTTAGCTTCACCGGATAATGAGAAAGGAAAATTCCTCAACTTAACCGCTTCCTCTTGATTTTCACCATATTGGAATAGGTTAGTAATCTCAAGAAAATCGGATTTGTGTCGGTGAATATCGAACCGGATTCTCCCATCAAATTGATTCTCCCGAATCATACTCATGTGGGTACCCTTGATAACGAAATTGTTCTCAAGTGGAAGTTGGGTAATAGCGGAACTAGGTGTTGGTGCAACGGTCCTAGTGCTTAACCACTTAGGTTGTTCATCGGGATCAACGACGATAACGGGTGGGGAATCAGGTGGAGTTTCGACTTTCTCCTCAAATATTTTGAGTTTCGTTACAACAACAAGTTCCTCGATGAACGGTTGTTTGGTGCAAGGTTCGGGTGACTTGATTTCGATAAAAGGTTCAAATGAATCGATCTCGGGGAGTACATTTGGTGTATTATCGGGTTTACGAGTCTTCTTTTTGAACTTACGTTTAAGTTCGTGAAGTGGACCAACAATTTGTTTACCCCAAGAACGCGGGTTTATACAAACCCGGAGCGATTTGCAAAAAGTCATTGAGAATTACGAATAAAAAGTGAAAAATTAAATAGAAGTAAACTATTTTTGAAAATGTGTATACAAGATAAGAACGAGCTAATCGAAAAAGATTAAAAGCTAAAAGAAAAATTAAAAATTTTTATTTTATTTGTTACAATAAATGGAAAACAAATATATATATATATTTTTTTTTAAATTTAATTTTTTTACGAAAAAGAAAAAATTTTCTTTTTAATTTATTTTTTATTATTATTTTTATGAACAGTAAAACGCCAGATAATCAAATAAAAAAATTATTTTGTTTTTTATTTTCTTATGAACAGTAAACGGAAGAAAATAAACAATTTTTTTTGTTTTTTTTTTAACAGAAAAAGGCGGTTCAAATGTGAACCGGTTCGGTTGGGAAGTGACTGGTTCACATAAAGTTGCGAACCGGTTCGATTAAATTTTGAACCGGGCGGCTGAGGTTTGACTAGTTCACATAAGGTTTGAACCGGGCCGACTGAGTTCTGAACCGGTTCGGCTGAGATTTGGAGGATTAACAGAAAGATTGAACCGGTCGGTTTGGACTTTTTTAATTTACCGAGAGTTTGAACCGGTCCGGTTCAATTTTGAACCGGTCGGGTTGCAGAAATATTTATTTATTTATTATTATATTTTTTTTCAAAAACTCCCTCTTTTTTTTTTTTTTTTTTTTTTTTTTTTTAATGACTTAATAATAGTTGGACTACTAAGGAAATGTACCGATCAACAGATTCACAATTTTTTCGACTTCAAAGAATAAAAAAAAAAAAAAAAAAAAAAAAAAAAACAGTTCATCAATATGTCATACCATTATTCATAGCAGTATTACTCTCTAGTAAATTAATCGGTGCATAATCAAAAAGTGAATAAACTTTTACAACTTATTAAAAAGATTCAAAAGCATTAGGGAAAAAAAGAAAAAAAACTGCTGCACGTTTGACATTAACTAATGGCACTTAAGCAAACATGTTTAAACTTTTATTAAACATAAAAATAAAGTTAAACACAAAAGAGCATATTCTACTACTCTAAACAAAAATTAAAATTAAGTAAACTTAAAAATATGATAATCTAATTATAAGCAAGCAACAAGATTAAATTCAATTAAAACTAAACACAAAACAAGACAAACGCGTTTGGTGGTTTGGTTTTTCGCAAGCAATTCAAGCGCAACTTATAAAATGATGAAAACAAAGATTCAAAACAAATAAAAAACACAAACAAATCCCCGGCAGCGGCGCCAAAAACTTGATGCGTGTAGCACCGGGTTTTAAATTTATAAACAAGAATTACCGGTAAACTAGGAACACATTCGGGCAAGTATACCCTTATCGTGTATAGTTAGGGAATGGTAAGTCAAGGTCGTCCCAAGAGATTTGAGTGTTTTCGAGATGAAGAATCTAGTGTAACAAGCATGTGCTAAAAGTATATTGGTTGTCACGGTCCAAAATACTATGAGGCGTCTAAACATATAAGTAGCAAATAACCCGAAGATGATAATGATGGAAATTCAATAATATAAGAGACAACACTTGTTTGGATTAGTTAAGGATATTGGGATTGCTTAATATAAGGATGGTTTGACAAGTTGATTACAAATATTAGAATATGATGGTGACAAATTCCAATCTATGATTTAAAGTATATAACCCTCGCGAAAGATCATAAAAGAATGAAATCAAGCATAAATCATAATCAACCAGTGTTGCAAATATCGGCCGATACGGCCGATTAATCGGCGATTAATCGCTTAAAGGCCTCGGACCTTGGAGAGATTTACAAGGTTATCGGCCGATTAATCGGCCGATTCAAGAAAATCGGCCGATTAATCGGTTAAATATCGCTTAAAGGCCCCCGACCGCCACAGTACCGATTCACGATTTTTGCAACATTGTAATCAACTAATTTGGGACTTATTTATTTAACAAGTTTGATCCGCGGTAGTTTCACAAACTTGTCAACAATTATATCCAAGTTTCTTTGCAAATCAAGTTACTAATGAAATGGTCAATACAATAGATAATCATCCATAGACAAACGTTTATAACTGGTTCGTTGATAATAACCCTTACGACCTATGAAATCACCAACAACTAATCAAACTTGATAGGTAAATTTCAAAAAAGCTAAGCACACTTGTTTCTTTAATCAAGCATGAAATTGATCAAGACCATAATTAAACACAAGCAATCCCCATATGATAAACATCATCCAAATAAGTGTATAAAGAAATTACTCCATATTGTTTTCAACAAAATCCAATGTAGCAATAATCATGAAACCAACAAACATCTTGAAATATAAAAGTGAATTACCAAAGTAAGATTACAATTGGTAATGGAAGGAATTATAGCAATCCTTGGGCCTCCAATCAACTACAAGCTTCTAACCAACCGGAAAATTATGTCCAAACACTTTCTCTAGCACTTGAGCACTTCTTCTTGAATTGGTAGAGGTTACCTAGTCTTTTGGGATTGATAATATTGTAGGAATATCCTATCCTTATGATGTAAGGGAGGATAAATGCTGAGTGGTGATGTTATGTTGTCAATTCATTGTCCAAAACTCTTGCACAAGGGTTTTATATATGCTTGTGGGTGAGAGGGATGTAAACTTGGCCTCCAAGTGTTATAAAAGTGCAGTAAAAATGAATTATGAGAAGTATATGATCGGACTTTGGGGTTAATGGCACTTAAAATCCACTTTAATGTAACTCTTCATCTCAGAAATTTCTCAACCTGCGGTTCAGACTTGAACCTGCGGTTTGGGATGTCTGCTGAACCTCAGGTTGGGTTTTGAACCTGCGGTTTGGAAATGACTGCTCAACCTCAGGTTAAGGTATGAACCTTGGGTTTGAATTTGAACTTCAACCTTAGGTTTGGAAATTGGTTTGCATGTGTATTTCAACCTTAGGTTGGCAATAAACTCCATCTTTAACAATCATCTTTGGCACTTAATATTGACTCTTTCCTTCTTCATAAAATTTCATAATCATTAACTTGAACATGGAAATAATCATAGCATGAATCATAATCTTGAACGGAAAACTTCTCTTCATGCACATACACTTGACTTGTTGACTTTTCTTCATCTTTTCGTTATTTCCTTCGACATAGTTGTACCTGAACCTGAATACATCTTTTATACCTTTTAAGCGTAAAATGTTCACAAATACATATATATAAAGATATATATATATATGTATATATATATATATATATATATATATATATATATATATATATATATATATATATATATATATATATATATATATATGTATGTATGTATATATATGTATGTATATATATGTATATATATATATATGTATGTATGTATGTATATATATGTATATATATATATATATATATATATATATATACATATATATATATATATATATATATATATATATATATATATATATATATATATATATATGTATATACCCTAGACTTCAAAGCCCGCCCATTGGGCGGGCATGACTTTTAATTATAGACTGGATGGTTTTGATTAATTTTAAATTATGCATTAATTTTGTTACATGAAACATAATAAAATATAACCACTTATATGAAACACAATATTGTTATATGAAACACAATAGCCACTTATATGTTAACACAGTAAATAACATTGGTTATACGTTTTGATGTAAGCAACGTTTTTTTTATTGTCACTTAGGTGCAAGCAATATTGTCTTTTTGTATGAAAATACATTTTATATCGTAATAACTTTCGAACACGGTTTGTTGTATATTTATAGGTATATATTTTATAATGAATAAATTTCAAGCTAATCATTATTATTCAAAGGAAGGTCAAGTTAGCCTATACACGGTCTTTTCAATTTCAAGAGAATAACTATTATTATTAAATTTAATAGACCAAATTATATTTGATCAAAAAGAAATGTGTATCCGGATAAAGAAAACGTGAATCTACAATACTGATCTTATAATTTTTGTTACTATATTAAGAAACTGCATTCATGAATTGTATTATGCAAGTATATTTTGATGTAAATAATCTGGTGGATGTTTTTTTTTTTTTTTTTTTTTTTTTTTTTTTTTTTTTTTGGCATGACCTTCTGTTCGTAAAATATTAGGAGAAACATCTTTGAAGAACATGCAAGTTGTGTAGCATACTCATTAATAGGCTATTCATATAGACTTGCTACATTGTCTTTTCATCTTATCAGTTATAATTACTCATAGCTGTTCTTCACACTAAGTATCATTACATTATCGAAAACACCAAATCTCCACTGCTCAAAATATTTGTGCCCGGATCAACAAAAGGTGAACTATAGAATCTTGATCTAATATTTTTGTTCATGTTTTTTTAACCTTTGTTACCTGATCTTCTTATTGAAAAGATGAAATCCTGAATCTTTTGACTGTCCAATTATATTTTATTTATCTGTACATTTAATCTAATATCTTGTAGTTGCATGTTTTGTTTTTTGTGTTTGATCATATGTTATAATTAACTTGAGTAATCATTTTATGTATTATTATTTATGAACTTAACATGAGAAGATACAGTTGGTAGGGCGTTGTTTTTGGGTAGATGTTGATGAAACCTGTTTGCTAAACTATTTATTTTTTATCAGTTAGAAAAAAATAGTTTAGAATGGTGAGAAGATAACAAAAGTTTATTTGTTAGGGATTTCAGGTGACAGTAACACAGTTGTTAATCTTAGGGATGAAATCTCGTCTAGTTCTTCTCGATCAGTTAGCAAAAATTGCTAACTCAAGACTTGTTAAGGACATGATGATTGTCCATTATGGGCGTGAAATTGATGTTACTTTTAAGGATGAGGAAGATTTTTTGACATGATCTACACACACTCCTTGTGTTAGATGTGATACTTTGAATGATGACTAGTCTAGCACGCGGAATTTACTAACTAGCACTTTAGAAGATTTATGTGTTTGTGTTTTGTATGATTTGAGCAAAAGTGAATGAACAAGAAACAAATTACTTCAACAACGATTCAATATTATTAGAATAATAATACGAGTACTCTTCAACTAGTACTAGGGTTAATAACCTTGAATCTTTAACAATAATACGTTTATTCTCTATTCTCTCTATATGTATATCAAAACATCAACCTAAGGAAATCCTTTTATAGACTAAGGATCCCTTCACAAGATAACTATCATCTAAACATAGAATATATCTAACAAAATCTATTCCATATTTATCTACTTACACGTTTACAAAAATAATAATAAGCAGTACAAAGATTTCATATCAACCGTACCAACTGCTTATGTCTTAAGTCTTTGCTTAGCCGTACTAACTCCTTCATCCAGCCGTACTAACTGTTTAAGTGTTTAAGCTTAATTCCTAACAATCCTACCCTAAACTTATGATTTCTACCCAAATCACTAAGTTTCTGAATTAAGCTCCTTCTTTAACAAAAATTCTTCCAAACACCTATCAAACTCTTTTTCTGCCAGCTTGTACCTGTTTTGCAAGGTGAAATATCTTTGTAACCAATACATCAGCCATCTCAGATTCTCTTTCAACCTTGAGTTGTATTGATTTCAGTGTCATCAAAATTGCTGGTCTAAGTGGATAATCTTTTTCTACCATCATATAAATTTCAATACCATCCTTAGTAGAAATTCTATGTACTCCACTTGCTTCAAATAATTCCCAAAATACATCTTTTATTGGTGCTTGAAATCTCCACATTGATTCTCCACCATCAGGTTCATATATCCTCTTCAGCTGTACCCATAGCTCTTTATCTTTATCTTCAATAGGATCTTGAACTCTGAATCTCTCTTTTACTAAGATCCACAGTTGATTAAGATCTTCTCTATCAAATCCTCTGAGTAAATCTTCAAACAACTTGTATTTTTCAGAAATATCACCCATCTTGATGATCTTCCATCCTTTCATTTTTCCATCTGTGAAAACCTCCCAATTAATGATAGGATATTTGACTTCTAAAGGTTTTATGTATGAAGATTCTGGAACAATCATCATCATGCTCTTAATTTTCTCTTGAGTTAATTCTTCTTCTCCAGATTTCAACTTCTTTGCAGCATCAGATTCCAAAATTTCAGGTTCTCTCTTCTTCTTCTTTGAGAAATCCTTTGGGACTTCCCTTGGAGTATTAAGACTTGCATAAATCTTAAAGAATTCCCTTTCAATTACTGCATCTAATCTTCCCTTGAAATCACTCAACTTGTAATTTGCTTGATTCTTCAAGTAGTGCTTCATGAAATCAACATTTTGTTTTCTAGTAGGCAACTTTGTCTTGTAACCTAACTTTTGCCTTTCTCTGATTCTGTGCATCAAGTCATTCCATGTAGCTTCTTTGTTTGTCCCTAAGATGTATTCTATGAGCTGTTCTGACTTCTCTTCTGCATCCAACCTCTGATCATTTAAAAGCATCACAGCATGAGCTTTTATCAATGGTTCAGAATCCATCAAGTATTGTAACTGCTCATTGAATTCTTCTTGATTAAAATCATCTGTTCTTGTTCTATCCATGAATCCAGCAATATTTCTTTCTTCAGCATTCAATTTCCTTGCTAATTCCTCATCTTGAGCTATCTGAGCTTTTCTAGCTGCTTCTCTAGCTTGTTCATCAGCCAACTCTTTTTCATGCAGATTCCTTGCTACCTCTGCATCAAAATCTATCTGTTCTTTAGTTTTTGGTTTTAACCTCTTGAGTCTTTCCAATTCTTGAATAGCTTCTTCTTCTGCTTGTGTCATAGGCTTTTTGCCTTTATCTGCTCTTTTTCTTTGATAAACTATCTCAGCTGTAACATCACCCGTTGGAACTGCTTCATGCTATGTCTCTGCAGTTGGAACTGCTTCAACATTTTGAACTGTTTCATGTATTTCAGCAGTCTATTTAACATTACCCATATCAACATTACCAGTATCTATGTCAGTCTGATCTGTTTCTCCTTCTTCTTGCCTCCCTTGAGAACTTGATTCACCCTTGTCATCACCAAATTTCCTCCCCTGTTTGGAAGAATTTCCACCTGTATCACCATTTGAATCATCTGAGTCATCACTTGAAGATTCATCCTCCAATACCATTCTTGCGCTTTTCTTCTTCAACTGTTCCTCTAACTTTGTTACCCTGAGAGAAAGTTTTGTGTAGACCTTTGCAAAGTTGGTCTTGTGTGATTTGAGTTCATCCTTGGTTGTCTTTAGCTCTTTCTCCAAGCTTTCAACTTTCTCAGCTAACTTGGTACTTAAGTCTATCAATTCAGTTTGTGAAGAACTACCCTCATCACTTCTAGCTGTGTTACCTGCTAGGAGAGGTGAATCATGGGGCAAGGATCTGGTAACCACTCTAGTTGGACCAGGTGTGGGCCTTCTCCTATATGTGGTAGCTTCTGGTGGTGGTTGAGTATTCTCAGGTTCTTGAGTGGATGTGTGATGGGGATCAGTTGGAACTGCTGACCCTTCACCCAACTCAGTTTGAAGCATATTAGGAAACAAAGGAATAGGTTCCCCAGAAAATAGTTGTAGGATCGAGTACTTCGAGCTTGATTGAGCTTGGTATAAACAAGAACCTCTGTATGCTATACAAGCGTTTATGCGGAAACTAAACAGCAAGTATAATAAAGAAGAAAACTCTAAAGGACAATGATCCTCTATGGATCAAACTATGAACTAAGAATTCTGTTATTGATGAATGTTTTTCTTGAAGTCTTACAATATGAATGGCTGTATGTTTCTTATATAGATAAGAAACCCTAATACCTAATACAGCCTGTTACAATAAAACATGTAAAGATATAAACATCAATCTCTTCTAAAAATAAATCTAACAAACACTCTAAACTTACGGGATAACAATAACTAATACCCGCAGTAATAACACTAACAGCAGGAACAAGATATCACTGTCGGCAGCAATGAGCTTGAGCAGGAACCAAAGCTATCGGCAGGAACCATATTCATATCGGCAGCAATGAGACACTAAGTATTTCCCAGATTCCTAACATCTGTCATCTTCAGTCCTTCTTGTTTTGTAATAATCAAATCATAATTCCCAACAATCTTCCCCTATTTGATATTACAAAACTGTCTTCAATGCTTCCCCTTGAACAATGCTTCCCCTTAAACAATGCTTCCCCTTGAACATGCTACCATAAATAATAACCTGCAAACACTCATTATTCCTCCCCTAAACTTGTGGTTGACCTAGTGGATCGGTAAACTAGGTTAACCTCAAGTTTCCTGTATGATATAGCTTTAACTTCTCAGGCTTGAGGACTGCGACTTAGCAGCAGCAATAATTAGTAACCAGCAGCAACATCCATAACCTGCAAGATTTCAACCTCTATAGCATCCAGCAGCAACTTCAATAGTTCAGCAGGAATAAGAAATCTTCTTCAAAACATGTATACTGGTCACCATTACATTCACTTGAACTTGGCTGCTACTATGACTAGATGTACATCAAATCACTTAAGTTTCATACTATTCTCATTACATCCAGGTGTGTTAACTCCTGTGAGAGGTGAATCATTGAAAATTAATGGATTTGATGTCTCTTTACCAATAGCCATCACTACTGGAGTAGCCAATGTTTAGGTGTGTTAGACCATGGTACATTGATAACCATCTGATTTATTAGCAAATCAGCAACTATAAACGGATTTTACTTGTCTTTACCTGTAGCCGTTTGCTCAGGACTAGCCAATTCTTAGGTTACAACAAAACCTTGGTGAATTGAATACCAAATATGGATACCAATTATCTTTACCACAAACCATACTTTTGTGGACTAGCCAATCCTTTGGATCCTATAAAGGGTTACATCCATGGTGAATTGAGAACCATTTTGCAACTCTCAGAACTGAATCATGGGTGAGTTGAAGTACCCTATAGCTTTGAGCAAGCTATTACAGCTATCAACGGATTTGATTATCACACCAGAGCCGTACCCTCATGGTGAGTCAACTCTTTCTTGTCTGCAAGACATGGTGAGTTGAGCACCATTTATTGTGAAGGTGTAAACACCAACACTGTACCTGCAAGGTGTTGCTAAAAACCATCTTATTAGCACACAAAATATACATTTTTTTTTATCATACCAGCAGAATCCGAACAGCAGGAACCGAGCAGTAGGAATGGAGTTATCAGCAGAAACGGGAACACTTTCAGCAGGAACCGAAGCACTATCAGCAGGAATGGATACTGCTGAGAGTGGTATTCATGTGAGAGCAGCAGCAATGAAAATACCCAATTGCTGTACAAACTCCAGTCAACGAGCAGAATTAATTTGGTCAACTATCACCAAACGACAAACAAAACATCCAAACAGTACGAGAATGCTTTTATTAATCGTACCCCATAACCTTTGACTAATTAATGCCCAACAATGATACAGTAAAACTCACTTGATATTAATTCTTGCGTACCGACTCACATGACAGATCAATTAAGTCTCACTGACCTTGAATACATATGCGACAAGCCCATTCATTGAATCATTAGCCCCACACACCGAATAAACAATCAATCAAAATATAATAATCGAATCAAATATTCAGTAGCAAGCAACAAACAAATTCGAGCAGCCCCACATGTTCTCTTTTCGAACAAAATAGCCAGTCAAATCAGTATTCCATAACGCCATGACCAATTTAGTATGCCACAACAGCAACCACTCACTTAATAATAGGAAGCCACAAATTCAACAGCTGCATTATTTTAGTTAGAGAACACAAAACAAACTAAAAAAAAGGTTAGTTAGCACAAAATATACAACAATAAGCCTCCCCTCAATCAGTGCACCTGACAAAGACTATTGTTCTTGGGTACCCAGAATGAACCTTTCCTTTTATTTGTCCAAGAACAACCTGTTGAGGGCTTAACACCAGTATCCCATCTTGTTCCCCCCATATACCTTGGGTCATAATAACCAAGCCAAAAACCATTCCGAAAGTAAGTGCTAATAGGTATGTAGAATGGTCTAGCAACATTCCTTTTCCAACCAGTAGACTTGGTTTGACCAGCTGGAACTGGCTTACCAGTAGGAACATGTGCGGGTCTAAAAGGCTTACTAGCAGGAACAGGTGCTGGTCGTTTTGCATTACCAGCAGGAAATGCATTTGCTCTAGGGATAAATGGGGGAATGTTCTCTACATTTTTCCATAAAGACCTAGATTGCTCAGCACACATACCCGATTTATTCTCATAAAAATCACAATCCTTAATTAAATGAGAATAACTTCTACAAACAAAACAAGATTTCTTTTTAATCTTTTTGTTCTTTCCATGTCTTGTTTTATCACACACAAAAGTCTCACTACCATTACTTGAAGGAGAACTAATTTTAATAGTATTAAGAGAACTTTTGGTAAAAGTAGCTGTTTGTGTGGCAGTCTTAGCAATAGGGTCAGTAGCAACTCTTGAGTAAGACTCATGGGACTTGGGTGTAGGTAAGTCATTAGGCCTGGGTGTGGCAGACTTATCACTTGAATCACATTTTTTTACGGTCATCAGACTTGGGTTGAGAGGATTTGTCACTGTTAGAACAAGAGACAAAGTCTTTAGGTTCACAGTCTGAAGTTGGCAAGTCAATGGACTTTTTGCCATAGGTCATGAGTGATTCATCAACGTCTGTTTTAGTGTGGGGATCAGTAGGCATAAAAATTCCTCTTATTGGTGGAGGAACATCATTCATTCCTCCTTCTTTAACAAACCTAACAGGAATTTGGTAATTAGGCTCCTTAGGAGTAGGGTCAAAAGTTCTTGGTGCATCATCTGGCTCTATAGTACATCCCAACCCTTTCTTACACCTAACAGACTGAGTACTATCATTATACTTAGTAAGATATTTTTCTGATTGTTGCCACGAATTCAACCTAGCCACTTCACTATCCAATTTAGCCTCTAAGTCTTGATTTTCTAATTTGATCTTAGCATTTTGAGACTTAGAATATTTAAGCTCATTAGTTGTGTTTTCTAAATCTCTTTGCAAAACTCTTATCTTTTCCTCATAGGCTAACTGATTCTTTTGGTACCAGACTTTTTGTTGTTCTAAAGTTTTAACAACATTTTTATGAGCTTTGAGCTGTATAAACATATCTTTATATTGAGATTCCATGTCATCATATTCTTTCTTAAATAAAGCATATAAATCATGACAAGCAACAGAACAACTTGGTACCTGAGATGGGAAACTCATCAAAGCGAATTCAAAAGCCACATCTGCCTGTGCTTCAGTAACCTTACTGAATACCTTACCTTTTGTCTCATGTCCAGCAACCATTTCATTAACTTGAGTGGCACATCTTTCCTCATCTTTTCCTTCATCTTGTGACCAGTCTACCCTAGAACGAATAGGAAACAAGTTTCTAATCTTCATGGCACGTGTCTCAAAAGAATCACCTGATCCGAATGTGGTCATGGTATGATGGTTTAGGAGATTTGATTCAAAGGGTTTAATTGATTCCACCGGGCTTAACCAATGTCAGACAAGAATTAATTCAACTTGAATGATTAGACCCAAATGACCAATATTCTTCAAACAGTAATTCAAAGTGAACTTAATAGCAGACAAGCAACTTGATCAATAAAACCACAAGTGACAAGAAGAAAGTCAACAATAGCAGCAAAATCCAGCCAACACCAAAACAAAACCTTCGATCAAATCACTTGACCAATAATATGAAGAGCCAATTAATTACCACAAGCAATTTATAATACTCAAACAATTCAGCTTTGTCTTGCAATTCAATTCGTACGAGAGTACGTCACTCCACTTGCAACAACCACCAATTAATTAATCGATTAATTAATGATCATCAAAAGCAGTCAAGCCAAAACCCAAATTGTATCAAACAATAAATCAGTACGAGGTAAAACTGTTTTGACCAATTAAAATCAACTGCTATGTCAAACTCTCACCAATCTTGAGAAATAACAAATTAGTCCCACACCACCAAATGACGAATAAAATTCTCAAATAATCTAATGCCACGAGATATTCCCCAATAGCAAAACCACTATAGTATATCCCTTTAATTATCTTCAATCGATCAAAATGAGTCAACAATAATAACACACTTTCACTTAATTGCCTAACCGACAAATCACTTGAGCAATTAAAACCACAAGCGACAAGAAATTACCAATCAATTCACAATAGAATCACACGCGGCAAGAAGAAATTCATTAGCAGCAGTCACGTGCACCATCGACCAATTAAAACCGCAAGCGACAGACGAATTAACTATGCTCCGTATGATCAATCAACCACCAGTATACGACAAACAGATCAAGAGCCCCACAAATGAATTTCTCCACTAATTGATTTCAACACGTTAATTCCTTGACCCCACACCCGAATTAATTCTTTTACGCAACTGACCAAATTAATATAAACATCACCAATCAGATCAGCTCATAAAAATAAATACGATTACCTCCGATCTGCTTCAAAACTATTCTTCTTTATCAGAGATCCTCACCAGGCTCTGATACCACTTGTAGGATCGAGTACTTCGAGCTTGATTGAGCTTGGTATAAACAAGAACCTCTGTATGCTATACAAGCGTTTATGCGGAAACTAAACAGCAAGTATAATAAAGAAGAAAACTCTAAAGGACAATGATCCTCTATGGATCAAACTATGAACTAAGAATTCTGTTATTGATGAATGTTTTTCTTGAAGTCTTACAATATGAATGGCTGTATGTTTCTTATATAGATAAGAAACCCTAATACCTAATACAGCCTGTTACAATAAAACATGTAAAGAGATAAACATCAATCTCTTCTAAAAATAAATCTAACAAACACTCTAAACTTACGGGATAACAATAACTAATACCCGCAGTAATAACACTAACAGCAGGAACAAGATATCACTGTCGGCAGCAATGAGCTTGAGCAGGAACCAAAGCTATCGGCAGGAACCATATTCATATCGGCAGCAATGAGACACTAAGTATTTCCCAGATTCCTAACATCTGTCATCTTCAGTCCTTCTTGTTTTGTAATAATCAAATCATAATTCCCAACAATAGTCTACTTGCCATAGCCATGTTTTGAAAAACCTTGGTTTGCAGGCTAGGAGTAGGAAAAGTTCTTTTATGTTTCTTTAGCAAATTTTTTTTCTTATTCAAAAGGATTTGAATGAATCTTGGATACATAAGAAACTTTGTTTTGCTATGAACATTTGATGCCATACCCTCAAAAATAAGTTTTGAGAAATTGTAAACCCTGTTTGTAGAAAGACATATGAGAGCAATAGCAATATTGCTACTGAACTGCTCCCAAGCAGTCTTTTTAGGACTTAAACAATGTAGAAGGGTATGTATGAAAAATCTCCATTGAGGTGAGAAACATCCCTTTTTAAAAGTTAGAATATGTTCGGATGTATCATACCCCATGTTTTCAAGTGCTTCCCAAATGTCAGTATTTAGCATTGTGTCAATACCATCTGAGTCTTCTAACTTAAGATGTCTCCTAATTATTGACTCGGTAACAACAAATTCAACACCATCTACTTCAGAATGAATTTCTAAGTCTCCGTCATCACTTGTCAAGACAGATGAGTTCTGCCAGAACTGTGTGATGTGCGAGACATAAAGAGTAGGAGAGACGGTTAAAGCATACCTTATGTAAGAGCGATTGAGAAAATCCACAATTTGATAAAATTTTGGTCCATCTCCCTCCTCTGATTTCTCCAAACACGCAACTTGATTGTGACGCTCAACAAATTGCAAATCTTTATTAGCCATTTATAGTGATGAAAAGTGAAAGATTATTTGAATAATATGATCGTATTGGGTGGAATTAAAGTTTTATGAAGCCAATTGGGTTTATATAGATACTATTTAGGGTTTTGCGAATTTTGCGTATGAGATAATTATCTTTAGAAAGTGAATAAATTAAGTTATGGTAAAAAGATAAGTATCTTCGAGAAAATCCCTATAAGTATGCATAAAATAACGGTTTTACCCCAACGGCTATAAAAATTAATTACTGACAGGTTTTTACAACGGCTTGTGAACCGTACCAATTTTGTAAGAACCGTACAAACTGCTGGTAAAAATTTTGAGCCGTATGAACTTATTTGAAACATTTAAAATACCATAGCTCAAGTATAGTTTTTAGCAAACTATCAGCTATCAACGGATTTAATGTGTCTTTACCAATAGCCGTTTGCTTTGGACTAGCCAGCTCTTCACAGTTAGATAAGGTGAGCTGATCACCATACAATTTTTGGTAAATTGTCAACCATCAACGGATTTGAGAAGTCTTTACCAGATACCGTTTGCTCTGGACTAGTTGGTTCTTATGTGGATTAGACATGGTGAACCAATTACCATTTGTTGTGTGTACAGATCACACACTTATCTCCAAATCACCATTCAGTCCAAAACATATAGTATTGCATTATCCTTTAAGCTCCTCATTCATTCCTGCAAGTGTTAGTCCAACAACAAAGAAACAAGCCACAAATAACTTGTCTCACAATATATAATCATATGACTAACATTGCACTCAGAAAAGAAAAATAAATTTCCTTGTGGAACCCAAGCCACCACAAACTTAGGCTTTCCTCTAGCATCAACATAATTCATCCTTTTCAACACAATCTTAGCACCATTGGTTTTAATTGGTCTCCATACCCAACATGCTGTTGAATTCACATCATTACCCATATTTCCCTTAGCAATGTTGTTATTAACACCAGTACCAATAACTCTGCTGACAGTCTGAACTGCTGGCTTTGTAGTTGACACCTTAGGTTTCCAAACTTGGTTTTTCATTATTGCTTTGTGAAGAATAGGTCTATTGACAGTTATTGGTGCTTGTTTGAAAGCTGATTTTGCACCTTGAACTGTTGGTCTTGGATGAATTGGTCTCATAGGTCTAACAGTCTGAACTGCTGGTCTAGCAGTTTGGAGAGGTCTAAGGCCAGACTTTAACAGAACTGATATGGGTATCATCTTATCATTCCTAGGAAGAGGTTTAGGTCTTTCTAGACACATGCTTTTGTTTGAATACCCTCTAACATACTTATAACAAAAAGCTGCAAGATGGTCAAAACTACCACAAGAGTAACAAGCTTTCCTATAGCAGACAAAATCTTCACCTAGTTGGTGAAATTTGAGGTCATTCCAATTCCTTTGGTTACCTCTGGGCTTGTTTGTGGTTCTATACATTTCTGCATACCTAACTGTTGGTTTAAAAGGTTTAGCATTTGATCTATACCTAACAGTCTCAGGTTTAACCATCTTTGGACACTGGTACAGATTCTGCCTATCGTCACACTGGAAATGCGTGACTATATGCATATAGTCACACACGTTTTTTTGGGTGTGTGTGACAAAAAGTCGCGCCACCGTAGGTATCATATGGTCACATTGTTTATTTTGTGGCCGTTTTCATCGAAAAAGAGTGACCATAACCCGAATATGTGTGACTAATTAGGCACAAGTTTTGTTGGATTCATCAGTATGTGTGACTATTTCCCATCCTATGGCCACACGAAAATATAATAAATGTGACGTTTGTGATGATTTAGTCACACATCGTGTGTTGTTTTTTTCGAGTTAGTCACATACAATTTAAAAAACAGTGGCCAAAAGTGTTAATAAGTGTGACCATATGCTGTTTAAAGTGAAGAAATGTGTACTATTGATCATCCAATGGTCACATGAATTCTTAGTTTGTGTGGCCTTTTGTAATATTTAGTCACACAAAGCATGTTTGTTTTGGGTATTTAGTCACATACAATTAAGCATAAAGTGGCCAAAAGTGTTAATAAGTGTGACCATATGCTGTTTTAAGTGAAGAAATGTGTATTTTGTGTGACTATTGATCATCCAATGGTCACATGAATTCTTAGTTTGTGTGGCCTTTTGTAATATTTAGTCACACAAAGCATGTTTGTTTTGGGTATTTAGTCACATACAATTAAGCATAAAGTGGCCAAAAGTGTTAATAAGTGTGACCATATGCTGTTTTAAGTGAAGAAATGTGTATTTTGTGTGACTATTGATCATCCAATGGTCACATGAATTCTTAGTTTGTGTGGCCTTTTGTAATATTTAGTCACACAAAGCATGTTTGTTTTGGGTATTTAGTCACATACAATTAAGCATAAAGTGGCCAAAAGTGTTAATAAGTGTGACCATATGCTGTTTTAAGTGAAGAAATGTGTATTTTGTGTGACTATTGATCATCCAATGGTCACATGAATTCTTAGTTTGTGTGGCCTTTTGTAATATTTAGTCACACAAAGCATGTTTGTTTTGGGTATTTAGTCACATACAATTAAGCATAAAGTGGCCAAAAGTGTTAATAAGTGTGACCATATGTTGTTTTAAGTGAAGAAATGTGTATTTTGTGTGACTATTGATCATCCAATGGTCACATGAATTCTTAGTTTGTGTGGCCTTTTGTAATATTTAGTCACACAAAGCATGTTTGTTTTGGGTATTTAGTCACATACAATTAAGCATAAAGTGGCCAAAGTTGTTAATAAGTGTGACCATATGCTGTTTAAAGTGAAGAAATGTGTATTTTGCGTGACCATTGTTCTTCCAATGGTCACATGAATTTTTATTTTGTGTGGCCTTTGGTACTATTTAGTCACACATCGAATTAAACAAAGAGTGACCAATAATGTTGGAGCAGAGTTGCTACTGCTAGCAGTACTAAGGTAGTCCAAGGTAGTCCTGCTGAAGCAGAGTTACTGCTGCTAGTACTATGCTAGTGCTGCTGGAATGTGTATATATATTATATATAAAACAATATTAAAAAACACAAGAAATTTCAAATTGAATTAAACTCTAATGTATATAACTGGACAAAATATACAATTGTAATGTCGTACTTAATTAATCAAATATCTAAAGACTTTTGAACCTTCACCCCCTTAGCAGTTTGCCTTAAGTCGTTAGCAGATATATATTGTTTCTTCGTTGGTGCCTGTGGTACACATTTAGTCACATGGTTTGTTGGTGTAACCTGTAGTAAACAAAAGACGCTTCTATCAAACATTGAATTACATATGAATAATTATATATGTAGGTTGAAAAAACACATGTACGTACCACCTCTTCAAAAATAACTTGATCCTTTGGCCATGCAACGAAACTACCTTCGACTTCCTTAACTGTTTTGAACCCATTATTTGCTACGTCCGGTATGCATGCTGCATCAACTAACGATGAATCAATTGACACTCTGTAGCAATCATTTGGGAGTGGTAGGTTATGCAGCATTTGCTTTCCATGAGACTGGTATACGGTACCAAAAGCAACGATATTTGATTTCTTTGTGTGCCAGAATTTGCACTTAAGTGTCTACAAAAAAAAAAAAAATTGCATGTATATATCAGAAATTATTTAAACAAAAGAATAACAAGAAACATGTTGAAATACATACTGTTGGCAGTGCTTGTGTTAGAGACACATCTTGTTGCGATTGGGAATCTGGAGACCCGTTTCGTCGCTTCTTTTGCTTTGGCTTATTGGGTCCGACAGTTTTAGCAAGTTCCTATATGTATATATAAAACACGTTACATTATTTAAACAAAAGAGTAACAAGAAACATGTTGAAATACATACTGTTGGCAGTGGTTGTGTTGGAGACGACACATTTTGTAGCGATTGGGAATCTGGAGACCCGTTTCGTCGTGACTTAAGGTTATGCTTAGGCCTGACAGTTTTAGCAGCAGGTTCCTATACGTATATATAAAACACGGTACATTAGTCGATCATGTATGTAAAATTCAAAAATCAAAGGGCGATCTTTTATTACTATACTTACCATTGTTTCCGTTACCTTTTTAGAAGTTTCAAGGCCATTGGATTTCTCCTCAATTCCCGCATCTTTAGGACTTACAACACCACTTGTCTGAGTGCCATTGGAGTCACCTGCAATATTGTCAAGTGGTGATTGGCCATCGTCTGGGCAAGGTTACAAATGCTGATAGTGCTACTGAGCCAATTACAGTTGGTACTACAAAAGCTAGTACTGCTACACCAGAGGTTTTTGCAAATGCTGTTAGTGTACTTGCTGAGCTGAAGACAGCAAAACCAGTAACCAAAGGTGTTGTGATACAAGAGCCATCATCCTCTCCAAAAGCTAAACAATCAACTCCACAGGTACAAGGCAAAGGTAAAGGGATTCTTACTGAAGAGCCTGTGGAGAAACCATTATCAAAAGAAGAGCAATTAAAAGTTGATGCTGAACTTGCTATGAAATTCTCAGAAAAGTATGATGCAGAACATCAGACAATTTTGGAACAAAGGAGAATACAAGAAGAAAAAGATGCAGAGTTAATAGCTTCATGGGATGAGCAAAGGGCTCAGGTTGCAGCTGATTCTGAGCTTGCTAAGAAACTACATAATCAAGAGCAAGATAAGTACTCAGTAGATGAAAAAGCCAGGATGCTGAAAGAATTTTTTGATGAAAAAAAGAAGTTGTATGCAGAACAAAGATATGCAGCTAAGAAGAACAAGCCACCCACTCAAAAACAAAGAAGAGATCTCATGTGCAGGTAGTTTTTTTTTTTTTTTTTTTTTTTTTTTTTTTTTTTTTTTTTGCAAAGGTATTTATATTAATATCAACAATACCCAATATGTACATCATATCATAAACATCTACTCATGTGCAGGTATTTGAAGAATGTGGACAGATGGAAACTAAAGGATTTGAAATTCTTGGATGATAAAAGAATTGAAGAATTATATGCAATTGCCAAGAGAAACAATGATCTCTTCTTGAATGACAGTTCAAAGAGAGCAGGTGAACAGTTGGAAATAGAAAGCAGTAAAAAGAGAAAACAAGAACAAACTGAGCAAGCTGTTGCTGAAGAACAAATGCAAGCTCACACTGAACTTGCAGTTGCCTCTGTAGGAGAAGCCATGGATGCACAACCTTTAACTGTCAAACATCCCATTGTTGATTATAAGTCTGGATCTTTTGGGGAAACAGTTTATTACGATATTAAGAGGCATGATGGTTCTTCTAGAAGGTATGTAAGCTTTCTTCACATGGTTCATGATTTTGATAGACAAGATATGATAGCTCTATGGAAATTACTCAAACAAAGATTTGGTAATAAGACACCAGAACAAGCTAATTATGATAGAGAAGTCTGGAATTATTTAAAGGTAATGTTTGAACCAAATCATGAAGATGAATGTTGGAGAAGACTAACGCACAATACTGTTAAAGAATGGAAAATTTTTCAACGATGTGGAGTACATGCTTTAACTGTGAATGAGTTGGTGATCTACATGCTTGTAGAAAAGGATTACCCTTTAAAGCTTCACAAAGACATTCTACATCAGATGTTGCGTGTGAAGAAAACACTCAAGCTTCAGCTTAATTATGATGACATGGCATATGAACTGCTCAGGAAGATGGAAGAGTATCTAGGACCCAAGGACAAGAAATAGAATGTATAGTTATTACTGCCACAATGTATAGTTTGACTTAAACATGTATAGTTATTACTGCTAGTATGTATAGTTATTACTGCTAGAATGTATAGTTATTACTGCTAGAATGTATAGTCTGACATTTATCATGTATATGTCCACTTGCAGTCAAGCTTTATTGTATTTGCAGTTTCCATTTATCATGTATATGCACTTGCAGGCACTTAGTAACATGTTACTTCATTATAAAGTTGAAAATTGACTTTAGAAAGTCAAGTAATCTGGTTCCAGCTAGGGGCAAGTAACATACTTACATACTACTGCATTAAACTAGATAGACTATAAAATCCCAGCATTGTAATGGGGCAAATTAAATGAAGAGTCATGACTAACAGTCTGAACTCAAAATATGACTCTATGATTTAGACACCTAAATAAATACTTCATGTGACCATATGTAACATCTTGAATTTAGTCACACAAACACTCAATGTGACTAATATCAAGGTTAATGATAACTGAGTTCACATTTTGCTATACATATTAGTCACATGAATATTTCAGTGTGACTATTTTCAATGTATTGGTCACATATAATACCCTTATAATGTGGCCATAAACATAATTTAGATGCACATTTGTGGTATGGTGTTACTATTGTATAGCCTATAGTCACATGATTGTGCTACAATTAAATGTGACCATACACATTAGGAATTGGCAGGCAAACACACACTTAACTTTAGACACACATATTAACTTACGTGACTATTTGTATCGAATTTTGGTCACACTTAATCATGTATGCCTATGGTTTAGTGTGACCATATATGACATTTGGTCACACATCTCAAGTGTGTGACATATATTTGTCACTTTTAAATGCATATCGTGACTATGCTTCAAACTTACTTTTCAGTTGTCACACATTTCAAATTCATATGTGGCTAAATTTTCAACAAAAACTAGCAGTCACGCTTAAATAATGTGTGACAAACTTGAGCATATGATTTAGCCACATACACAATTACTTCGTGTGACCATATATGGATTTTGGTCACACTTTTCAATTGCGTGACATATATTTGTCACATATGTATATATATAGTGTGACTAATGTTTCAACCTTATTTGTATCCGTCACACGTCCCAAATTATAAGTGACTAAAAAATCAAAAAAAAAATTACCAGATACGTATAGTCACGAAAATATTCAAATGTGTGGCTATAGCCTCGGATGTAATTCCGAAATGGTCACACAAGTCGGATCAAGTGTGGCTGTTTATTTTATTCTGGTACATTTAGTCACATAAAAAGGCGACTGTGTGGCTGTTCGAAAAACAGCATGTGTGACTAAATCCCATTTTTGTACTAGTGGGAACTTTTGGTTCCACTATCTTACCACTAACAGGCTTCACTACAGCCTGATCATCCTCATTATCAGAAGTCCAGTCTTCTATGATTGGAGCATCTGAGTTCTTTGCTGAGGACCCCTTATCCTCAGAAAGTGACATACCACTCATACTTTCATTCACAGGTTTATCAACTACATCCTTTTTGGGTTGAGGACCATAGTTAAGATCAGGAAATTGAAATTCAGGAAGTCCTGTGTGTTCTAAGTTAATGCATGGAGATGTAGGAATTCCTCTATAGGGAGGTGGAACTGTCTTGTACCCTAGGCCTGACTTAGCTTTGTTTAAGATCTGAGTTTCAATTATCTTTTGAACACCTTTTGATGTGTACTCTAATGTGTCTACACTCATCTGAATGTTCTCCTTAGCTTTCTTAACCTGATCTAACTCATGTTTTAGCACAGTGATTTCATTCTCTCTAAGCATTAAGGCTCTCTTAACTATGATCATGTCATTAGCAAACTTAGACTCATTAATTTGATAATGAACAATCTGTTCTTCTAACACAGCTAAAGCCCTCTTATGATTTGCTAAATTAAAACTGGTTTGGCTTAGCTCTATTCTATGTGCATTACATCTTTCCCTAAGGGTTTCTAATTCTTTTAAATTTTCACATGATTTAGAACACTTAGAAACGTGTACCTCATAGTTTGAAAGTGCCATGAGAGCAATCTCTATAGATGCTTTTGCTTCCTCCTCTGCAATGTAACTCCAGTCAAACCCTAAGCCATCAATGGCAACCATGGCTTTTGAGCTTGAATCAGTAACCTCCACAACCCTTGACTTGCTTTCAAAGCTTCTGCTCTTTCTATCTTGTTGTCTTGGCTGTCTGCACTCTCTTGAATAATGACCTTTCTTGTGACAATTAAAGCACTCAATCTTGGATTTGTCATACCCTACTATGCCATTGCTGTTGATGACAATCTTCTTTCCAGTCTTCTTCAAGAATCTCTTAGCCCTCATGCTAAGAAGAGAGAGTTGCCACTTGATATCCATCTCTTCCCAATCATCTTCATCAATCTCCTGAAGATCTCCATGAGTCAACATAGAACCATTGTGCTGAGTAGTCAAGTAGGCACAATAAACTTCTTCATTCAAAAGCCCACTAGTACTGCTTAAGGTGCTAACCGTACCACTGTTTGAACTACGAGTACCAACTGTTCCAGTAACTTGCACTTCTTCTTCTTGACTTGAAATACTGGGAGTTGATACAAAAGCCATGTTCCCAGAACTTGAACTTGATCCAGCAGACTTCTTCACTTCATGTTCAACAATCTTGAAGTTGCTGTAAAGGTCCATCAGACTCATTGTGTCTATGTCTGGTTTGTTCTTCCAGACAACTACATGCATAGCCCAATCTGAAGGTAAACTTCTTAGGAACTTTGAGTTGAGATCTTCCTGAGGCATCTCAATTCCTAATACAGCAAGTTGACTCACCAGTTTTTTAAGTCTATTAAACATAAGATCCTAAGACTCATTATGTGTAGCAGATAAGTTCTCAAACTGTTGCTTAAGAAGAGTCTTTTGAGTTTTCTTGGTGGCTTCATTCCCACCATAACTTGCAACTATGGCTTCAAAGAGAGTCTTAGCACACTTAAACTTGCTAAAAGTCAGCAACTGATCATTGGGAATTGACATCAGCAGCAAGCTTCTGGCTTTCACATCATTCTTATGCCTTGCCTTCTCTTTAGTAGTTGTTGGCTTTGTTTGCAACTTAGTCTCAGTTACACCTTCAACAACAGTTGTAGTTGTTACAGGTTTAAAAGAGTTTCCTTCTTCAATGATCTCCCAAAGTGCATAATCCTGCACTTGAAAGAACTGTTCAATTCTTAATCTCCACATGTCGAACTCATTAGGTTTGAGCATAGGAAGCTTAGCAGCAACGTTGGTTGTCTGAGGTGTCTCCATGTCCATCTTACTTGTTCTTGGATCTTCTAAAACAAAGTATCAGTAACCTGGCTCTGATACCACTTGACCGGATCTACACACACTCCTTGTGTTAGATGTGATACTTTGAATGATGACTAGTCTAGCATGCGGAATTTACTAGCTAGCACTTTAGAAGATTTATGTGTTTGTGTTTTGTATAATTTAAGAAAAAGTGAATGAACAAGAAACAATTTACTTCCACAATGATTCAATATTATTAGAATAATAATACGAGTACTCTTCAACTAGTACTAGGGTTAACAACCTTGAATCTTTTACAATAATACGTTTCTTCTCTATTCTCTCTGTATGTGTCTCTAAACATCAACCTAAGGAAATCCTTTTATAGACTAAGGATCCCTTCACAAGATAACTATCATCTAAACATAGAAGATATCTACCAAAATCTATTTCATATTTATCTACTTACACGTTTACAAAAATAATAATAAGCAGTACAAAGATTTCATATCAACCGTACCAACTGCTTATGTCTTCAGTCTTTGCTCAGCCGTATTAACTCCTTCATCCAGCCGTACTAACTGTTTAAGTGTTTAAGCTTAATTCCTAACAATTTGAGGTCTAAGGCTTCAGAGATTAGTGCGCGAGTTGATCATAGGGATGAAATGATAAAAGAACTTCAGCTCCTTTGTGGCTCAGACTTATCTTTGCATTCCATCAGTGACATGATGAAGATGCAGACAGAAGATTTGGCTGAAGTTGTTGGGTTGCTCTTAGGTGTCGCGAAAAAACATGCTCGACTCCGCAATTTATTTTCGTTCTTGGAGAAGTTGGGGTTAATGGAGATTTGATGTAGTATATGCTTGTAGTGACGAAGATATTGTCTTTTGGTTTGATTTCTGGTTTGGTTTATTTTGTGGGAAGTCACTTGGGTTATGTAAATCTTAGTTTAAGTTTGTTTTAGATTATATCAATGTTTATGGGTCATATCTTTCGGGAAAGTCGTTCAAGCCGGTTGTTTATGGTCGTGAAATAGTGTCCATCTTTATTCATCCGTGGTGCGTTTCTCTTTTGATGTTTAGAAGGTTATCTGTGAGTATGTACAAACAGTTTGACTTTAAATGAATTTGATCTTTTTTTAGTTTGGTTTGTAATTGTTTGTTGATTAGTTGGAGTGTTCTATTTGTATTCATTGTGGCTATTTAGTAGGGTGTTTTTAATCACATCTTAAAACTATAAGATATCAGTTATTTTTTGTATGATTCTCATTTGATAATACATATAAATTAATAGGTGTTTATCGTGGATATTTAGTAGGGTACTTTAAAAATGTCATGGCGTTGTTTACTGTTTCCTAAAATCGTTATTAGTAGGTTGCAATTGTATGACATTGTTATAGATCGTAAGGATCGAAAGTTGTTATTTATGTTGATCTTGAAGTAATGTTGATCTTGAAGTAAGTCGAGTATGGTGGGACATAGTTTAGTGAGTGATTATGTATTATTCTTGTGTATGATATTCAAGTGAATAATTATGTTGTGATTTATTAATTGAATGTGCCATGATTCTATAATGTGATTATGCCTTTTGTAACATCGAATTTAGCTGTATTAGGCTGACCGTAATGAATCTTCAGGATTGAAATAGCCAAGATGGATCAGCAATTCTTGTGCCGTTTTAATTTGGGAACCAACCCAGGATATCAGGTTTACATTTGTATATACATGTAACTGTTGATTTTTACCCAAAGATGTTTTGCACTTTTAGTAACACAGGATTATAAGTGTATACTTTTTTGAAACTTTTTGTTTTTGCAGAAATTGCCCAATGTGTTTAAAGAGAGATTTTACGATGATGAAAAGTATATTTTCGTTAATGGCAATAACAGATGCAAATATGTATGCTTAATCAGGATCATTGAAGGTGAAATTCAGCTTTATGGACACGAGTGGGGAAGGTTTGTTCAGGATAATTTGCCATCATCAGTTAAAATACTGCATTTTGTAAAGGAGGAGTCAGACACTTTTTACATTACCGGGTATAATGAGGATGGTAGTGAAGGCCCTGGGTACGACAGACGTGTTGTGGGGCGTAGAGTTGTAAGGTGCTTGGTCAGGTTTATGGTTGGAGGACAGGTATGAATGTGATATTTTCTGTCTTTTACATGTAGGTTGAATTTTCCTAGATTTGTAGACATTATGAGTTAACGTTCAACTAAAATAAGTACAATATAAGTTGGCCACAGAAACTGATTGTGAGCCTCGTTTGAACCCCTTTAACTAAAAGCAAAATAGAGTTTAGTTAGGTGCAATTGAGGAACAATCCTTGTTTATATCTTGAAATCATAGATTTACTAACTTATTTAACTAGTCTTCCTGTTTGTGTAATTCGGATTCTACCGGGAGATTTTTTCCAAGATATATGGAAAGATAGGTTCAAAATTTATGTTAACGGTTTGAGGGTTAAGGTGAGACATGAAAGGGTTAAATTGGATGCGAACAGTGTTGTATGGTCCAATAGGTTGTTTGGTAACCGTTGGGAAAACCTTGTTGACAATTTGGAAATTGGCATAAGTCAGCCGATGGTATTCACCAATCTGGGAGATAACAAATTGAATCTGGCGCTCTTTCGGAATAATGGCACGTGCTTATATCCGGAGATTGTTTATCCAACATTGCTGAGGTTACCGAGTCGTAGAATACCTCTGTATGCCATGGAAGGTTTGTATACTTTAATGGTTGATGACGTGTTTCAAATAGAATATATGTGTTGTAAGAAGGTGTCTGTTGTTGTTAAATGCAATTGCAGATAAAAGAGCCTATCATATTTGTACATGGGAAGGACATACCAACCATAATGATGAAAACGCTGTGTTTTATGCTGAGCTGAATGGAATTGTTTTGGAATTCTACCATGTGGTAAGTATTCAAGGAACATGTTATGTTACTTATGCTGGTTTTATTTTGTTAGTTTGTGATATTCGAAGTTTTTATTTATTTATTTTTTTATTTATTCTCCATGACAGATTGTACCTGTGGATTTTCCTGGTCATCATCAGATGCAGGCATACAAACAGGCACTTCTCGTGCATGATGATGAGAGGTTTCCCGTTAAGGTTCGTATGATAAAGGATACAAAAAGAACAGACAGGGAACAACAGGTGAAGCTCACTGGCAATTTTTGAGCGTTTTCAAACATGTGTGGGTTCAGGGTTGGGAAAATGATACGGTTCAGATTTGTTGACATTGTTGTGGAAAATGTGGAAGGTGAACAAAATGTAATTCCGATCTTCCACGTCTGTCAAGTTTGTCACAAGATCCTATCAGCTCTTGTCTAGACAGTTTTATTATGAATATCTCACATGTGGGTATACATGGGTGGGTATGGTATTTTGCTGGTTGTGTATATGAAAAATAGGTGTATGAACATATGTTAGATTAGTAACCCCTACGACGGTTGTGTGCATAAGGTATTTTAATGGTAGCAGTAGGTTTAACGACCATTCCTCAATAGGTTGATGTTCTGGAAAATGCTTGTTCTGGAAAATTTTGTTCTGGATAATGAAAGTGTTAGTTTTTTTAATAGGTTATGTCTTGTTATATTCTGTGTTGACATTCTTATGATATTTAAATGGAGCTATATATGTCTAATTCATAAGCTGTAAGTAAAAACAAACATTTAATGTGAATCAAAAGTCGATACTGTTAATTGGTAAAATTAAAATACATTTTAAATGCGAAACAACGCTTCTTTATACACAAAGTTCGTTGTTGATTTTGTGTATTTCCCATCCTCGTCACAACAAAGGATTTTCAAACCTTTCTTGTTCTTCACTCGAGACACTGCTACATAAAGCTGTCCGTGCGAGAAAACAGTACGTTGGAGAAATAGTCCTACATGTGTCAACGTTTGGCCTTGGCTTTTATTAATGGTCATTGCGAAACACGGTGATATCGGGAATTGTCTTCGATTAAATTTGAAATGCATTTTGGTATCCGAAGGACTTAAAACCATACGTGGTATAGCGCAAATAGTACCAACACTTCCACCTGATATAATCTTAGCTTCAATTATATTAGTACCAAGCCTTCGAACTTGGAGCCTGGTTCCACTGCACAATCCAGCTATTTGATCAATGTTTCGCATGCATATAACATGTGTCCCTATTTTCATGGTCAATGAATGACGTGGGAGTCCAGATATTTTAATGCTGTTGAGAAAGTCACATGTGTATAAATCCGGATTGAAAGTGGTGTCTTCATCAACAATACCAATTGAGTCAGAACTTAGATATGTTTTTTGATCTCCTTGAAGTAGCGTAAGCATTCTGTCATTGATCATATCCACAAGCTCATGTGTAGGCGCAAGGATGGCCCTTTCCTGGAAAAAGGTCGGGTTATAGAGGTTTTTGACCACATCCGGGTAAGTTTCTTCTATTATTGCACCAATATGATCTTCGGAGTCAGGAATCAACATATCGTCTGTGAATTCAATGTTTGCTTCTCCATCGTTTTTACCTCCGATCGTTCCATTTCCAATTGATAATATCCAGTCCGCAAAGTCTTGTATTTCTTTACGTTCTGAATGATTTGCGCTTGTTCCAAGTCTCATGTTGATAGTCAAATGTAGCACTGTACAATGGTGCCAAAGATACGAAGAGTTTATTGCCGAGTGTACAAAATTGTGTCTTGAACCACCTGTGATGACCGATAGAATTTGTCTAAAGTCACCCCCGAACAAAACTACTTTTCCTCCGAATATTTGTTCCGATGGGTTTGAATGGTGTGTCCTACATATGTCTCTCAGTGTCCTATCGAACGCTTCGTAGCAACGTCTATGTGTCATTGGAGCTTCATCCCATATGATTAGTTTGCACATCCTTATCAACTCGGCCAGTTCACTATCTGGTGGGATATGGCACATAGAATCATCGACTACATTGATGGGAATTGCAAATCGAGAATGCGCAGTTCTTCCTCCTTCCAACAAAAGTGCGGCTATACCACTTGATGCGACATTTAATACTATATCTCCTCGTGATCTGATTGCAGTGGATAATGTTTTGTAAAGATAAGTTTTACCTGTGCCTCCATATCCGTATACGAAGAACATACCACCCGTTTGGCCATTAACAGCATCCATTAAAGTACTATATATATTTTTTTGCTCGTTTGTCAACGTACCAAAGAGTCTATCGTGTTGTTCTCGTAATTCTTCTGGGTTATATTTTAACTTGTCTGCTATCAGTCTGTTGTAATTCGCCATAAAAAACATTTCGTTTGGGAAAGGCATGTTTGGGATATTCCTTAAACTTTTATTGTTACAAAGAAGCATGTGCTCGATATATGTAAGGCATATATTCTTTCTTTGTTCGTCCGAAAGATCCAAATATGAAAAATCAACATTTATTTTTTTAGTTTAATTTTATAAAGCATTTACATAAAATATAGCATGTACAATATTTAACATAAATTTTGTTCTAGGACTTTATCCATGTTGCTGTACACTATACATGGTATATATATCAAATGCATGTTTAATATTTTAGAAGTGTTTTATAGGTTATCATTGTGGCTATATAGTTTCTTGTTTTTACTACCATCTTTAAACTAATATATATAACTTAACTCCGGTATCCATCTATATCAATCCAACACACATATATTTGCCGATTTCATTTGCGATCATCACTGTAAGTGCCTTTTTTTTTTTTTTAATAACATAAAAAGAAGGGTTCCATTTTCAAGCAATGTAATATTCATCTTAACAACAGTATTTGACCGGTGTTTTTTTTATGTATCTTAAACTATAAGGAGGTTTGTAATGGGTTAGTAATGATTAACGATTGATTATCACTGTAATTCATGGTTAATTATAAACATTATAAGATTGCATTGTTGTTATGTTGTTTAGTTAAATGATGCCCAAATATTGTAACACAATGATTAGTGGTTTGTTTAATAACATTGTGTTATAGTATCACCCATGTGTTTTTATTTAATATATTGTAGATTTGAATGTGTATTTAAAAATGAATTATTTTTGTTTGGCGGGGGTTTATCATTTTTTTTAAGGCAACAATGAATGGACCTCATATTCAATGGCTGTTGTTGTTTAATGTATTAAAGGTGATTTTTTCATTTTCAGAACCATGGCTTATCAGTTTTTGATGAAGGTTGATTACTATTATCGGAAAAATCAGGTGTGTACTAATTTGTAGTTGTTGTGTACATAGTAGAATACTTGATTTGATTTTGTGAGTTGTTTTCCTAATAGTTGTTAATACATATATCTAATTGTATTATGGTTATGTTGTAGACACTCCCTGAATGGTTTCATGAGATGTATTATAATGGTCAGAACTGGGTTTATTTGATCAACAATAAGTGTGTGAAATTCAAGGTTTGGATGGACTGGTTGTCGTGTGACAGGGTATAATCTTGAAGGAGTTGAGAGCGGTGGTTACAGGAATGTTAACTCAGACATGCGTTCATCCAGATGGATGGGGTTCGTTGGCAACAATCCTATTGAATCACCGGTCAGTATATGCACATTTATTGTTTATTGTTCTGATTTGGATAATGTGATATGTGAATTTAAATTTTCCTGAAAGTAATAACAGTTGTTCATTTATTTTTTTCTCCCTGGTATTTTTGTAGACTGTTCCCGGAGAATTTCTTAAAGATGTTAAAGATGATGAGGTTTTTATGTTGAAAGTGGATGATCAAGAGTATGATGTGATGCATCGTCGTACGCCAAACCCAGCATCAACAACGAAGTATGATTTTGTTTTATATGGGCAGGGCTGGCTGGATTTGGTTAGTGATAATCAAATTGTTCAAGGTGTTAAGGTGGTGTTTACAAATCGGTTCAACAACAGAGCTCGGATGATCATATTTAAAGAAAATTGTATGGCGTTAACACATGAGACACTCAAGCGCACATTAGTGGCAAGAAGTGATCCGTATCCTGGCATCAATAAAGGTTAATGTTTATAAATCTATTATTGTTGTGTGCACAGTTAATGATGTGTTGCGTTATTTAATGAGATATTGTTATTTTGATTTGTTAGATCCAAGGATACTACAAATTTGCAAATGGAGTGGCCATGGAAAGTATCATATGGATGAAGAAAAAACTTTCTACAGACCATTATATTGTTATCTTTTTGAGCAGAAAAGATTGGTATAAGTATTAATTTTTGGGTTTCAGTTATTAAATTAAAATTATTCATTTAAACGGTTTTCATATTTTTTTTATTCCATTATTTTTCAGACAATTCCTGAAAACTTCGTCAGGAAGCATAAACTTTTCAAACATGAGCATGCATTGGTGCACCATAAGTCTCATCATTTCAGATTTATGCTTTTCCTGGAGAAACACCATGAGAATGTGAATCGTGTTACCCATGTTTATCTTAAAGGACCTTGGAGACAATTGGCTGCAGAATGGGTGTAACACCCCAACCCGGCAAGGGTAAAGGTGTCACATCAATGGTTTCATATCAGATCAAACAAAGCATACTTCAATAATAATACAACAAAATTTCAAAGGTTACAAATGAGATACTAACATTATAGGGTTAAGAATGAAACAAAACTAAATACTAAGTCTGCAAATGCAATCCTTCTAATGACTTCTACTTCAGAATAACTATCAAAATCTTCTAAGTCCAAAAGTCTCTTCACTCATACCCAAACCCGTCGTCCTGCTTATAACCTGCCGCACACGAAAAGAAAACGTGCGGCTGAGCTTAAAAAGCCCAGTGAACAGATATAACGATAACAAGCAGTAACGGTAAAGTAGCGAAGTAAATGAACGAGTACTAGGTATTACGATAATCAAAAACAGGAACATGAAGACTATACAGATATAACAGGATCAGAACTAATTACAGAAGATAGGTGATAAGGAAACCGTAACCCACACAACCCAAGTCAAATCATGTCAAGCTCAGTATTAAGTCATGTATCATGCGATAGGGTAATAGTAACAGTAATGGAAAGTAAAGGTTAAACAGATATAACATTATTAAAACTAGTTGCAGAAATAGTATAAAATGTAATCCGTAATTCTACCACATACCAGATCAGATCCAGTCAAGTCAAGTGTTAAGTCATATATCAGGTTACAGGGTGACAGTAATAATAATGGTGAGTAAAGTTATAAGGTCACAAGGTGCAGGGTAACAGAAATCCTCTACGAGCCCAGAAACAGTAACAGTAACAGTAACAGTATCAGTATAATCATGTAGAGGGGAGACCTCTCAGTAGTCAGTAATTATGAGGGGAGTCCTCAATCAGTAAATGGAGTGATCAGCTCCCAGTATGTGAAAGACGTGTATCGCACACACCATCAGTCACCAGTAATACAGAAATCAGTAATCAGTAACAGTAACAGTTCTAGGATGCATCCATACGCCCCTGGTGGCCATAAACCTCCCAACACACCAAATAGATACATAAAAGGGACGGAACAGGTCATCACTCTCCTGCCCTAGAGTCATGCCATCGGTGCATCAATGACATGGTCATGAAACCCTCATGACTAGTTATGGCTCGTAGTATCAAACTGTGGGTTAAGGTCAGGTATCATGTATCATGTGTCAGGTGTCATGCCTCAGAAATCAGTATCATGCATCAGTATCATGTATCAGAGATCAGTAACGTCCATCAAATATCATGTATCAGGATTCAGTATCATGCATCAGAAATCAGTATCATGTATCAGAAATCAGTATCATGTATCAGGTGTCGGATTCAAGTATCAGGTGTCAAGTATTCAGGTGTCAGGTTCAAGTATTAAGTGTTAGGTTCAAGTATTTAAAGGTCAGGTAGTCCATGTCATGTTTTATATAAGAGTTCAAGACAAGGTTCAGAACAAAGATCAGAACAAGGGTTCAAATAAAGGTTCAAGTCGAATGGTTCATATCAAGTGAATCAGGGTTCAAGTTAAGTTTATAGCAAGGTACCAAGTATTTAAATCAGTTGCATAAGTCAATTTCCATTTCAAAGATATCAGAAGTTCATATCAGAGGTTCATACCAGCAAGGTCATACCAGAAATGTTCAATATCAGAAAGGTCATACCAGAATGTTCAATATCAGAAAGGTCATACCAGAAATGTTCAATATCAGAAAGGTCATACCAGAAATGTTCAATATCAGAAAGGTCATACCAGAAATATTCAATATCAGAAAGGTCATACCAGAAATGTTCAATATCAGAAAGGTCATACCAGAAATGTTCAATATCAGAAAGGTCATACCAGAAATGTTCAATATCAGAAAGGTCATATACCAGAAAGATCATATATCAGAAAGATCATGTCAAAAGCTCATAATATCATGAAAGAGACAAGCAAGGTTCACAGAACAAGGGAACATAGCAACAAATCAGAAATCAGAAAATGGGTTCAATATAAAAAGGTCCAATGTCAGAAGGGTCAAGTATCAGGGAGTCCAAAATCAGAAGGTTCATATCAATGTGTTTCAAGGTTCATAACAAGGTTCAATTTAAAGGTTTATATTAAAAGTTCCTATCATAGTTCAAAAAGTAATCTCATAAAATAGCTTTCATGAAAGTAAACCTTAAAACCATCTTCATAAAGTAGGTCCTTTAAAGAAAGTTTTCAAATCATTTTCACATGTAATTAAGAAGAGCTTTTACATTTAGTTAAAAATCCTATGATCCTTCAAAATATCCCAGGGTCATAAATATTCACATTACAGGGTGATGGACAGATCATATCATGTATCAAAAGAAATAAAGCAAGGTTCATGAATTATGGAAAACATAACAAAGGCATAGATTCAAATAGGAAAGCCCCATATAAAAGGCTCAGATCATAACCAACTGATATGCATAATGAAGAACCACTCAGAGTATGAGGAGACATAACAACTGCTCAGAGAAATACTAAGATGAATCATGAATACTGAATGAAATGAGGAAGAGGACACCCTTACTGAAAAAGGGCAGAATATCTGTACCTTAGCGAGTGAATGGAAGCAAACAAATGGATGAACACATGGACACACTGTCACACCTCTTCAACGAATCTACATAGATGATGATTCATAATATGCTTATTAGCTCATTTAATTTCATAACGGAATTTAAATACTTGTTACTAATCACATTCTTATAGTTAGGGTTTATTAAGTAATTATAACTAGTTTTGGGATTATAGTGAAACTATCATAAGATTAGGGTATGAAACATAAATATCATAAAGTTACATGTTTTAACAAGTTAAACCCTCTTAGTTTGAATAATTACAAATCAAACCTTCCAAATTAAATAAATTGCAAATCAATCCTTTAATTATCCATATTTACCTATTAAGCTTTCAATTATCCAAAATTACACAACAAACCCTTTTCATGATTAATTATACGAATTCTCTTTAATTTTCCAATATTTACAAAACAAGTCCCTTTCTTTAATTAATTTCCAAATCGAATTCCAAATTATTCATAATTACATGTTAAGCCTTTAAGTATTCAAAATTACACAATACATCCTTCACAATGTTTAATTCACTAAATGACCTCAAGTTTTCTAGAATTTACATTTTAACCCCTCGAGTTTATTTATTTCCATTTCGAATTATATATTTAAGAAAATTACCTTTTTAAATCCCCTACTTACAAAATTAACACATAAGACCTCTATATTATATTTTATTCGAATAATACCCTTTATTTTACATGTTATAAAAATGTCCCAGAAGTTTCAAGAATTACAAAACACACCCTCTTTTATTTACTTCCCAATCGGTTTTCTTTTTAAATAGCCAAACCCTAACCCTAATTCAAGAAATGATTACACTATCATTAATAAACCTTAAAAAGCCTTAAATGCTCAGATCATACACAAAAAAAATGAAAACCCTAACCCCACGATTTATTTTCTTTCTTTTTCTCTTTTTAATATCCGATAAACACAAGAATTCCCCAAGGGTGTTTTAGGCTTCGAAAATTACCAAGATCATTTTTATGATGTTATTTGACACATATAGAACTCAGAAAAATTATGTTAAAGTACCAGAAAAATCGCATGAACAATATCTAATTTAATTGTGTTTTTAGTGTTTCGATTGGTTTTTAATTCACACGGCTTGAAAAACATTGCATGGATCGAATTCAATATTTTATATAGATCATATGTGATGTAAATAGGTCGAGAAAATACCAGAATATTTTTAGAAGAGTCGAATGAATTGTGGTGATTTTCTTCTTCTCGGCAGGAATAAAACAAACAAAACAATAACCCACGATTCAAACCCACGACCAAGCAACCTTTGCACTATTTTTCACACCTTCTAAGGACTTGATAGAACACCAGAAAAATATGCATAGCCTCCAGAAAATTCGGATCAAGGAATGGTGATTTTATGTGTGTTTTATTTTTTTCTCGGCAAGGTTGATTAAGGGAGAAAAATATGTAAAATATATGGAGATTTGATAGGACCGGAATTTGGGGAGGGGAGGGAGCTATAGGACCGGTTCCAATCAATTTAGACCAAATCAAGAATTAATTTGACATAGTTTCCTATTTTACATGATAATTATCCTTATTTAAATATATTTTAAATTAATTAAATAACTTATAAATATATATGTTTTTGGTACTTATGAATTTTTGGGAGTCCAATATATTTAAGTCATGTACATTTATTTAAATGGGGCCTTGTAATAATTTTACATCATATATAGTTTAAATTTCACAGGTCTTGTAACAACTTATACATTTATATAAGTTTTAATTGAATTTTTAAAATAGTAGGGGCAATTTGGTCATTTTACGGGTTATCATATTTTCGGGTATTACAACTTATTCCCCACTAAAAAAAAATTTCGTCCTCGAAATTTGCAGAAAGCAGAACGAAAAGAGAGCGGAAAGCAAAACAAAGACATAACAACTAAGACGAGAATTTAGGTGAACGAGACAGAAACACAACTGACAGACATATGAAAGATTTATTTTTCATGACTCGAACTTACAGATTCCAAAATTGTTTCAGATCCTCGGAACAGACATAACATACTGGATCCAAATCAGAAAAATAACATACCAAACGTGGTAGATGAAAATCAGATTCTCTCGAAAGAGGCAAATAACTACATAGGATTTTGACAAATATGCCGTCCACAGAACTTGATCAGACAATTCAGATTAGAACGTACAGAAAATAGATAATCGATAACATTAATTTGCAGAAAGTTCTACAAGGGAACGTAAGATAGTTATCAGAAGTACAGAGGTCAGCTAATCGCGTGACGGAAATCCAGACGTATCAATTCGCATAACGGTGAAAGTAGATTACGCGTAAAATTAGAATGAATTTAAAGTCTCACTAATGCAGATAATCTCAAACAGTTATCAGAATTCTTACAGCTCTAAGGCACTTCTCGAAATATCCTATGCCCACAACAAGTGCACGTTATATGATGTAAGTATTATCACGTTGGCCAGACGTCATAATACTAGCATCATATAAATATGCCCTCATGATGGTCATACTTTATCTCAAGTCGTGAACAGGACAAACTTATCTTAATCCACCTAGTCTTCCTACGGTCTCAGAGGTCAAAAAGCGTCAGAAAATTCACAGATGCTTATCAAAAGCAAGAGACAAACAACAGAATGTATCGAGTACGTCATCGCTATGGAGATTCTCAGAATTGCCCGACGAGGTATCACATGATTTACAAAGGATCAGAGGTCAGAGTCAGAATCCGGAGATAAGTATCAAATAGTGTCAGGAATTTTCTATGCAAGTTTCAAAGTTTCAAAACTTAATTAGGTCTCAAATCTTAGGTGTAAGGCATAAGCTTTCAATTTCCAAAAGGGATTCAACAGGCTTAAACCAACAGTAAGGCACGAATCAGAGGATTGCGGAAGCAAAGATACTTAAACAAATGCCTTATAGTCTACCCATTCCTCACCGGTCAAAACTTAGGTTCATATCCAGAATTCCTAAAGCAACTTCTTACAGGTTATCTTATGAGCGCCTACAGTGGAAACTTAATGGTCCTAAACGCACAGGACAGGGTAAATGTATTACTAGTCGCTGCCTGTCTCTCTGAAACCATAAATTGTAACACCCCGACCCGGCAAGGGTAAAGGTGTCACATCAATGGTTTCATATCAGATCAAACAAAGCATACTTCAATAATAATACAACAAAATTTCAAAGGTTACAAATGAGATACTAACATTATAGGGTTAAGAATGAAACAAAACTAAATACTAAGTCTGCAAATGCAATCCTTCTAATGACTTCTACTTCAGAATAACTATCAAAATCTTCTAAGTCCAAAAGTCTCTTCACTCATACCCAAACCCGTCGTCCTGCTCATAACCTGCCGCACACGAAAAGAAAACGTGCGGCTGAGCTTAAAAAGCCCAGTGAACAGATATAACGATAACAAGCAGTAACGGTAAAGTAGCGAAGTAAATGAACGAGTACCAGGTATTACGATAATCAAAAACAGGAACATGGAGACTATACAGATATAACAGGATCAGAACTAATTACAGAAGATAGGTGATAAGGAAACCGTAACCCACACAACCCAAGTCAAATCATGTCAAGCTCAGTATTAAGTCATGTATCATGCGATAGGGTAATAGTAACAGTAATGGAAAGTAAAGGTTAAACAGATATAACATTATTAAAACTAGTTGCAGAAATAGTATAAAATGTAATCCGTAATTCTACCACATACCAGATCAGATCCAGTCAAGTCAAGTGTTAAGTCATATATCAGGTTACAGGGTGACAGTAATAATAATGGTGAGTAAAGTTATAAGGTCACAAGGTGCAGGGTAACAGAAGTCCTCTACGAGCCCAGAAACAGTAACAGTAACAGTAACAGTAACAGTATCAGTATAATCATGTAGAGGGGAGACCTCTCAGTAGTCAGTAATTATGAGGGGAGTCCTCAATCAGTAAATGGAGTGATCAGCTCCCAGTATGTGAAAGACGTGTATCGCACACACCATCAGTCACCAGTAATACAGAAATCAGTAATCAGTAACAGTAACAGTTCTAGGATGCATCCATACGCCCCTGGTGGCCATAAACCTCCCAACACACCAAATAGATACATAAAAGGGACGGAACAGGTCATCACTCTCCTGCCCTAGAGTCATGCCATCGGTGCATCAATGACATGGTCATGAAACCCTCATGACTAGTTATGGCTCGTAGTATCAAACTGTGGGTTAAGGTCAGGTATCATGTATCATGTGTCAGGTGTCATGCCTCAGAAATCAGTATCATGCATCAGTATCATGTATCAGAGATCAGTAACGTGCATCAAATATCATGTATCAGGATTCAGTATCATGCATCAGAAATCAGTATCATGTATCAGAAATCAGTATCATGTATCAGGTGTCGGATTCAAGTATCAGGTGTCAAGTATTCAGGTGTCAGGTTCAAGTATTAAGTGTTAGGTTCAAGTATTTAAAGGTCAGGTAGTCCATGTCATGTTTTATATAAGAGTTCAAGACAAGGTTCAGAACAAAGATCAGAACAAGGGTTCAAATAAAGGTTCAAGTCGAATGGTTCATATCAAGTGAATCAGGGTTCAAGTTAAGTTTATAGCAAGGTACCAAGTATTTAAATCAGTTGCATAAGTCAATTTCCATTTCAAAGATATCAGAAGTTCATATCAGAGGTTCATACCAGCAAGGTCATACCAGAAATGTTCAATATCAGAAAGGTCATACCAGAATGTTCAATATCAGAAAGGTCATACCAGAAATGTTCAATATCAGAAAGGTCATACCAGAAATGTTCAATATCAGAAAGGTCATACCAGAAATGTTCAATATCAGAAAGGTCATACCAGAAATGTTCAATATCAGAAAGGTCATACCAGAAATGTTCAATATCAGAAAGGTCATACCAGAAATGTTCAATATCAGAAAGGTCATATACCAGAAAGATCATATATCAGAAAGATCATGTCAAAAGCTCATAATATCATGAAAGAGACAAGCAAGGTTCACAGAACAAGGGAACATAGCAACAAATCAGAAATCAGAAAATGGGTTCAATATAAAAAGGTCCAATGTCAGAAGGGTCAAGTATCAGGGAGTCCAAAATCAGAAGGTTCATATCAATGTGTTTCAAGGTTCATAACAAGGTTCAATTTAAAGGTTTATATTAAAAGTTCCTATCATAGTTCAAAAAGTAATCTCATAAAATAGCTTTCATGAAAGTAACCCTTAAAACCATCTTCTTAAAGTAGGTCTTTTAAAGAAAGTTTTCAAATCATTTTCACATGTAATTAAGAAGAGCTTTTACATTTAGTTAAAAATCCTATGATCCTTCAAAATATCCCAGGGTCATAAATATTCACATTACAGGGTGATGGACAGATCATATCATGTATCAAAAGAAATAAAGCAAGGTTCATGAATTAGGAAAAACATAACAAAGACATAGATTCAAATAGGAAAGTTCCATATAAAAGGCTCAGATCATAACCAACTGATATGCATAATGAAGAACCACTCAGAGTATGAGGAGACATAACAACTGCTCAGAGAAATACTAAGATGAATCATGAATACTGAATGAAATGAGGAAGAGGACACCCTTACTGAAAAAGGGCAGAATATCTGTACCTTAGCGAGTGAATGGAAGCAAACAAATGGATGAACACATGGACACACTGTCACACCTCTTCAACGAATCTACATAGATGATGATTCATAATATGCTTATTAGCTCATTTAATTTCATAACGGATTTTAAATACTTGTTACTAATCATATTCTTATAGTTAGGGTTTATTAAGTAATTATAACTAGTTTTGGGATTATAGTGAAACTATCATAAGATTAGGGTATGAAACATAAATATCATAAAGTTACATGTTTTAACAAGTTAAACCCTCTTAGTTTGAATAATTACAAATCAAACCTTCCAAATTAAATAAATTGCAAATCAATCCTTTAATTATCCATATTTACCTATTAAGCTTTCAATTATCCAAAATTACACAACAAACCCTTTTCATGATTAATTATACGAATTCTCTTTAATTTTCCAATATTTACAAAACAAGTCCCTTTCTTTAATTAATTTCCAAATCGAATTCCAAATTATTCATAATTACATATTAAGCCTTTAAGTATTCAAAATTACACAATACATCCTTCACAATGTTTAATTCACTAAATGACCTCAAGTTTTCTAGAATTTACATTTTAACCCCTCGAGTTTATTTATTTCCATTTCGAATTATATATTTAAGAAAATTACCTTTTTAAATCCCCTACTTACAAAATTAACACATAAGACCTCTATATTATATTTTATTCGAATAATACCCTTTATTTTACATGTTATAAAAACGTCCCAGAAGTTTCAAGAATTACAAAACACACACCTCTTTTATTTACTTCCCAATCGGTTTTCTTTTTAAATAGCCAAACCCTAACCCTAATTCAAGAAATGATTACACTATCATTAATAAACCTTAAAAAGCCTTAAATGCTCAGATCATACACAAAAAAAATGAAAACCCTAACCCCACGATTTATTTTCTTTCTTTTTCTCTTTTTAATATCCGATAAACACAAGAATTCCCCAAGGGTGTTTTAGGCTTCGAAAATTACCAAGATCATTTTTATGATGTTATTTGACACATATAGAACTCAGAAAAATTATGTTAAAGTACCAGAAAAATCGCATGAACAATATCTAATTTAATTGTGTTTTTAGTGTTTCGATTGGTTTTTAATTCACACGGCTTGAAAAACATTGCATGGATCGAATTCAATATTTTATATAGATCATATGTGATGTAAATAGGTCGAGAAAATACCAGAATATTTTTAGAAGAGTCGAATGAATTGTGGTGATTTTCTTCTTCTCGGCAGGAATAAAACAAACAAAACAATAACCCACGATTCAAACCCACGACCAAGCAACCTTTGCACTATTTTTCACACCTTCTAAGGACTTGATAGAACACCAGAAAAATATGCATAGCCTCCAGAAAATTCGGATCAAGGAATGGTGATTTTATGTGTGTTTTATTTTTTTCTCGGCAAGGTTGATTAAGGGAGAAAAATATGTAGAATATATGGAGATTTGATAGGACCGGAATTTGGGGAGGGGAGGGAGCTATAGGACCGGTTCAAATCAATTAGACCAAATCAAGAATTAATTTGACATAGTTTCCTATTTTACATGATAATTATCCTTATTTAAATATATTTTAAATTAATTAAATAACTTATAAATATATATGTTTTTGGTACTTATGAATTTTTGGGAGTCCAATATATTTAAGTCATGTACATTTATTTAAATGGGGCCTTGTAATAATTTTACATCATATATAGTTTAAATTTCACAGGTCTTGTAACTATTTGTACATTTATATAAGTTTTAATTGAATTTTTAAAATAGTAGGGGCAATTTGGTCATTTTACGGGTTATCATATTTTCGGGTATTACAATGGGGTTTCGAAGAGAATCAGATTCTAAGACTTAAATATGTCAAGAATGTTAAGGACGATAAAGCTATTGTTTTCTATGGGGAAAATGAAGTAAAGATTCCAATGTTTCATGTTTGCTGATGCTGCTTGTTTCGTATGATGCTGTCTAACAAATGCTGTTGGTATGTTATTCTGGGCACGTAAACTTTTATTTTGGTTATGGTGGCAATATGGTATGATAAGTATGTGTAAGTTACGTGTATGCGTTGTTGTGTAATGTGGACACAGTAGTGGTAATTCTCTTTAGTTATGGATATAATATGTAGACTTGTAGACAGTGCTTGTGTCCTAATATAATGTTCTGCTTATCAGTAGTTATGTTGAATCACAATTTTTTTAGATAACAATTACAAGGCGTATTTTTTATATGTCATGCAGATAGGCTGTTACGAATTTAATTTATTATATTAAAAATGCCATACCTGGATCATTCCTCTTTATTCGCTCTGCATGTAACACGTCAGTAGCCATTACTTCCCATGTTTTTTCGTAAACAAACTCTGGTCGAGACATGCAATCTGTCAGGATTAGTATGACATAAAACTTACGCAGATAGTTTTCGGACCCCCATAGACTGGCTTCTAACAACCCATCGATATATTCTTTGTCATCTTCCAATAGACCCCATGCTTGGCAAGCCTCTTTGTATGTATTGTACGTAACATTTTCGAATTTTTTAAATTCAACCCAATCTTTTGCAATTGGAACTTTGTTAATCAAGACTCGTAAATAGAATAGCTCCCCGGTTGACGGCGACATGTGATGTACACGTCCAATGCAGGTGCCTTTTTGTCTTTTTACCCAAATCCTCTCTTCTTGTTTCCATACATAGTGTTTGTGGAAACTCGTGGTAAAGTAGGCTTCTCGCTTCTTCATCTGTCTTGTTTGTTTTCATCCACTGGACAAATTTCGTGTCATTTACGGATGCTTTATCCAGCGTACAGTCAATGCTTTCTGAAGCATCAAATATAACCGATTGTTCGCTTTCCAAATGAAATGGCAATCGCTCAACGGGAGGAAATCTGTAATGGATGTCAAATTTGTAAATCCTCCATGCCGCCTCACACGACGAAAGGTATCGACAATCGTAATAGTCTTTGACTTCATCTATATCTTGGTCTTCTACGGCTTCCGTGGCCCTATCTGGACCAATGAGGTGGTGCCACGTGGCATGGGCAATATTTTTAACACCCCAACCCGATAAGGGTAGAAGTATTACGTTATGGTGACATATCAAAGCAAATACAAGCATAAGACTTAAATAATACAAATGAAATTCAAAGGTTACAAAGGGAAAATCTAAAATACAAGGTTACAAAGGAAAAGTCAATAATAAATTCTAAGTCTACAATTGTAACTACTTCTAGTCATCTCTAATCCAGACTAGCTATGAAAGTAATGTCCTCTAAGCCCCAAGTGCTCTCCATTCATAACCCAGCTTCTATCTAAAACCTGCCGCAGGAAAAGAAATGCGGCTGAGCTTAAAAAACCCAGTGAACATATATATATAACATAACAGAAACGGTAATTAAGTATAAGCAGCGAAGAAATAAGAATACAAAACGAAAATGTAATTATGAAAGCCACACGAATTTAAAGAGAGCTAAGAATAAAAAATGCATGAGAACTGAATAAGAATGAAACAAGGAATGAAATGAAAATAAGGAAAAGTCATGTAAGGATGTGCCATAAGAACTCCATATCATAATCCGTCAAATCATACTAAAGCAAATACAAGTATACGAAGAGGAGCGACCTCTAAGTAATAATAAAAGTAAAAGTGTGAGAAGGAGTGCAAGGCACACACCACCTGGTCACCATAAAAACATAAAACATAAAACCTAGGATGCATCCATACGCTCCCTAACATAAGTATGTATGTCAGTACTAGACTGATCACACATATAAGGTTGGCCAATAGTGCATGCAAAGTCATAACATAAGGGGGAACGCCGTAGATCTATCACACCTCTACGGGAGTGTCATGCCTAGGGTGCCATCCTAAACTTGGTCCTAGTACCTCTAGAACTAGGTAAGCTCAGGCACAGATCTATCATAGCATACAACAAATATAATCTAGCATGGCAAGAGAAACAAGATAGTAACTCAAGTAAGCATGGCAAACACAAACATAGCATGGCAGAGACATTTAAATAAATGTCAGAATGGATCAAATAGAATGAAAATCATACAATGAAAGTCATGAGTCAAATAAAGGGAATCATGTCAGGCATAGGATCTCAAAGGTTCATAATCAAAGGTTCGAAATCAAATGGTTCATAGCAAGGTTCAATTCAAAGGTTTCTATCAAATGTTCATTTAAAGAAATCTTTTAATAATGGTTTTCATAAAAATGATCTTTAAAAATGGTTTCCATAAAGGTAGTCCTTAAAAGTGGTTTTCATAAAAGTTTAGTAACATTTCATATATAAGTGGTATCGCATCGTTCATAAACATCACTTTAAAATTTGTCTTTCTCAAAAATTTCCAGGATAAAATTTAGAAAGGTTTTCACATCCAGTTACAAAATCAAATGAACCTTCTAAGCATCATGTGATTCGAATACTTATGTCATAGGGTCATAATAACGAATGTCAAATGGATCATGAAGAACGAATCATGTATAAGGGTACATAGCAATGGCTTAGGGAATCCTAATGAATCAAGATCAAGAAAGTCCTGAGAACGAAAGCACCCTTACTGAAAAAGGGTAGAATATATGTACCTTAGACCGCAAATGAAAACCCAACCAGAAACGAAAAGATCGGAAGTAAACTTCATCTTCAACAAATCTACACGAATTTGTGATCGTCTGATTAATAACTTATTTTAAATCAGATTACTTATTTTAGTAGGTTTCCCACATTTAGTAACTTTCCATACTTAGTAGCTTTCCATATTTTGTAACTTAAGGTTCCTAATGCCATTTATATAAGTCTAGGTGTTGATATAAATAATGCCTAAACACGTTATTAATATTTTTCGATATCTCTACGTTTTGATAATCACAAAATGTAAAATCATTAATCGGAAAATTATGACGTAAACAAGTATTTAGTTGTAAATATCTATTTCTACAACTCAAATCACTTAAGGTATGAATGAACTAATGCTTAATGCATTATATGATCAAAGGAACATTTTCTTAAACACTAGATTTTTTATAAAAAGTCAAAAACATTTTATATCTTTTAGAAAAACATTTTTGGTAATAAATAAAAAGGTTTAATTCATTATAAATTTATGAATTCAAAATTTTAACCAAAATCAGTAAAAATGTTCCACAAAAAGACAAAACTGGGCAACGGCTAGCATGGGCGGCCCCCTTAATTTTGCTAGGCGGCCCCCTTAAAATTAAGGGGACCGCCCCCTATTTAAGGGGGCCGGCCACGCTCCAGTAGCTCCCAGCTGTCCAGTTTTTCTGCCTATAAATACCAGCCTTCCCCTGGATTTTTACTCACCTTTTGCACACTAAAACTTTCTGTTTTAAATCCTTTCTAATCCTTGTAAATACTTTCAAAAATCATTTGATCATATACTCTTAGGCATTGGTTTCCTAGTGATCCAAGCTTCCTCCACACAAGTGCAAAAGAAGAATACTTCTTCATCATCTAGTGAAGAAGTGTTGTAGTTCAATTCATTCATTTGTATAGTTGTGTAAATTCTTTGTATAGTTGTTGTTGTTTGTAGATCAAATTGTATATAAATAGGTGTGGTGTAAAGAAGTAGTGTAGAAGCATAGTGTAATTGTGAAGTGGTTGCGGTGTGAAGAAGTTGTGAAGCCGTAGCATAAAAGTCGCGAAGCCGTTAGGTAGAGGTCGTGAAGTCCTAGCATTGAAGCCGTAGCATAAAAGTCGCGAAGCCGTTAGGTAGAGGTCGTGAAGTCCTAGCGTTGAAGCCGTGGCATAGAAATTGTGAAGTGGTCATATTGAGGTCGTGAAGCTCTAGTCGTGAAGTCCTAGTGTTGAAGTAGTGAAGCCGTTGCATAGAAGTTGTGAAGTGGTCGTGTTGAAGTCGTGAAGTTCTAGTGTTGAAGTCGTGAAGCTGTAGCATAGAAGCTGTGAAGCAGTCGTGTTGAAGTCGTGAAGCCGTAGCATAGAAGTTGTGAAGCGGTCGTGTTGAAGTCGTGAAGTTCTAGTGTTGAAGTCGTGAAGCCGTAGCATAGAAGTTGTGTAGCGGTCGTGTAAAGTCGTGAAGTCCTAGTCGTGAAGTCCTAGAGTTCAAGTCGTGAAGCCATTGTGAATAAGTCGTGAAGAAGTTGTGTTGTGAAGTTGTGAGATTGGTTCTAGCTACGATTAGAACCCGACATCTAGCTTTTTGTCGTTAGGCCAGTGTAAGCCAAAGTTGTGTAAGGTTTTCTCCGCCATAAGGGAGCTTATTGAAGTTTTGAGGAAAACTCTCTAGCTCGGTGCTCGGGGAGTGGAGTAGGGCAAGGAAGGTGTCCTTGTAGCCGAACCACTATAAATCTCTCGTGTCTCGGTTAGATCTTTCCATTCCTTACTTATTTCCTTATTTACGTTTTTATTATTTACATACACATAGGCATATATAATTGCTAACATTACTTAGTATTGCTTAGAAGTTGATTTCACATAAAGATCAATTTAGAAGTCCATTCATAAAACAAAACCTTTATAACCAATTAATAAATCTCTTCAAGTATTTGTTTTCACTAAAAACTTGAAGTTAAGTTTGTAAAAGTAAATACATTTTTCAAAAGAAACTAAAAACGACGTAAAACTATTCAACCCCCCTTCTAGTTTTTCACAATTGGTATCAGAGCCAGGTTAATCAAGATTTTTAAAATATACTGTATTTTAAAACTTGAATCGATCTATGAAATTCGAAAAATATCTAGAAGGGGAATTTATGCAAAAACCACCGCTATTTGAAAACTATACTTTTATTGAATGGAAAAATAAATTTGAAACTTATGTGAAATCGATTGATCTAGATCTTTGGCATGTCATTTCGATTGGTGATCTTGAAAGTCAAACAAAAACGAATTTTGAAAGTCAAAATGAATATTTGAAAACAAAGAATAACATAAATAATAATGCTAAAATAATTATTTATAAAACCTTGCCGAAAGTTGAATATGATAGAATATCCTTCTGTCAAACGGCAAATGATATTTGGAAAAATCTCTTAAACTTTCATCAAGAAAAATGTCAAGCCAAAGATGAGGATTTTGATCTTGTACATGAATTACTTATCTTAGAAAATTTAATAGATAAACATTTAGACAAAATAGATACATGTGCTACTAGTTCAAGTGTTGTTAATGAAGGTATTAACGACGAAGACTACATGAATCAACTTCAAAGTGAACTCAATCCAAAACCATGGAGTGACTCAGACGAAGAAGAAGATCACCATCCGGTAGGTGACGAATGCACATTAGATAAAACTCCAAATAAGGTACAATCCGAAACCAAACATTTTTGCTATGATCAATTTCTTTTAGAATTTTCAAAATTAGAAAATGGTTTTAAACATTGTTGCAACATAGATTTAAAAACCACTTTTAAAAATGAACCATCAAATACTTTTGAAAGCAATTTTGAAAAAGAAATAATTTTAGAAGATAAAATGTCTAGACTTGAAAGTAATATTGAAATTGATCTAGAATGCAAAACATGTCAAGAATATAAGCATGATATTAAAAGACTAAATGAAAGAGCAAAAATAATAGCAAAATTTGAAGAAAGCTCAAAATCACTTAAATACCTACTAAGTTGTCAAAAGCCATTCAATGATAAAACCGGTTTAGGATTTAGTTCAAATAACTCATCAACAAGTAAATCCAAACAAATTAAAATTGTGAAACCCAGTAGAGAAATTTAGATATAAGGCTATTTACTGTGATTATAATTTTCATAAGTCAAGAAATCTATAGTTTGCATATCAAAACAAACTATCAAGAATTTCTTGTACTTCTTGGCGACATCCTCTCCATATGCATACAAATGCAATGGATGTCTCTAACTAACCATCTCGGACCCATGAGAATCTGGGTACCAAGCTGTTTTAATTGATTAGGTAATGAACGCACAAAGGAATGAAACTCAATCTTGCGTTAACCTACTTAAATTCAAAACACGCGCGCGAAGACAACGAAATATCATTACATGATGTGGTTGGAATAAAGATGTGAAAATCTCAACAATAAGGCATCTCTTACATCAAGGCCTAGACATCTACTGAGTTAAGCATAAGAAAAGCTGGACCTAAGATAAGTTTTCCTTTTAAAATTTCATAAGTAGTTACTTCTTAAATATAGTAGTATTAATCATTGCCTTAGGATATGCTTAGTTTAATAGGTTGCGTTACCTCTACACTATTAGTTATATTCATATTACGTGATTAATAAACTAGAAATCCTTTAGTCAGCCCCCCTAAGTATTAGTAAATCAAACAAACTTCATATTTGGTACTCTTCGATAAGCAAATTTAGGAACTTAATTTCTTCTAAAAGGAGAATGACTACTGGAGAATATATTGACTAGAAACTCAATTTGACCTAACGGTTGAATTGCTTCTATGTGAGAAGATGGGTGTGTGTAACCCGTAAAAATGGTCGTGTTCAGCCTGAATTGAGCACCACTAGTAATAGTCTCATATTCATTCTCCAACTTGATTAAATTACTCTTCCTAAATATACTTAACGCCAGTTTACTTTTATGAACTTTGTTATTCATTAAAGTTTTTCCTTTGTTTCTAGATTTATGTCATCTTGTATACATAAAATTTCTAGATGATTACTTGCTCATATGTGCTTTAATTATATGCCTTCGTAAGTATTCGCTTAGTAATCAAATGCATACTTATTAGAATAGTTTTTGCCCTTCTATAAACTATTCTGATATGATAATTTTTCTTGTATTTACATGCTTAAATGCCATAAGTTGAAACTGTTAGCTTGTTAGGTAGACTTAATCAATACCCTTGAGCATAAGATCTTTTATAACCACAATTTCAAACCTATGATTAATAGCACTTGTTTTTATAAATGCAAGAACTTCACATTTTGGAAAAATATTTTTCAAAAGAATATGTCACTTATTTTTACCATCCCACATATCTTTCAAACTTTTATGCACAACTATATGTTTACTAAATTCAAAGATTAGAAAAATATATTTTCTATCCTCATAAAAATATTTTGAAATAAAACCATGACTATTTCTCTAAAACATTTTCCCGCACAAAAACCTACTCCTAAACATTGTTGAATAATGCCAAAAACACTTATTTGAGTCAACTATAGTGATCTCATATTTTTCATCTATATTTATGTATATATGACACTTATAAGTAAACTAAATCTAATCCAAAAATCATTGATTGCTCATTAAGGTTTTGATTGACACAAGTCTAAAAGTCCATGCTATCACAACTTCCTACTTCTTTGCACATAGATATTCATTAGGATTAATTAACTAGCCTTTTAATCTTCCTAAATATGATACTATGAATTACTTGATGCTATGTATTATCTTCTTGTCTAATATATGTAGATACATGTTATAGGCTAAATGATTAGTTTGCATGTTAAATACTCCTCACCATCATAAATGTTCATTCATATCATCCACTCAAACATGTCATCTTCCAACAACCCAAGACCAAAGTATTCAAGAGTTGCTAAGATTTCGGTTAGACCCGTTTGGAGACGAAAACTCGACACATGTCATAACTCAAACTCCACTAATGATGTTGCTCAAAATCAACCTAAGCCTAAACCTCAAATTCTCACTCCCACAAACACACCCTTATCACACCCATGTGAAGAACAAGAACAGTCCCAAAACAATGACCCAAATCTCATTCACATCACCCCACATCTTCCTCAATCCATCAATGTACCACCATCACCCACTCATGACTACCCAAGTTCACAAGTGTCTCCACCACCTAGAGTGTCTCCACCACTTCCTACCATATCACATGTTGCACCTTTGTTACATGTACAAACATCCATCCTAACCATCAACCACACTCCACCATCATCACCATCATCCGAGCACTTGAAGTTCGTTGACGAACTCAAGGAAGCTCATGAGCTCAATGCTCTTCTTGCCCTACATCTTGCTCAAAGCAAGCTTGACCAACCCTTATCTAGTTCTCCACCATCACCACACAACAAGAGTCAAATCGAGAAACATGTCAACAATTGTCCTTGTTGCATCTTTCTCCAACAACAAACCATTGCTCTAAATGAGCACTTTACATGGATTGAGTATCTTCTTACTAGATCCAATCCAACATCCCCACTTGAACAACATCAAAGCTCTCATCCAACATGGTCCACTCCAAACTCTCCACCTCCATTCTCTCCACCATCACACTCTCCAACCTCCATGAAACCAATAATACACCTTCATTAATCCCATTTACTCACCCTCTCACTTGTTCTCATTTCAAAAACTCCTCCATCATCAAGCAAGTCAAATGGATTTCTTAGGCAAATTAGAATTATCTAACAAATGTATGCTTTAAGCACTATGTATGTTGTAACAATGATTATGTTTGTCACATAATCATTTTAAATTAATGAATGTTTGTTTCTTTCTTTCTTATATGTGTTTGCTATGAATGTGTTGTTTCATCTTTTTGTTTCATTATGATATATATATATATATATATATATATATATATATATATATATATATATATATATATATATATATATATATATATATATATGTCTATGACATGCTTATAATATGATCTCAGTAGTCTACATATAAACATTATTCTTCTTAATATGTTATTGCCACTATAAAAATCATTCATAATGTACATGATTCAAATGGAGCTTGCTGCAAATACACCCTAACAATGACCCTTTTTCTGGAAATTTTTCAAATTTGGTCGCCTGGGAAAACATCAGATGGGCGGCCCCCTTAATTCCCTAGGCGTTCCCCATAATTTTAAGGGGGCCGGCCAGCAATTAAGGGGACCGGCCATCTGGGCAGTGAAATTCACTGTTTTCTTTTGCATCATGTGACCCCTTTTATCTAGCCCCAGCTACCATTTCTCTTAATGAACAAACTGGTATTAGAATCTTACAACAAAACCTCAAACATTTACCTAAACTAACCACATTTTCATATTATAAATTCCCTCCAAACAATCACCTTTCATTCCATCATCCTTCATCATCCCAAATCACCATGTTATCACCTAAATCCTCCATCTCTAAGACTCCAAGAAAGTAAAGACTTGTCATCATAAAACCAAAACAACTTTTCATAGACCTAACCAAAGATGACACCAAAACTCCATCACCACCACCTCAATGTTCATCCCCAAGTGCACCAAATGCTCCATCAAAAACACCATCTACTCATAACACATCATCTTCCTCCTTACCATCCACTTCATCCATCAATGACTACATCAACTCCCACCTACCATCATCACCACCAAGAGCATCATCACCATCTTCCACTCAAGAACATCCATCCACCCAACTTGCCATTTCCTTATCACCCATCACACCTCTTGATGCTCACTTCTCACCATCACCAATCCCACAACCATTCTTTCCCATACCTTGGACATTGCCTGAAGCCCATGGTGACAATGTCTTTGTTGCATCCATAACCGGACCATAATCTTTGGTCTTAGAGATGAGATACACTACATGTTTTCATCACTTGAACACATGATTACCAACCCACCACCACCACCACCTCCACCATCTTCACCCACTACACCACCACCACCTCCATTTTCACCAAATTAAGCATACGCAATGCTTAAAAATAATTTTCAAAACCTTTTTGTGTGCAAGCCCCATGGAAGATCATGTACTCCTAGGATGATTATGTAGTATCATTAGTTGTTTTGTTTGAATGTTTGCATGCCTTATGTTGTAATCTACTTGGTTGTGTATTTATACACAACACTTCTATTAAATGAATGCTCTTATTCTATATGCTTGCTTATTGTTGTTACATATACTTGCGCTTCTAACATTTTTTTTGCAAGCGTTCCATAGCTCTTTTCCTTGGTGCCCCCAAACGAGGGGGAGTACACATCAAGGGGGAGTTCTCATACGACACTTTTACATTTAAAACTTGTCGGTTAAACCTTTTTGATTCTACAAAAAGGGGGAGAAATAGATGTAAACTCACTAAATGCTTGTCTAAAAACTAATTTTTAGATTTAATGAGTTTAGATTTTGTAATCATCAAAAAGGGGGAGATTGTTGATATAAATAATGCCTAAACACGTTATTAATATTTTTCGATATCTCTACGTTTTGATAATCACAAAATGTAAAATCATTAATCAGAAAATTATGACGTAAACAAGTATTTAGTTGTAAATATCTATTTCTACAACTCAAATCACTTAAGGTATGAATGAACTAATGCTTAATGCATCATATGATCAAAGAAACATTTTCTTAAACACTAGATTTTTTATAAAATGTCAAAAACATTTTATAACTTTTAGAAAAATATTTTTGGTAATAAATAAAAAGGTTTAATTCATTATAAATTTATGAATTCAAATTTTTAACCAAAATCAGTAAAAATGTTCCACAAAAACCTTCCCCACAAAAAGACAAAACTGGAAAACGGCTAGCATGGGCAGCCCCCTTAATTTTTCTAGGCGGACCCCTTAAAATTAAAGAGACCGCCCCCCTATTTAAGGGGGCCGGCCACGCTCCAGTAGCTCCCAGCTGTCCAGTTTTTCTGCCTATAAATACCAGCCTTCCCCTGGATTTTCACTTACCTTTTGCACACTAAAACTTTCTGTTTTAAATCCTTTCTAATCCTTGTAAATACTTTCAAAAATCCTTTGATCATATACTCTTAGGCATTGGTTTCCAAGTGATCCAAGCTTCCTCCACACAAGTGCAAAAGAAGAATACTTCTTCATCATCTAGTTAAGAAGTGTTGTAGTTCAATTCATTCATTTGTATAGTTGTGTAAATTCTTTGTATAGTTGTTGTTGTTAGTAGATCAAATTGTATATAAATAGGTGTGGTGTAAAGAAGTAGTGTAGAAGCATAGTGTAGTTGTGAAGTGGTTGCGGTGTGAAGAACTTGTGAAGCCGTAGCATAAAAGTAGCGAAGCCGTTAGGTAGAGGTCGTGAAGTCCTAGCGTTGAAGCCGTAGCATAGAAATTGTGAAGTGGTCATATTGAGGTCGTGAAGTCCTAGTGTTGAAGTAGTGAAGCCGTTGCATAGAAGTTGTGAAGCGGTCGTGTTGAAGTCGTGAAGTTCTAGTGTTGAAGTCGTGAAGCTGTAGCATAGAAGTTGTGAAGCAGTCGTGTTGAAGTCGTAAAGTCCTAGTGTTGAAGTCGTGAAGCCGTAGCATAGAATTTGTGAAGCGGTCGTGTTGAAGTCGTGAAGTTCTAGTGTTGAAGTCGTGTAGCCGTAGCATAGAAGTTGTGTAGCGGTCATGTAAAGTCGTGAAGTCCTAGTCGTGAAGTCCTAGAGTTCAAGTCGTGAAGCCGTTGTGAATAAGTCGTGAAGAAGTTGTGTTGTGAAGTTGTGAGATTGGTTCTAGCTACGATTAGAACCCGACATCTAGCTTTGTGTCGTTAAGCCGGTGTAAGCCAAAGTTGTGTAAGGTTTTCTCTGCCATAAGGGAGCTTATTGAAGTTGTGAAGAAAACTCTCGAGCTCGGTGCTCGGGGAGTGGAGTAGGGCAAGGAAGGTGTCCTTGTAGCCGAACCACTATAAATCTCTCGTGTCTCGGTTAGATCTTTTCATTCCTTACTTATTTCCTTATTTACGTTTTTATTATTTACATACACATAAGCATATATAATTGCTAACATTACTTAGTATTGCTTAGAAGTTGATTTCACATAAAGATCAATTTAGAAGTCCATTCATAAAACAAAACCTTTATAACCAATTAATAAATCTCTTCAAGTATTTGTTTTCACTAAAAACTTGAAGTTAAGTTTGTAAAAGTAAGTACATTTTTCAAAAGAAACTAAAAACGACGTAAAACTATTCAACCCCCCCTTCTAGTTTTCCACACTAGGGTTCATAGTATAGTTTTCATAAGTTTTAGGGTTTATTATGCAAATATAATATAAGTTAAGGATTATAGTGTCATTATGATAAGATTAGGGTATAAAATGTAAACATTATAAAGTTACATGTTTTCACAAGTTAGGTCCTTTAATTTAAAAGAATGACAATTTAAACCCTTTAGTTTAGAAATTAACACATTGCACCTTTTTTAATCCTTTTTAACCCTTAAGAGTTTTGATGTACGAATTTGGTATGTTTTGTCTAATTTATGAAAAATATAAGAACTCAGAAATAAAATCCCCAAAAATTCCCAGAGATACTTCAATGTCTTAAGTATTTTATATCCAGATTTTATTAAATAGTATAAGTACGAATGAAAAATCAATTTCAATAACATGTTCCAGAATCGGATCTGATCAAACACCCGAAAAGTTTGTATTTCTTTACCCCATCTAGAAAATTTATAAAAATTAACAAAAATTCCATTAATTACTAGACATAAGAAGTTAAAAGGGCAACTTCTAATTCGTCATGGTTTGCAAATGAAAAATAAAAAACACGGACTGTTTTTCTAGACATACGAATTCAGTTTGACACTTGACTTTCTAAAAATCAAAAAGTTGCCTTCCCGACCTCTAAAAATTACAAGGTTAATTTTCCCAGAAAGACCTTTCCTTGAATTTAATTTTAGACTCCAGAAACACCCAAATACCCTTTGTTATCATCAAGATCCTATCGATTAAATTCGGCCTAAATTTTCTGATCAGAAACTGGTTTCAATATTTTATGTGTAACTAATTCAAAAACTCATCCATTGATACAAAGCCTTCATATATGATAAAAAAACACATTAGGCTGATTCTTACAAAATTTTAACATGTTCATTAAATTCAGATCCATAGACATAAGTCAATTTATACATATTAGGGTTTTCATTATTTTATGTATCAACTTATAATTTCATGTGACTTCTTATATGATCATATGTGATTATATATATTGACAAGAACAACAAGAATGGATCAAACATATCAAGATTAAACAAGAAAAGGATGATACAAATACCTTTGAAGACCAAACGAAGAATAAGAACACCACAAGATCGAGATCTCCTTGTTTTTCTACCTAGCTTGGATCGATCAAAGGAACAAGAAGAGTAGAAGCCGAAGTTTTTAGAGAGGGAATTAGGGTTTGATGAATGATCGGTTATAATAATGTGAGGGGAACCATATTTTTTTGATAGGGTTTAATTGGGAATGACCACAATTTAAGGAATGATTATCAATCAACATTTAAGTGTTATTATCTCCTTCTTTTTTTTTTCTTTTTGGCCGAAAATTTAAAGGCCTTTTTTTTTTTTTTTTTTAAATGTCACCCCATATATATTAAAGTATAGGATTTTATTTATTTTGTACATTTACTTATAATGTAAGGTTTTATTGGTAGCTTAATTCATTAAATAACTTAGAACATAAATTATTTTAGGTTAAGAGACAAATGATGTTATTTTCATAATTTTCATAAGTTCTTAAAATTTAAATTTGAGGGCATTTTAGTCATTCCGGATTGTTTTAATTTTGGGGTATTACAATTCTTCCCCTCTAAAAAAATTTTTCGTCCTCGAAAATTGAAGTGAAACGAAATGGAAAACACAACGGACAGCGAACGGAAATGTGAATGACTTGTTTCTCATGACTCTATCTTGTTGGTCAAATTAGCTTCGGTTTCTTCAGAAAGGACATACCATACTGAATCCAGATCAACAGATTAATATACCAAACGTAATAGATGATAATCGTATTCTCTCGGGAGAGATACAGGAAATACGTAGGATTTGACAAATATATTGTCCATAGAATTTGATTAGACAAATCAGATGAGAATGTGCAGAAAACAGATTGTTAGATAACGTCAACCAGAAGAAAGCTCTAAAACAGGACCTAAGATTATTATCGGAAGTATAGAGGTCAGCAAAACGCGTGACGAGAACCCAGACGTATCAAATCGCATAACGGTGAAAGCAGATTAAACGCATAGGTGGAATGAACCTAAAGTCTCACTAAACGCGGATAATCTCAATCAGATATCAGAAATTCTAAGGCTTCTAAGGTACTCCTCGAAATATCCTATGCCCACAACAAGTGCACGTTATATGATGTAAGTATTATCACGTTGGCCAGACGTCATAATACTGGCATCATATAAATATGCCCTCATGATGGTCATACTTTATCTCAAGTCGTGAACAAAACAACCTATCTTAATCCACCTAATCCTTCTACAGTCTCAGAGGTCATCAAGATCAAACAACATAACTACAGAACTCGTAAGAGCAATGGGAATCCCAAAATGTCTATCAGAATTAAGGTACGTCGTTAATAGCGTCAATCCTTCATCACTCACCAAAATCAACTCAGCCAATATAAGTGGTTGCTTCGAAAATCCGCCCATTTCTGGACATAAATCTCAAGGTTCCTTCCACAATTCGTCAAAATTCGCATAACAAACCATCATCCAACATACGCAAAATGAACACAAAACGGAATTACTAATAGGGAACCTAAATCATTCAAAGGACCTTATTATCAGGTAACGAAAATTTAAATAGGTTAAGAGGAGGTAAATTACGTCATCGATAGCTTCATCCTTCACAGAATTAATTCTTCCACACCCAAACGGTTGCTTCAAAATTTATCCCTTCAATATACATGATTTCAAATCTCTTCCAATTCTAAGTAGTCTGTCTACGTCTGTCCATATGATCATATGGTTGAAAGGAATTATAAACTTGAGTCTGGTCCCTCAAGCCTTCGGCACCTCTTCTGGACACTGTGGTGTGGTACGTGAATCTCTGACATGGTCAATGTGCATCTTCCATTCGCGAGTCTGCTTCTGCTCTTAATTCATCTTAGTATAACTAAAATGAATAGAGAAGCAAGACTGCGTGTCTTGACAGGTCTTCTAGCATAGTTTGAAATTCGCCAACTCAAACTGCTGTCATCACAGGATACCTTGTAGTGTGGTCTGCTACAATCTCTGGACGCCAATCAAATCTACTCTTCCAGAACAAAGGGTCATTCTACTTAATATGAAGATGATCTACGTGTTCCTCATTCATCTCTGAGCACAAACACACTGTCATACTATGACAATTGTCCAAATACCCGCGAAAAACATGATTCTATTAGCCAATACAATTGGCATCATCTAAAACTCATAATGATCACAACAAGTACGAAATCAGCTTCATGAATCGTCTCAGGGAAAACTTCATATCTACTTTCACATCACCTATCTTCCTCTTCACGCATAAAACTGAAATGCTTCACGGAGGTTACTCTCAGTTAGTCATCTCCCTTCTTAGAAGTTCTTGTGGTTGCTTCTTCAGTCCTTCAAACCTAAATGAGTCCGTCTGGTACGGAGTTTCAAAGATAGATCAAATCAATCATTGATACGCGGAAATGGATAATGATTTTGGATAGTGATACGGTTAAATTCACGATAGTCGATACGTCGCGGCATACTTCCCTCTTTCTTCTTCATAAACCAATAGGAGCATTCAAGGAGAACACTGAGGTGAACAAAATCATATTCCATCAGCTCCTTCAATCTCTCAACTTCTATGGCATCATGGTTTCGTTAATTGAGATCGGTTCAAAGTCAATTCTACTTCCCAAGCAGGAGGGAATCCCAAGAGGTCCATCAGAGAACATCGGAAAATTTGTACAACCAAAATACTTCCAATGCCAGAGTTTCCTAAAGGTGGATACTAATAGGTGTCAGGAGAAATTTTGACAATCAATTGAGATCGGAGTAAGTGTTTCCATAGCAGCATTAATCTTAACAGATTTAAGTGGTTGAGAGTCATCAAAGCAAAAGTAGGATGAAAATAGATTTCTAAAGGTCACATATCAGATATGGTAATCTCTGGCAGCTTTATGAAGAGCCAGTCAATCCATAACCTAAAGACCTCAAAATCGGGTATACCAAAAGTAAACGGATTCGTAGGATGAGTACGGTCATCAAGCCAGACGGATGGTTCATATATCAACGTTAAGTACGTGGTTCAATATAGTGTGGAGATAGATAGGCGAACAGTTCAAGGTGTTGGAATTTTGTTTAGCTATTTAGCATAAGTGGTAGGTAGGGTGTGAATCATCGGTAATACGAACATCGTATAACTGTCAAAAGCGAGATGTATGGAATATCAGTTATCAGCATCATCATGCTCAGTTAACAATTCCATATTGAGACAATATTTTCGTCATATCCTTCCAGGGAAACTAGTTGGTAGACAAGGTTCATCATTAAGGGGGAGGGAACAAAACTTCCTATATCCGTGGTTAATAATCACCAGAGTTCTCATAGGAGTAGTAATGGATTTTGCAAGACTGAGTAGTATCTGATGATACATTTTGTGGAAAACTAGAAGGGGGTTGAATAGTTTACCGGTTTAAAAATTCTTTTAAAAATATTGTTTTAAAAGTTAGCAATTGGAAACTTTGATTCAAACTCTATGTGTAACCAATCAACACCAATATGAACTACACACTAAGCTAAGTAATAATAACAAATAAAAGTAAAGAGTAGAGTTGGAAAGATCAAACCGAGACAGAGGATTTATAGTGGTTCGGCTACGAAGCTCTTCTTCGCCCTACTCCACTCCCCGAGTACCACACTCGAGAGTTTCAAACACTATATCAACAACCTCCCTTCAGGCGGAGAAAACCGTACACGTCGCTTATCCTATTACCGACACTAAGCTAGATGCCGAGTGCTAATCTTGGCTAGCACCAATCTACCAAGGTCCACGTGACCAAACACTCAAGCCCAGTGGCTTCAAGAGATCACCAAGATCTCAACACGATCACAATGATCAACACTTACTCAACTAACACTAACCTAATGACCCTTGATCTTCTTGATCAATCACACAAGCCCAATGGCTTCAAGAGATGTTCACTATCTCTATAGATCACACTTGATCTTCACTCTCACTCACAAAAGAGAAATAAACTTGATGTATGCTAAGACACAACAAGGATGTAACAAGTGTTACAAAAACCTAGCAACTATAACTCTAGTATCTTCTTGATTACTTGAGTTCTTCTCTTGCTAATGAAGAGGGATGACAACACCTTGTATCAACTTAGATACTTGTGTTCTTCTCTTGCTAGTGAAGAGGTATGATGAGGATCACTTGAAGGATGATTGGATCACTCTTGAAACAAAGAAAAACTAATCTAAATGAACTAAAGTAGTGAAAGGTGTGAGAGAATTGAGCTAGGAGATTTTTCTGTGTGTGAAAGGTGCCTAAAACTATGAAAGGGGTTGATATTTGTTAGGAATATGAATATTCAGTTGAAGACTCGGTCACCCCGAGTACTTATTAGCACATCATAGCTCGTAGGATTATCATTAATATTATTAGTAGCTTAGTTATTATTATTAGTATTGTGGAGTGGGTCGGGTCTTTACCCTCTGTCAGCTCACTCTACAGCCCGCTAGGGGCATAATATATTGTACTATAAATACTCCCTTCCCACCCATGGGAAGGGTTGGACCTTTCAAGCTATAGATTACAAGTTACTTTCTCTCTCTAAAAGGCTCCCACTTTCTCACTCTAAGTTCTTGTCCAATCGATCCAAACAAGCCTCAAACTAGTGATTCTTGTATTGTGAATACCCTACAATTGGTATCAGAGCCAGGTTTCGATCCTGGGACCTGTGGGTTATGGGCCCACCACGCTTCCACTGCGCCACTCTGATTTGTACACTAATGAAGAGGATGAGATAAGTGATAAAACGAGGGAAAAAATGAATGAGAAAATGAGGGATCCCGAGTGCATAGCCAGACGAATAATAATCAAACCCCATGATTATTATGAGGAAAATCGTTTGACTGTGTTTGCTCCTCAAAAGAAGTTAACACCTGAACAGATATTTTGGAAACAAGATAGTGAAAAACTTAAGGTAGATAAACTTAAGGCCAACACCCCCCTCATTAGAAAAGTTGCGTCCATAACGGTGTATCCTCCCAATACACCTAGGAATCTGGTGCCTTTGTCTCTTCCCACTGAGTGCAAAACCTTTATTAGCTTATATGTGCTTTGGCAATTATTTGCTGATTTTGATAAAACATGTAAGAAGAGAATCACACCAACCGGCATTACTGAGGGGGAAAGGTGTTTTGAACATGCAAAAAGGTGTTACTTAACTGAGGTCATGCCATTCTTTAAACTACTTAAAGAACATTTTGAAGGGTTGCAAACTGCCCTTAAAGCCGAAATAAAGGAAATGGAAGTAGTGTTTAAGGATATGGAAAGTGAGGTGAATGAATATGCAATAGAACTTAAGAGTCGAGAGATTGAAAGAAAAAACATACTCATTACTAACGACAACTTGCTTGCTAAATGTATTGCACAAGATGTATTTTACACTGTCACTGATTCTGCATTGTCTGCTTGTCAATTTAATGAGTATGCTATTGCGTTAAATGTCACCCAGAATCGTGTTGTTGAGCTTGAGGGGGAGAATTTAAAATTTCTTGAAAAAATTCAAAAAGATGACCATGATAATATGGTTAAACGTTTTTCAAAATTGGAAGTCGAATTTCTTAATTTGCAATTGAAATATCAACATTTAAATGAAAAACAGAAAATATCAAATGACAAGACATCCTTGGATGCTCCTGAATTTGATACTTATTTTGAATTAAGCAAACGAGATGAGACAATTCAAGCTCACACGAACACGATTCGACTGCTGAGGGCCCAAATTGCCAAATTGAAATCCAACAAGTGTGAAGTATATGGCACCAATAAACCTTCGTCTTCAGATTCTCAGAATTTTCAATATCAAAACACCATAAATAAGTTACATTATGAAAATGAGTGTTATCGAGAAGAAAATTCAAAGGTTAAACAACATTTCAAAGAGTTATATGATTCTATTAAAGTCACAAGAAGCAATCACAATGATCAAATAACCTCTTTGACAAATGAAATTGAGAATCTGAAGGTTCGGGTGAAAGGTAAAATGCCATGCACCACCTGTAATTGTGATGCACCAAAGGCTACTGATAGTAAAAAGTATGATGTTGATGTTGGGCATATCCCGTTTAAGCTTAGAAATAACAGCCTTGCCCATCAAACATATCTCGATCATCTTAGAGAGGGCCTTGACACACTTCGTGAGGTGGTTGAAGAGGATAGGACTGATAAGCCACTTGATAAGGCAGTTGTCTATGCCTGCAAACTCACGAAAAGGATTCAGGAAAACTTAGAATATGCCATAGGCTCAACTCCTAAGTTTAGCAGACATAGAGATAGATTTGTTGCATCATCATCTACTGTTGAGAACAAGCATGTAGCCTTTGATCTACCACCAAAAACATCAGAACCCAACACATCATTACCTGGAAGGCATGTGACAGAAAAACGAACTAATGTTTCATTCGATGCTTCTACAGGAGTAAAAAGTGACACCCAAGCTAGCGAGTCAAGGTCTAGAGAAAATGCAAGAAAAGATAGGACTGCGCCAGCTAAGAATGATCACTTGAAGAATGTAGAAGCCCAACCTAGGAACAATAAGTTTGCAATGAGTAGGATGAATCATGTTGATTCTAGTATCAAAAATACTGTAATTAATTCGAATTCTAATGCTGTCTGTAAAACATGCGACAATTGTTTAATTTCTGCTAATCATGATGATTGTGTTGTGTCATTCTTGATGTCTTCTGCATCACCCCATGTTAAGAATGGTAGAATAACTGAAACATGCAAGAAAGCTTGGAAAGCTACAGGAAAAACATTTGCTAGCGTAGGCTATCAATGGAGACCCACTGGAAGGAAATTCAATTTAGGAAAACAGAACACGTTACCTAAAATGAATAAGGATAAAATTGTGAAAGTTAAGGAATGGAGATCCACTGGAAGGAAATTCAATTTAGGAAAACAGAGACCATTACCTAAAATGAATATGCATAAAAATTGTGAGGAATAAGGAATGGAGACCAACTGGTAGAATCCTGTCTTTAGAGTCACAATGCCTTCCATCTAGGTCTTGTCCTACCTCTAGCTCTGTCTCCTCTGTAAAGACAGTTGCATCTGTGAAATCTGTGGTTCCTGAATATGTGTGTGCTGACCAAATGGACCCCAATTGCACTTGGGGATCCACATTTTTCAGTTATCCATTGTTGCCTGGTTTCAAATGCAGGTCGTACAAATCGTCCTGTGGTATTTGGACTCAGGCTGCTCAAAACATATGACTGGGGATCGCTCGCGGCTCAAGAACTTCGTGAAAAAGTTTATCGGGACAGTTAGATTTGGGAACGACCACTTTGGTGCTATTATGGGTTATGGAGATTATGTGTTTGGTAATAGTGTAATCTCAAGGGTATACTATGTGGAAGGACTAGGACACAATCTGTTTTCTGTGGGTCAATTTTGTGATTCAGATCTGGAAGTGGCTTTCAGAAAGCATACATGTTTCGTCAGAGAATTGGATGGTTTAGATCTCCTCAAGGGTAGTCGGGGCACCAATCTATACACCATATCAATTGAAGAAATGTTGAAGTCCTCTCCCATTTGCTTGCTTTCTAAAGCCTCTAAAACAAAATCATGGCTGTGGCATCGTCGTTTGAACCACTTGAACTTCGGTACCATAAATAATCTTTCCCGTAAAGATCTAGTTAGAGGGATGCCCAGACTGAAATATGAGAAAGATCATCTCTGCTCTGCATGTCAACTGGGTAAAAGCAAGAAACAAACCCACAAGCCCAAAACCATCAACACCAACTTGGAAGTTCTTCATACCCTCCACATGGATTTGTGTGGACCAATGAGAATACAAACCATAAATGGAAAGAAGTATGTTCTGGTGATAGTAGATGATTATTCTCGGTTCACATGGGTGAAGTTTTTGAGAACCAAGGACGAAACTCCAGAGGTTATCATTAAACTGATAAAACAGCTGCAAGTAAGGCTCGATAAAACTGTCAGAATCATCCGCACTGATAATGGTACGGAGTTTGTTAACCAACAACTCCGTAATTTCTATGAAAGTATTGGCATCACGCATCAGAAAAGTATCCCTCGCACTCCTCAACAGAACGGAGTGGTTGAACGAAGGAACCGTACTCTGGTGGAGGCTGCAAGAACTATGCTCATATTTTCAAAGACACCGATGTTTCTCTGGGCAGAGGCTATTGCAACAGCATGTTACACTCAAAAATGATCCCTAATTCATCCGGTTCATGAGAAGACTCCCTTCGAGTTAATTCATAACAAGAAACCAGATCTTTCCTTTCTGCGTGTGTTTGGTGCACTTTGCTATCCAACTAACGATAGTCAAGACTTGGGAAAGTTAAGAGCTAAAGCAGATATAGGTATTTTCGTTGGATACGCACCAGACAGTAAAGGGTATCGAATCTACAATAAAAGGACCCGTAAAATCATGGAAACCATTCATGTTACGTTCGATGAGCTGAGTGAGCTACCTGTTTCAGGACAAATCAGTTCTGGACCCGATCTTCACCTTTTGTCTCCTGGACCCATTAGTTCAGGACTTGTACAGAATTCCACGCCTGCAGATTCTTATGTGCCACCTACATGTGAGGAGTTGAAGAAGTTATTCGATCCTATGTTTGATGAATACTTTGAGCCAACAAATGGAACCATCCCGAGTGAACCAGCTATAATTCCTATGGATGAGGTTCAAGCCCCACAAGGTTCAGAAGGCCCTGCAGCTTCAGTATCAGTCAGTCACAATGCTCCTGCTGCCAGTCAATCGCCTTCGTCATCAAATACTCAAACTTCTCCAGTAATGCAAGAATCTTCAGATAATAATTCTTTGGAAGTTAATCCTTTTGCTCCCGTTGAAGAGGTTCCTTTTGAAAACATATTTGCTCCTGAACATTCATCAGACACATCCTTACTTGAAGATCACAGCACTGCTTCTTCTGTTCACAACCATCAACCTCACGACCATCTCAGGAAATGGACCAGTGATCATCCAATCGACAACATCATAGGCAATCCCTCACGTCCAGTATCCACACGTAATCAACTAGCCACTGATGCACTATGGTGCTTCTTCAATTCCGTACTGTCTAAAGTCGAACCAAAAGATGCCAAAGAAGCAATGACTAAAGATTGCTGGTTCCAGGCTATGCAGGATGAAATCCATGAATTTGATCGACTTGAAGTATGGGAACTAGTGCCTCCTCCGGAGCGTGCAATGATCATTGCTTTAAAGTGGATCTTCAAAGTGAAGCTTGATGAGTATGGTGATGTCTTAAAGAACAAGGCACGGCTAGTTGCTAAAGGGTTTAGACAAGAAGAGGGCATTGATTTTGAAGAATCGTTTGCTCCGGTTGCTAGAATTGAAGCTATAAGAATCTTCCTGGCAAATGCTGCTAGTCGAAATATGATAGTCTACCAAATGGATGTCAAAACGGCATTCTTGAATGGTGATTTAAAGGAAGAAGTCTATGTGAGTCAACCAGAAGGATTCGTGGATGCTGAACATCCTACTCATGTTTACCGCTTGAAGAAGGCTCTATATGGGTTAAAACAGGCGCCAAGGGCATGGTACGATACATTGTCCAAGTTCCTCCTCGTGAACGGATTCTCCAAGGGTGTTGTTGATCCTACACTATTCACCAGGAAGTCAAGAAACCATCTACTACTAGTTCAGATATATGTAGATGATATCATCTTTGCTTCAACAGATCCTAGTGAATGTGATAGTTTTTCAAAAGAGATGAATTCCAAGTTCCAAATGTCTATGATGGGACAAATGTCATTCTTCTTAGGATTACAAGTCTCTCAAAGTCCCGGTGGCATATTCATTAATCAATCCAAATACGCCAATGAGATCTTGAAAAAGTTTGGATTTCATTCAAGTGAACCTGTTGACACTCCCATGGTTGATAGAACGAAGCTGGATGAAGATCCTTCAGGGATTCCAGTGGATATAACGCAATATCGAAGCATGATTGGATCTTTGATGTACATCACGGCTAGCAGACCAGATCTTCTGTTTGCTATGTGTATGTGTGCTCGGTATCAATCCAGACCAACCAAGAAGCATGTTGAAGCAGTAAAACGGATCTTCCGATATCTTCAAGGCACGGTTCATATGGGTCTTTGGTATCCTAAGGACACTGCAATGGAGTTAACGGCTTACGCAGATGCTGATCATGCGGGATGTCAAGACACTCGTCGAAGTACTTCAGGAGGAGCTCAATTTTTAGGGGAAAAGTTGGTTAGTTGGTCTTCTAAGAAGCAGATGAGTACTTCCATATCATCTACTGAAGCTGAGTACATTGCTATGTCTGCATGTTGTGCACAAATCCTTTGGATGCGATCACAGCTTTCGGCCTATGGATTCTCATACAACAAAATTCCCCTATATTGTGACAACAAAAGCGCCATTGCTCTTTGTTGTAACAATGTTCAGCACTCCAGGTCAAAACACATCGACATCAGGCATCACTTCATCAGGGAACAGGTGGAAAAAGGAATTGTGGAACTATACTTCGTGAGGACAGAGTTTCAGTTAGCTGACATCTTCACCAAGGCCCTCCCAAGAGAAAGGTTTCAGTTTATTCTCCCACGCCTTGGCATGAAAAGCATGACTCCTGAAACCCTCAAGTGTCTTCAGGAAGAAAAGGAGGAGTAAAGGATTGTCTTCTTATATCCTTGTACATAGTTGTATATATCTTAAATCAAAAAGAAAAATACAAAAATATAAAACATATAAAAACCATAAAAATCGAAAAATCAGAAAATACCAAAAATAGTTCTACCTAGGCATGTCTTCTGTTTATCGATAACATTTACGTATCTAGAAATGTCATTCAACAATGGCACGGATTCTTAAATGAATCTCGAGCAGAAGTTATACTAATCAGTTAAAACATGTCTTAATGGCTTGCAGTTACTTCATACTGCAACCCGCACTATACAATGGGGAAAGCATGTCGCCAAAAAGATAGCTGTTCCTCCAACCGGGTGATGTTCACCTGGGCATGGATTACTTTATATCCATGTTCTCCCGTCGTGATGTACGTTTCAGTGCGTCATTTCGTGTATAAGAAGAGAAGTCTTCTTTACATCAGACTCTTTATCTTGTTTGATTCTTCAAGAGAGTCTTGATGTTACACAAGGTGGTTAATTGATTTAAATTTTTCAAATTTCCGACACCTTGCCAAATTTGTGCAACATCAGCAGTGACACTCTCTTGGTGTTTCAAGGGAAGCATAGTATGCTTCAAAATCAGAATATATTAAACCTGACCACATTTTCTCCCAAATTTTTCTAAACGTATTTAAATCACTTGGGATCACAAATCTCAAATGGTTTGAAATTTTTGATCGGGGGAGAGAATGTGATTTAAATAGGAAATTCTGATAAAATGTGATGATTTGGATGTTAATGTAAGCTCCCCCGTATGTGCTAAACCATTTTGCCTATCACGGCACATATTGAGGGGGAGCAAAATGTTTTGGTCATTAAAGCAAGCTCTTCCATATGTGCGAAAATCTTTCGTACATCGATGCACATATTGAGGGGGAGCAAATGTTTTTAACAAAACAAAGGATTTGGCATCTCACGTGAGCAAGACTCAGTCTTCACCAATGAATTGACGAAACTTGAATTGTCATCAATCGAAAGGATACATCTTGGCCGGGTAATAATTTCAAGCTGGTCTAACCAGTGATGTAAGCGTGTCTCGAAAAAGATGTATCTGAGTAGAGTGTACCGTTTCGAGAAACTTTCTATGGACTTGACCAGGACGGGTAATAATTTCAAGCTGGTCTAACCAGTGATGTAAGCGTGTCTCGAATCGGTCATGTTCACTGAAAGTGGATCAATTCAAAAAGTGCAAGCTCTACCTAACATGTGCAAATTTATAAAACTATCACTCGAGCACATGTTGAGGGGGAACATTTGAAAAATATAAAACTCTCAAGTGTTTGCAAAAATGTGTTTCAAAATCATGAACACTTTGAGAGATTTTTTTCAAGGATTTGGTTTGGCAATCATGGATGAATATCAAAGACCGACCATTTTTAATTAACGCATGGAGTTATAAGGATGGTGAGGTTAGGTTCAAGTTCCCATGATCCCGCCAGAGCCGGAGGGATCTACCCAGGGATAATCCACTAGTTAGTGTAGAAGTCCTTAGGTATGATTAAAAAGGAGAAAAGTGGATAAGGGAAAAGTGCCGATTGAGATGGAGCTAGTACTGGAACAAACCCAACAAGGTGCTAGTTATGAAGTCTCGGTAAGCACTGAAGGAGTTGAAGAATGAAAAAGAATTGTAAAGATAAAGGGTGAAAAGAAATAGCCCTCCTTACAACTTAGGCAGAAACCGGGTCAATACATATGCTGTCAGAATCACTTAGTTGATTGCTGGCATTGAAGACAAAGTATCATGGACCCAGTGATACGCTGCACAACCCTCCCTAGCCACTCAAGGTCCCTCAAAGGATTCTTGTTTCAATTGTCACGGAGTTCAATACATTCCTATCGTCTCTCTCACTCCGAGTTAGATGATATTGAATAGGTGGCAGTCCTCTCCAGCCTCCGCTCACTAAATCAAAACGCACAATTGAGTCTAGAGCCACGAGATGCATAATAAGATCTCATAGGGACACGAATTATTTCGACACTGGTTGTTCAACATTAAGGACACCAGTTGTAAACTCATGAGTCCTACGCAGATCTTAGCAATCTGCCAGAACATTTATGAGAGAATTTACTTATGTAATTCTCAATGATTGAATGGAAATTCCTGCCAGGGTCAACATCAAGTAGCCCTGAAAGCAGGTCACTTCGGTAATTCCTCGTGGATTACGCTTAGTGGTCGCGGCGGTTTCAACCGGTCTACAGTCGTGGAGTGATCTCCAGCGACTCACCTAATCGTTGATTTACTACGGTAAAATCTTAAAAAGCCCTCTGTGGGTTTTCGATTAGGAACGGTCTTGGTAAGGATTAGAGAGAGTCTTCACACTATGCTGTTGACTATCTCGAAGTCCAAACTTGTTAGTACCGGTCGAATTATTGCTAACTGTCGTATGCAGGAATATCTGGCGGTTGTTGCTGTGGAACGCTGTAGCTGGTTGCTGTTGTAGCTGGTTGCAGAAAAGATGCCAATCCATCACCACATGTTCACACAACATCATCATCAAAGAAGTCATGATCACCCTAAAAGACCTTCAACACAGCTTCTGCTAACTCTGATGCTGAAGATCATGACTCCATATCGTGTGAGCATGTCGACTCTAAGCATATTTCATCACATGGAGATTTACTACTGAAAGATGACTTGGAGATTCAAGTGGGATGATAACTCCAAAGAATCAACAAAGATCATCCAAGACAAAAGAAAAAGTCATCTTAAGATTTGCTGCTGCACAATGATCAAGGAAAATGAAGAATCAATGAGTACGAGCTATGAAATCAAGATCCAAGGATGAAGTGCTAGAATTCAGAACATGACTTCCGGGGTGACCTCCCTTAGGGGGAGATTGTTAGGAATATGAATATTCAGTTGAAGACTCGGTCACCCCGAGTACTTATTAGCACATCATAGCTCGTAGGATTATCATTAATATTATTAGTAGCTTAGTTATTATTATTAGTATTGTGGAGTGGGTCGGGTCTTTACTGTTGGATCGTATACACCTTGATAGATCTTATGAGCCGGTTAAGATCAATAGAATGTTTATGTAAACACAAACAAACTAATAGAAACTCTGACAATAAGATTAATGTTTACGCGGAATATAAACACTAAAATTGAAAGAAGAATTACTAATAACTCTTGATCCTCTATGGATCTTTGATTCACTAGAGAAAATGTTTTTCGAATGAGTTATTACAAAAGTGAAGCCGTATGTTTCTTTTATAACATAAGAAACCCTAATACGGCCCAGCTAAGAAAACGTATAAAGATGATATGCACTATCACTTCCTAATATAACTCATGCATATCCTTATCATCTAATAATACAGAAACAAGATAAACACGACCAGACCTAACATAGAAGGTCAACCAGACCTAATAGGTCAACCAGACCTAATATACTATACCAGATCTAATTATAACTACAAGACCTAACTCAAACCAGACTTAACACTATCGGCATCTTCAGTCCTTCTTGTTTTGTAATAATCAAATCATAATTCCCAACAATCTTCCCCTATTTGATATTACAAAACTGTCTTCAATGCTTCCCCTTGAACAATGCTTCCCCTTGAACATGCTACCATAAATAATAACCTGCAACACTCATTACTCCTCCCCTAAACTTGTGGTTGACCTAGTGGATCGGTAAACTAGGTTAACCTCAAGTTTCCTGAACGTGATAGAGCTTTAACTTCTCAGGCTTGAGGACTGCGACTTAGCAGCAGCAATAATTAGTAACCAGCAGCAACTTCAATAGTTCAGCAGGAATAGGAAATCTTCTCCAAAACATATAAGCTGGTTACCATTACATTCACTTGAACTTGGCTGCTACTTATGACAATATGTACATCAAATCACTTTAAGTTTCATACTATTCTCATCACATCCAGGTGTGTGAACTCCTGTGAGAGGTGAATCATTGAAAATTAATGGATTTGATGTCTCTTTACCAATAGCCATCACTACTGGAGTAGCCAAATGTTTTGGTGTTTAAGACCATGGTACATTGATAACCATATGATTTTAAGTAAATCATCAACTATAAACGGATTTGAGTTGTCTTTACCTGTAGCCGTTTGCTCAGGACTAGCCAATTCTTAGGTTAAAGATAACCTTTGGTGAATTGATTACCAAATATGGTTTTCCAACTGCCTTTACCACAAGCCATATACAAGTGGGCTAGCCAATTCTTTGGAAACCCCAAAAGGAGTAAAATCCATGGTGAATTGAAAACCATTCAACTCTTAGTAATAAAACATCGGTGAGTTGAGTACCCTATAGTTTTGAGCAAACTATTACAGCTTCCAACGGATTTGATTATCACACCAGAGCCGTACCCTCATGGTGAGTCAACTCTTTCTTGTCGGTTAGACATGGTGAGTTGATTACCATTTATTGTGTGGTTAAAAACCAACACTGTACCTGCACAAAAGTTAGTAGACAAACTATGCTATTTATTTATTTATTTATTTATTTTTTTTTTTATTTTATATTTTTTTTTTTAATCAAAAGAAAATAAAAGAAACAGAAAAGAAAATAAAGAATGAAAAAGATAAAAATGAATAACTAGTTTTTTTTTTTTTTTTTTTTTTTTTTTTTTTTTTTTTTTTTTTTTTTTTTTTTTTTAATAAAAAGAAAATAATGAAAAACAATAAACCATAGATACCATCAATGAGCAGACATAATTCGAATGCAATCAGCAGAAATGGTGATCTTCAGCAGATATGGGAACACTGTCAGCAGTATCCATGTGAGAGCATCAGACATGAAAATATTGAAACCAGACCAAAATTAATTCCCACACATAGTCCTACTCTGCTGATGTCTGCACCAACCAGACTTAATTCACCATAAACCAGAACTAAGTCACCACTGTAGCAGCAGACTTAAAATACACATCTTCAGATATAAAATTTATCCAAACCTTGACCAATATCTGACGTGCAAATGTCCAATCCCAAGTAATTAAATCCATGTACTCACTAGCAGCGAATTGAGTGGTCAATTTGATCAAGCCCCATTAATTAAAATCAGTCAATGCCAACCAATTGTTTAACCTTTGTTAAATGCAGTACAAGGAACCATTTAGTGGATCTTGACAAAACCATAAGCCGAAAAAATCAATTGACCCATCAATACTTCATTTGATCAATGAACTAATGAATCAGTCCCATGAATTTGACCAATAACAGTCGACCCATGTGATGCTATATGACAAATCAATTCACATCATGTGCTCCATAAATCAGCTCCTACGTTATGACTTTGAGCAAATAATAGCATTTGACCACATTAATTGCAACCTACGAATTCATTGAGTCAACGCCATATAATGTATGAAGCAATCATTATATCACTACTGATGTCCCCACAATCAATGTCATTCACTTGCATAAACCAATGTCCCACACTTAAATATTCGATCAGCAGTAACCACTCAAGCAACAAATTCAACAGCTGTATTATTTTAGTTAGTGAACACAAACAAACTAAAAAAAAATGGTTAGTTAGCACAAAATATACAACAATAAGCCTCCCCTTAGGCTTATGCCTCCCCTCAATCAGTGCACCTGACAAGGACTATTGTTCTTGGGTACCCAGAATGAACCTTTCTTTTTATTTGTCCAAGAACAACCTGTTGAGGGCTTAACACCAGTATCCCATCTTGTTCTCCCTATAAACCTTGGGTCATAATAACCAGGCCAAAAACCATTCTGAAAGTAAGTGCTAGTAGGTATGTAGAATGGTCTAGTAACATGTCTTTTCCAATTGGGTCTGCTGGTTTTATGTGTTGCTTGTGGAACATATGGGGGAATATCATTAACATTGGTCCACATTGGTCTAGATCTCTTTTGGTAAGCACACACACCCATTCTCTTCTCATGAAAATCACAATCCTTAATGAGATGAGACTTACTACCACACACAAAACAAGTTTTCTTCTTAACATTACCAGCCTTTTTATTAAAACAACCATTCTTATTACAAGAAGTCCTAGAATTGTATGTATTCTTATCAGATTTATTACAAGTGAAACTAGGTAAATCTTGAACAACAATGGGTTCTTGTTTGGGTGCCCTAACTTTGGATTCAATCTCATCTTTACTCATGGATGTGGAAACACTAGAAGTAGAAGTAAAGGAGGTAGACTCAGTTGAGATGGACTCTGAGCTTTTAACATTAAAAACACTGGGGGCAGAGACATTGACCTTGGAAGACTTGTCACTTGAATCACATGAAACAAAGTCTTTAGACTCTGGTTCTGAGGACTTGACACTTGTGGAACAAGAGACAAAGTCATCAGGTTCAGGCAAGTCATTTGACTTTTTGCCATAAGTCATGTGTGATTCATCCAAGTCTAATTCAAGGGCTGTGTGCATAGGAACAGGCTTAAACACTCCTCTTATAGGAGGAGGAACAGCATTCATTCCTCCTTCTTTGACAAACTTAACAGGAATTTGATAGTCTACAGGTTCAGGGTTAAAAGTACTATACTCATTAGGATCATAAACTTGATCTTGCCCTATATAATCTCCAAACCCTAAACCAATTTTAGATCTTATTGACATAGAACTATCAATTAACTTGTTTAGGTTTTTAGATGTTTCTTTCCATTTATCAAACCTAGCCAAGGAATTGTCAAGCTTAGTCTGTAATTCCTGATTTTCTAATTTGACCTTAGCATTTTGAGACTCAGAATATTTAAGCTCATCGGTAGAGATTTGTAAATCTCTTTCCAACACTCTAATTTTCTCTTCATATGCTAACTGATTTGCTTCATGCCAGGCCTTTTGTTTTTCCAAAGTTTTAAGAGCATTTTTATAAGCTTTAACTTCAACAAACAGTTTATTATACTCAGGCTCTATTTCATCATATTCTTTCTTAAGTAGAGCATATAAATCATCACAACCAAAGAGACAATTTTGTACCTGAGATGGGAAACCCATCAAGCCAGATTCCTCAGTCGCAGTGATCTTGACCTCCTGGAACTCCTGCTTGAGCATAGGCTTTATCATCTTCTTGGACTTATCATTCCCTCTAAACTTAGCTTTTACAGCAAGCCAGATTTCTCTAGCATCATGCAGTTGATGAAAGTCACCCATGTGATCTTCTCCGAGAGCCCGAAGCAAAAGAGCTCTTGCCTTCTTCTCCCTTTGAACAGCAACATGCTCCTCAGCTGATTCAGGTGGAAGAATGATGATGTTCCCCTTTTGATCTTTACCAATCCTCTTCTTGCTGTTCCCATTAAGGATAACATCCCACAGATTATGATCCCTGTTGGAGATCCATTGTTCCACCTTCATAGCCCATTTCTCATATTCATCTGTTCTGAGTGAAGTCATTTTATTTCGGTTTAAGAAAATGGTATGAAAAAGGTTTCTTCTTTGACAATTCCACCAGACTGAATTAAGTCAGGTGACCAGACTTAATTTCTGAAACCAGACTTAACAAATAACCAAGACTAATCGGTCCCACAAAAACGAGTAACAATAGCAGCAATAGCACAAATCGAATCTTCGCTGTCCCCACGATGAATCAGTACCCCAAGACTTATCACATGCGACAAGTCTATTAAACCCACTTGATGTATTAAAATATTCGATCAATAGCAATTCAAATCAGTACAATATCAACTGCTATTTAATTCCACTGACACCATTAATTTGCCCAAATGCCACAAGCGACAAACTATTCTTCAATATGTACGAGAAAATAGCAGCCCACACAAACATTAATTCAGCACACCACAAATCGTATTAAATGCACCTCCGACCCATTAATTAGAGCAGTACGATAATGATTTACCAATTGACCAATTCAATTAAATTCTCGAACAGTACTAATATCAAAAGCCAATCTCGAATGTAATCCAATCTCACACGTACCCACTCACGTTGACCAATTTATCACTAATAAAATAATCAACCGACAGTAAGTGACAAACAGATCCAGCCAATTAATTAAAACATGCGATATTTAATGAATTTAAATTCACCGATCAGCCCAACGTGATGATCACAAAACCAATTTAATTCTTTGACGCTCAGATCTGCTACTGTACGAACTGCTTCAAAACCGTTCTTCTTCGATAATTCTTGCACCAAAATTGCTCTTCTTTCACAGAGTCTCTAACCCGCTCTGATACCACTTGTTGGATCGTATACACCTTGATAGATCTTATGAGCCGGTTAAGATCAATAGAATGTTTATGTAAACACAAACAAACTAATAGAAACTCTGACAATAAGATTAATGTTTACGCGGAATATAAACACTAAAATTGAAAGAAGAATTACTAATAACTCTTGATCCTCTATGGATCTTTGATTCACTAGAGAAAATGTTTTTCGAATGAGTTCTTACAAAAGTGAAGCCGTATGTTTCTTTTATAACATAAGAAACCCTAATACGGCCCAGCTAAGAAAACGTATAAAGATGATATGCACTATCACTTCCTAATATAACTCATGCATATCCTTATCATCTAATAATACAGAAACAAGATAAACACGACCAGACCTAACATAGAAGGTCAACCAGACCTAATAGGTCAACCAGACCTAATATACTATACCAGATCTAATTATAACTACAAGACCTAACTCAAACCAGACTTAACACTATCGGCATCTTCAGTCCTTCTTGTTTTGTAATAATCAAATCATAATTCCCAACATTTACCCTCTGTCAGCTCACTCTACAGCCCGCTAGGGGCATAATATATTGTACTATAAATACTCCCTTCCCACCCATGGGAAGGGTTGGACCTTTCAAGCTACAGATTACAAGTTACTTTCTCTCTCTAAAAGGCTCCCACTTTCTCACTCTAAGTTCTTGTCCAATCGATCCAAACAAGCCTCAAACTAGTGATTCTTGTATTTTGAATACCCTACAATATTTATAGGCAAGAAAAATCTGAACGTTACAGAAAAATGGTACGGACGGCTCCGTTAAATACCCCACGGCTCCATTAAATTTAACGGAACCGTGGAGCCGTCGTAGACTAGGACGCTCCAAATTTTGTCTTTTCTGGTGAAAACTTATTTGGGGAAGGTTAGAGCTGATTTTGGGGGGGAAAATAGCTGTTATGATTTTCAAACTAATTTTTCCATTAAAACATTTCTTAATATTTCAAAAATAATTTGTCATGTGTATTTTTGAAAAAATGTTTTGTCCCATTTAAAATGTGAATTTTCAAAACATAAATTCACTTCTTTGATCACTAGTTCAAGTTATAACTTTGTTCAAGAGTGATTTGCGTAGAAACGGGATCTTCCGATTAAAGACTTGTTTACGTTGATTTTAACGTATCGTGATTTCACATTTTGTCATCCTCAAAACGTGAAGTAATCGAAAGATATAAATAACGTTTTTAGAACATTATTTGCATCAACAATCTCCCCCTTTTTGATGATGACAAAATATAAACTCATGTTATGTTAAAATTAGTTTTAACAAGTTTTTAATGAGTTTACTCCCATTTCTCCCCCTTTTTGTCTAATCAAAAAGGTGACTAAGGGTCCCCCTTGATGTGTACTCCCCCTCATTTGGAGAACACAAAGGAATCGAGCAATGGTTCGTGCTACAAAACAAGGTTAGATGACAAGTATACAATATCTAACAAGTAGCACATTTGACAAATATCCAACCACACAAAACAAAAAAAAATATGGCTAAGTAGCCAAAATGAAAAGCCCATTTCATAAATATAAAATAAATGTCATACATAAGTATGACTACAATAGGAAAGCAAATTAAACTAACAAGAAGACACATAAACATCTAAAGTAACATGAGGCTTCTACATTTGCTTCCAACTTCAAAAGGTTCCTAATCATTTATTGGAGGGACTAAACATAACCATGTTTAGTTTGGGCTATTGGCTGGTGGAGGTGGTGGAAGGATGATGGGTCCCATGGGTGGTGTGAGGAGGTGTTCTAGGTATGAAAACCTAAAGCTAAGCTCATCTCTAAGGTTCATGATGAGCTCAAAGTTGTGATGGCAACAAGCACAACTTAAGGTGTGTGTGTGTGTAGGGGATAAAGGATGGGATAACCCATTAAACGTTGAGGTGATGGTGATATGGAAGGTGATGATGTGTTGCTCCCAAATTCAAATGGAGTTATTGGCGATAAGGTGAGGGTGAGAGCTAGAGGTTGTAGTGATGGTGAAAGTGATGAGGGTGTTGTGTTAGTTCCCAATTCAAGGGAAGTTGATGGTGATGAGTTGAGTGTTAAGGCTAAAGGGTGAATGGGACTAGGTTAAGATGAGTGTGTGTTGGTTCTTGTTGTGGAGGATGAGGATGTGGGTTTGATAGAGGTTGCCTTGGATGGAGCTTGGGGTGTAGTGAAGGAAGATGATGATTTGGTATAGGTTATGGGTGTGTGGGTTTCTGTAACACCCCGACCCGATAAGGTTAGAGATGTCACAATAATGGTGACGTATCAAAGCAACCACAAGCATATGACATAAATAATACAATTGAATTTCAATGGTTACAAGGGAAAAACTAAAGATACAAGGTTACAAGTGAAAGATACAAAAAATTTCTAAGTCTGAATAATGAATTCCTTCTAGTCATCTCTAGTCCAAAGTAGCTAGTAAGGTCTTCTAAGTCCAAGGTACTCACCACTTATACCCAGCTTCCAAACTAAAACCTGCCGCGGTAAAAGAAACGCGGCTGAGCTTAAAAAGCCCAGTGAACAGATATAACGGTAACAAAGCAGTAATACAGAATAATGAGCAGTAAATGAAGTACGAATCAGTCAGAGATAAGGTATAAGTAAAGTAATGAAAAGTACAAGTGTATAAGGTGTAGGAAACAGTAATCCACTACGAGCCCAGTAACAGTAACAGTAACAGTAACAGTAACAGTATCAGTATAATCATACAGAGGGGAGACCTCTCAGTAACCAGTAAATATGAGGGGAGTCCTCAATCAGTAAATGGAGTGATCAGCTCCCAGAGTGTGAAAGACGTGTATCGCACACACCATCAGTCACCAGTAATACAGTAATCAGTAATCAGTAACAGTAACAGTTCTAGGATGCATCCATACGCCCCAGGTGGCCATAAACCTCCCAACACACCAAATAAAATACAGTCAGGGACGGAACATGTCATCACTCTCCTGCCCTAGAGTCATGCCATCGGTGCATCAATGACATGGTCATGAAACCCTCATGACTAGTTATGGCTCGTAGTATGAAACTGTGGGTCAGTGGTCAAGTATCAGTATTCAATATTCAGTTTAGTTTCATAGGTCAATATCCATTTCAGTATATCAGAAAGTTCATATCAGATGGTTCAGTAACAGAAGGGTCAATATCAGTAGGTTCAATATAAGAAAGGTTCAGTATCAGTAGGTCAATGTCAAAGGTTCACAGAAACAAAGAACATGGCAGTGAATCAGAAATCAGAAATGAGATGAAGGCACCTTACTAATGAAGGGCAGAATATCTGTACCTTAGACCGCAAGGGAAAACACAATAGAAACATACAGATCGGAAGCAAATTCCTTCTTCAGCGAATCTACACGAATTCATGATCGTCTTATTAATAACTTATTTTAAATCGGATTACTTATTTTAGTCGGCTTTCCATTCTTAGTATCTTTCCTCTTTTAGTAACTGTTTAGTAAGTTTCCACATTAGTAATTTAATACGACTTCCCAATTTAGTTAAATTAGTTTTAGGGTTCGGAATTATCAATTAGGTTTAACATACCCACACACAAGACAACACGATATTAAAAGGCACACCCGACACACATGTTTACAACTCTTTTGAAGTACCCAAATTCTTAATTTGTGAATCTTGTCATAACTCCATTGACCCAAAATGTAAACACAAATGCCAACATAAGACCCGTCAGTTATTTTTTTATTATTTTTTTTTTTTTTTTTATTATTATTTTTTAATCATCTCACAAAGGGAATGAAAATCCTATTAATGATAGATCAAACATATTTAACCCATATTTACTTAGCATATTATTCACACTATGCAATATATTTTATTATCAAAGTATTATCAGTAGTTTATTAGTAGACAAAAAGAAAATGTTAACTAGTCAATCAATATCTAAAAGTTAATCAGAAATGATTTGGTATACCATACTGAATAACACAGCGTTTTTAAGACTGTCTTATTTGATTATATTGCTTGAATTATTTTACGAAGTAAGATACCTTTAGATCCATACCAACGACCCTTAATATTTAGCCACTTCTATATTCGATTCACATTCTTATATAGTTGTACTACGACACACATGCTCGACACAATCTCCTACACAACGATGCATATCTACTTATAACGAATCAAGATCATGCATAACCAACCATTATTCACGAATAATTATGTGCGATCCCATATAAATTATTTAGGCCTATTTCCCAGGTTTTTAGTCGTGTAAAAGAGGTCGTAATAAGCTCTTAATTAACCAAATCATTGGCGTATATGACAACACATTCGAACGACAAAACAGAAACGGAATTTACATATATACCTTTATTTTATTTTTTTCATTTTTTTGCCCAACTATTATTATGACCAATGCTCGACTGACAATCTGAATGGTAATGAATTAATGCTCCTGTAACAAGAGGCACAAGTCTTGACTGTGACTGATTTGTTTGTAGTCTCGTACTAGACATTTATAGATTGTGAGCTTCTTTAGTAGTATTAATCTTCTTATAAATAAGTATAATATTGCACCAAAAATACATATGAACAGTTCATGTTCCACATAGAACTGTCTTCGCATCTATTATTAGTATGTAGGTGACGTTATTCTTGTGGTACTCTCACTCAAGTTTTTAACCTTGCCAAAATGCTACAAAAGCCTGGTTATATTTTCCACTTAACACGTTTTAAGTTTAGATTTAGAGATCATATGAGAGTGTGTCGACACGATATAGAGAACACAAGGAGATGGAGATACCTTGTGATCGGATCTTACGAGAGGAAACACAAGAACAAGGGACGTATCAAAACCCACGAGTAGCACACAACCCTGTGAATAGAATACCAACTCCGCGACCTATGCACACCCTTCGAACCACGAACGAAACCCTCCTTCACTCCTTACAGCCTCTTGTCGTGTCTAAGGAAAAAGGATTTGTTGGTTAACTTTTGTTGTTGTGAGTGTATTCTTGATCGAATGAGAAAAATGGGAGAGGGGTGGTGTCTATTGTTTTGTTAGATGTAATATTGGTGTGTCTGTTTCTAAGCGTGGCGTACCATGCAAAGGCAAAGCGTATCATGCAAAGGCAATCTTTTAATAAGGGATGACACTGAGAAAGTTATTACAATTGAAATAAATTAGGAAGTGATTGGAGCGAAATTCATGGGTGATGATTTAGTTAATGATTTCCAAAATAAGGTTTCCATAATTTGAGTGTGTGCACAATAACTTTTGTCGTGTGATGAATGGTCCTATTTAAGAAGGTATTATTTTTGTGCACATATGTTTAAATTAGAAGTGAGCTTGGGTTAGTAACTAATATTTTTAATATAACAAATAGTATATAGTTTAAGGTTAAAATTAAATCGAAATAAACTTTAAAAAAATTCAAAATTAGACGTAATTTGGTATTCGAATTTTAGGGTTTTACAACTCTTCCCCTCTAGAAGAAAAATTTTCGTCCTCGAAAATTGAAGTGAAATGAAACGGAAAACCAATTGATCGTGAACGGAAATGTGAAAGACTTGTTTCTCATGACTCTATCTTGTTTATCAAGATAGCTTCGGCTTCCTCAGAAAAGACATACCATACAGAATCCAGATCAAAAGAATAATAAATCAAATGTAGTAGATGACAATCGTATTCTCTCCGAAGAGATACAGGGAATACGTAGGATTTGACGGATATATCGTCTGTGGAATTTGATTAGACAAATCAGATGAGAACGTACCGAATCGCAGAAACGTAAGGGTGATAAATATGCTTAACTCTTCAGATTTTTAAATAGTCTCGCCTTCAATATAACCTTTCAAAGGTATTCTCATAAACAGACAGGTCTTGTTTTTCTCAGAATCCAAAATCTCACATCTTAATTCATAACAGATCATCATGAACAGATTCATCGAATGTGAGACGTATATATAGCAAAACATGGGTGTACTCCTTCAAGGAACGGATCGAATCCATACTGGCAGAAAACATATTGTTATATAACACCAAATGGTAGGAAGCTCTACAACAGAACCTAAGATCGTTATCGGAAGTACAGAGGTCAGCAAACGCGTTTCGAGAATCCAAACGTATCAAATCGTATAACGGTGAAGGCAGCATAAGCGTATAGGTAGAATGAACCTAAGTCTCACTAACGCAAAAATTCTCAAACAGCTTTCAGAAATTCTAAGGCTTTTAAGGCACTCCTCGAATATCCTATGCCCACAACGAGTGCACGTTATATGAGGTAAGTATTATCACGTTGGCCAGACGTCATAATACTGGCATCATATAAATATGCCCTCATGATGGTCACACTCTATCTCAAGTCGTGGAATAGCAACTTATCTTAACCACCTAACAGTCTTTCTATCCCCTTGGGTTGGTCCGAATCAACATCATTACGGATTCAAAATCAGAGAAACAAAACGTACAATAACGGAACTGAACTTAGTAAGCACCAAATGAAGCACGTCATCGAAAGCGTCAGGTCTCCCACAATTCATCAAACTTCTCCTACCAAAACCATCATCTGAAAACGCATAATGAACACAGAACAAAATTACCAATAGATGACAAAAATCATTCAAAGGGTCTTATCATCAAATAACGGAAACTTAAGTAGGTTGAGAGGAAGTGAATTACGTCATCAATAGCTTCATCCTTCACAGAATCAACTCCTCCAAACACAAACGTTTGCTTCAAAATTCATCTATTCAAATACATGATTTCAAATCTCTTCCAATTCCAAGTAGTCTGTCTACGTCGGTCCATATGATCATAGGGTGGAAAGGAATTATAAACTTGAGTCTGGTCCCTCAAGCCTTCGGCACCTCTTCTGGACACTGAGGTGTGGTAACGTGAATCTCTTCCTATATACTTCTTTCATGGTAACGCCTGTCACGAACATCTTCTACTACCCTTCTACAAGGTTTCTAACTCTGACAACGGTCTTCAATTTTGGTCCTTTCTGTGGGAAACTCTGTCATCGCAAGATACATGGTAGTGCTGTCTGCAACAATCTCCGAACGCCAATCAAACCTATTTTTCCAGAACAAAGGGTCATTCTACTTAATACGAAAATGATCTACGTGTACCTCGTTCGTCTCTGAGCACAAACACACTGTCATACTATGACATTTGTCCAACTGCTCGCGAAAACATGATTCTATTAGCCAATACAATTGGCATCATTTAAACTTATAATGATCACAACGAGTACGAAGGCCGCTTCAGGGATAATCTTCATATCTACTTCACATCACTAATCTTCCTCTTCACGAATAAAACTGAAATGCTTCGCGGGGTTACTCTCAGTTAGTCAACTCCCTTCTTAGAAGTTTTTGTGGTTGCTTCTTCAGTCCTTCAAACTTAAATGAGACCATCTGATACGGAGTTTCAAAGATAGAACAAATCAATCATTGATACGAGGAATTGGATAATGATTTTGGATAGTGATGCGGTTAAATCCACGATAGTCAATACGTCGCGGCATACTTCCCTCGTTCTTCTTCATAAACCAATAGGAGCCTTCAAAGAGAACACTGAGGTGAACAAAATCATATTCCATCAGCTCCTTCAATCTCTCAACTTCTATGGCATCATGGTTTCGTTAATTGAGATCGGTTCAAAGTCAATTCTACTTCTCAAGCAGGAGGGAATCCCAATAGGTTCATCAAAGAACATCAGAAAAATTTGTACAACAAAATATTTGCAATGCCAGAGCTTTCTAAGGGTGGATACTAATAGGTGTCAGGAGAACTTGACAATCTAATGAGATCGGAATATGTGCTTTCATAGCAACATTAATCTTAACAGATTTAAGTGGTTGGAGTCATCATAACAAAAGTAGAGTGAAACAGATTGTTAAAAGTTACATTTCAGATACGGTAGTCTATGGTAACTTTACGAAGAGCCATCCAATCCATAACCAAAAGACCTCAAGGTCAATTATACCAAGAGTAAACAGGTCCGCAGAACGAATATGGTCGTTAAACCAGACGGATAGTTCATATATCGGAGTCAAGTACATGGTTCATCATAGTGTTGAGATAGATAAACGAACAGTTCAAGGTGTTGGAATTTTGTTTAGCTTTTAGCATAGGGCAGGTAGGGTGTGCATCATTGGTAATACGAACATCGTATAATCGTCAAAAGTGAGATGTATGAAATATTAGTTATCAGCATCATCATGCTCAGTTAGCAATTTCGTACTGAGATAGTATTTACATCATATCCTTCCAAAGGAACTGGTTGGCAGGTAAGATTCATCATTCAAAGGGCGGAAAGTAAAACTTCCTATATCCGTAGTTAATAATCACCAGAGTCCTCATAGGAGTAGTAATGGATTTTGCAGGACTGAGTAGTATCAGATGATACATTTGTATCCAGCACGGGTAACGAATTCATAGAATGTGTCAAACACATTAGGGTCGGAAAGGTATCAAACTGTTTATCAAACAGATCAGAAGTGGAGATCAAAATCAGGAAGTGAAACTTAAATGGTGCAAGGTATCCATGTAGTTCTCGAGGAATTCCAAACTTACTTGGTTACTAAGCTTAAGTTGCAAAACTTTCTAGCTTCTGAAACAAATGTTCTCATAAGGCTTAACTAAAGGCAGAGGCACGAATCAGAGTGATGCGGAAGCAATGTTACTTACATAGATATCCTAATCTACCCATTCCTCACCGGTAATAACTTATGTTCCTATGGGGAAATCCTAAAGCAAATTTTCAAAGGTCGTCTTATGAGCGCCTACAGTGGAAACTTAGTGGTCCAAACTTCACAGGTCAAGGGTAAATGTATTACAAGTCGCAGCCTGTTGCTCTGATATCATAAATTGTAACACCCTGACCCGATAAGGGTAGAGATGTCACAATAATGGTGACGTATCAAAGCAACCACAAGCATATGACATAAATAATACAATTGAATTTCAATGGTTACAATGGAAAAACTAAAGATACAAGGTTACAAGTGAAAGATACAAAAAATTTCTAAGTCTGAATAATGAATTCCTTCTAGTCATCTCTAGTCCAAAGTAGCTAGTAAGGTCTTCTAAGTCCAAGGTACTCACCACTTATACCCAGCTTCCAAACTAAAACCTGCCGCGGGAAAAGAAACGCGGCTGAGCTTAAAAAGCCCAGTGAACAGATATAACGGTAACAAAGCAGTAATACAGAATAATGAGCAGTAAATGAAGTACGAATCAGTCAGAGATAAGGTATAAGTAAAGTAATGAAAAGTACAAGTGTATAAGGTGTAGGAAACAGTAATCCACTACGAGCCCAGTAACAGTAATAATAACAGTAACAGTAATAGTAACAGTATCAGTATCAGTATAATCATACACAGGGGAGACCTCTCAGTAACCAGTAAATATGAGGGGAGTCCTCAATCAGAAAATGGAGTGATCAGCTCCCAGAGTGTGAAAGACGTGTATCGCACACACCATCAGTCACCAGTAATACAGTAATCAGTAATCAGTAACAGTAACAGTTCTAGGATGCATCCATACGCCCCAGGTGGCCATAAACCTCCCAACACACCAAATAAAATACAGTCAGGGACGAAACAGGTCATCACTCTCCTGCCCTAGAGTCATGCCATCGGTGCATCAATGACATGGTCATGAAACCCTCATGACTAGTTATGGCTCGTAGTATCAAACTGTGGGTCAGTGGTCAAGTATCAGTATTCAGTATTCAGTTTAGTTTCATAGGTCAATATCCATTTCAGTATATCAGAAAGTTCATATCAGATGGTTCAGTAACAGAAGGGTCAATATCAGTAGGTTCAATATAAGAAAGGTTCAGTATCATTAGGTCAATGTCAAAGGTTCACAGAAACAAAGAACATGGCAGTGAATCAGAAATCAGAAATGAGATGAAGGCACCTTACTAACGAAGGGCAGAATATCTGTACCTTAGACCGCAAGGGAAAACACAATAGAAACATACAGATCGGAAGCAAACTCCTTCTTCAGCGAATCTACACGAATTCATGATCGTCTTATTAATAACTTATTTTAAATCGGATTACTTATTTTAGTCGGCTTTCCATTCTTAGTATCTTTCCTCTTTTAGTAACTGTTTAGTAAGTTTCCACATTAGTAATTTAATACGACTTCCCAATTTAGTTAAATTAGTTTTAGGGTTCGGAATTATCAATTAGGTTTAACATACCCACACACAAGACAATACGATATTAAAAGGCACACCCGACACATATGTTTACAACTCTTTTGAAGTACCCAAATTCTTAATTTGTGAATCTTGTCATAACTCCATTGACCCAAAATGTAAACACAAATGCCAACATAAGACCCGTCAGTTATTATTATTTTTTTTAATCATCTCACAAAGGGAATGAAAATCCTATTAATGATAGATCAAACATATTTAACCCATATTTACTTAGCATATTATTCACACTATGCAATATATTTTATTATCAAAGTATTATCAGTAGTTTATTAGTAGACAAAAAGAAAATGTTAACTAGTCAATCAATATCTAAAAGTTAATCAGAAATGATTTGGTATACCATACTGAATAACACAGCGTTTTTAAGACTGTCTTATTTGATTATATTGCTTGAATTATTTTACGAAGTAAGATACCTTTAGATCCATACCAACGACCCTTAATATTTAGCCACTTCTATATTCGATTCACATTCTTATATAGTTGTACTACGACACACATGCTCGACACAATCTCCTACACAACGATGCATATCTACTTATAACGAATCAAGATCATGCATAACCAACCATTATTCACGAATAATTATGTGCGATCCCATATAAATTATTTAGGCCTATTTCCCAGGTTTTTAGTCGTGTAAAAGAGGTCGTAATAAGCTCTTAATTACCCAAATCATTGGCGTATATGACAACACATTCGAACGACAAAACAAAAACGGAATTTACATATATACCTTTATTTTATTTTTTTCATTTTTTTCCCCAACTATTATTATGACCAATGCTCGACTGACAATCTGAATGGTAATGAATTAATGCTCCTGTAACAAGAGGCACAAGTCTTGACTGTGACTGATTTGTTTGTAGTCTCGTACTAGACATTTATAGATTGTGAGCTTCTTTAGTAGTATTAATCTTCTTATAAATAAGTATAATATTGCACCAAAAATACATATGAACAGTTCATGTTCCACATAGAACTGTCTTCGCATCTATTATTAGTATGTAGGTGACGTTATTCTTGTGGTACTCTCACTCAAGTTTTTAACATTGCCAAAATGCTACAAAAGCCTGGTTATATTTTCCACTTAACACGTTTTAAGTTTAGATTTAGAGATCATATGAGAGTGTGTCGACGGGATATATAGAACACAAGGTGATGGAGATACCTTGTGATCGGATCTTACGAGAGGAAACACAAGAACAAGGGACGTATCAAAACCCACGAGTAGCACACAACCCTGTGAATAGAATACCAACTCCGCGACCTATGCACACCCTTCGAACCACGAACGAAACCCTCCTTCACTCCTTACAGCCTCTTTTCGTGTCTAAGGAAAAAGGATTTGTTGGTTAACTTTTGTTGTTGTGAGTGTATTCTTGATCGAATGAGAAAAATGGGAGAGGGGTGGTGTCTATTATTTTGTTAGATGTAATATTGGTGTGTCTGTTTCTAAGCGTGGCGTACCATGCAAAGGCAAAGCGTATCATGCAAAGGCAATCTTTTAATAAGGGATGACACTGAGAAAGTTATTACAATTGAAATAAATTAGGACGTGATTGGAGCGAAATTCATGGGTGATGATTTAGTTAATGATTTCCAAAATAAGGTTTCCATAATTTGAGTGTGTGCACAATAACTTTTGTCGTGTGATGAATGGTCCTATTTAAGAAGGTATTATTTTTGTGCACATATGTTTAAATTAGAAGTGAGCTTGGGTTAGTAACTAATATTTTTAATATAACAAATAGTATATAGTTTAAGGTTAAAATTAAATCGAAATAAACTTTAAAAAAATTCAAAATTAGACGTAATTTGGTATTCGAATTTTAGGGTTTTACAGTTTCATCTTCACCATCCAAGGTGAGATCAATGAAGGCAATGTCATTGGTGATAGGTTTAGTTGATGATTGAGGTGTGTCAATACTCTTGATCCATTGATCAACTAGAGTAGTTTGATTGGTTGGTTTGATGTTGAATCTAGGTTTCTTGTTCTTGTGTGAGGTGGAAGCAATGGTGGAAGACATGGTGTATGAATGGTGAGTTGTGAAGGTGTGAAGATGGAAATGCATAATGTTAGCTTAAATAGCCAAATCATAAGCATGCAAGGTTGAAAGGGATGTTGGATTTGGGGATTTGGGTGCATGGGAATCAGGTTTTGTTTGCAGATTTTCAGGAAAAGAAAGTCAAAAAGTGAAAGAGAATTGTTAAATTCGTCCTCCAGAGGCACGGTACCATTAAAGGTACGACGGCACCACTAAATTTAGTGGAGCCGTGGCCTATTTAATGGAGCCGTGGGCTCTTTTGACCTTCTTTCCAGGTCTGCAGGTTTTAGGCAGCCTAAATGGGGAAATTTTCTGGGGAATCCATTGGCTGCAAATCTCAAAGCCTCAAATCACTAAACACATAGAATTCCTAAAGCTAGTTTCAACTAGCAACTAACATGATCATGTGATCATCTATGTATTTAGGTAACTATTAAGCATGCATGAATTCAATCAAGTTTAACATCTAGTGCATGTAATAAAATAATAGAACATGCATGAACTAGACAAGATTGATTAACATAAAGGTTAATTAACTAAGCAAATTAACCATGTTCAAGTGTGAAATGTTAAAGGAGAACATTTCAAGAAAGTTAATGTTTATGGACATTGCCATGACATTATTTGTAATAGCTTAATAATACTTAAGTTAATAGTACTACTTAAGCTAATCCTAACTAGTCTTGTTTCTTCCCCAACTTTTTAATCTTGTTCCCAAGTCCTTTGATCGCCTTGCCGATGGACTTGAATCCCCCGATAGTTTGCTCATGCATCTCCACTTGTCTATTGTACATTGTAGTTTGTCTTCTCATCACGTGGGATAGGTTGACCATCCCGTTTTCGAGGTCGGTTGTACGTCGAAATGATGAGGTGTCAAGGTTGTCAAAGTAGATGTCGGGAGAAGGGGAACGTGGACAAGACATTCCTTCTTCGTTCACCTCATCATCATCCGCATGCATATGTTGAGATGATGATTCATGACCGAAGGAAGAGGATGAGAGAGGAATGTCGAAAGTGGATTTACGACCACGCTTGGACCCTTTATCCTTACGTTGCTTTGTGCGACGTCGTGGTCCACCAAGAGGTTTCATAACAGGATTGACTAGGACATAGTCGACACTTTGGAGATTGGGAAAATGTTCCTTGACCCAATGGAAAAGACGAGTAAGCAGCATACCATATGGCATGAGCTTATCCGAACGACTGTGAATATTGGCCATCCTTTTGACCATATAGTATGCGAGGTTATATGGTTCCTCGATACTAAGACAGTAGAGCATATGGGCGAGACTCGCAGAGACGTGATCACGGTTGCCCGCAAGGCTCAACACGTTCTCACGAAGAAGGAGTTCCCAACTTCTAAGGTCGGGAAGGAGCTCTTTGAGGTAGATATGGTTTGGGTAAAGGTCGAAAATTGAACCATCACGCTTTTGATACGTGTGGATGACTCGAGGTGTTTGAATGACTTGTTTGATGGACTCGAGGTCGGGAATTTCAGTGCGATAGGCACCTACATCCTCAAGATTATAGAAGAGAGACTCAAGAGAATGGTCTTCAGTGTATGCACACTGACCATATGCAGGAACACCGAGAATTTGTCCAATCTCAGAGATAGACAGGATGATATTTTGGTTGTGAATCCAAAAATCAAGAAAGACATTACCATCATTATCAGTGAAGGTACGGACTTGACTATAAAACTCGAGAACAAAACGAGGACAGACTTGATCGTTTATTTTGTATAAACAATCGAACTCTATAGAATGGAAGCAGACACGGATGTTGTCTGTCGTGACATAGAGTGCATCGACTACATGCCCTTCGTGTATGTATCGATTTTGGACTTTTGTGAAATAAGCTCTTTGCTCATCAGGAATGTTTAGATTTTCAAGAGTACTGAGGATGTATTGTCTGGTATCTTGATAATCATTTCGAGGCATTGTTATCTACAAAAAATATTTTTGTATATGTTAGTTCGTTGCATTTTAATGATTACACTTCTAGTGTGTGTGCCTAAATGCAAACAATGTGGAGGTGCGACAATCTCGACTCTAAAACTATCCTAATGAGATTACCCAAACGCTCCTAACTTCACTTTTGCTCAATCAAATATGTCGAACAACACATAACAATTATGTACTTCGACCCATATTTGAGAGTTCGCGTATACATGCAAAAACGTTTTTAATTTGCATCAACAATGCATGAAAAAGGTTTCATGATCCTAAATTTGTGAAGGTTTTCGAAAAATGATCGAATTGGGGTGTTTGGCAAACGCCTCAACATGGCGCCAACAAGCTTTAAGTTTGAAAAGCTTTAATGCAGAACGTTCCTAATCTAATTTTAGTAATCCTAAACATGGTTCCATTACAAATAATCAATCATAATCCGAATTTAGTCATTAATTTCGGATTAGGTTTTTCAATAAAAATGGTTTTTGAAAATCCTAGGTTTAGGGAATCATGTAAATGCTACATTGTCTAATCCTAGTCTTAATTTCACAAGGGTTTAACTAATTTTGAAAATCCCCAATTCGGATTCATACTCAAGAACAAACCTAGACTTAAAATAAAAGAAATTGAGAATGAATTACTTACAATTGATGATGTTGTGGTTAGGATTTGTTAATTTCAATGCCTCAATCTTGATTTGCAAAAGGTTAGTTGAATTATGGTGTTATGGTTCGGTCTTGACAGCAAGTGGAAGTGGTTTTGTGTGTTTGGAAAATTTGTGCAGAAGAAAAGAGTAACTGGGCGCGTTTTTCAGATGCACGGCTCCACGGTTCCACTAAACATTAGTGGAGCCGTGGCTCTTTAGTGGAGCCGTATGTCTGATGGTCCAGTTTTTCTTCTGTTTTGACTTTTGGCTGATTAATCTTACTTATTTAGTAAGACTATTTGACACGAGGAAAAAGTTTATCCCTAATAAACTTTTTGACGATTAGACGGGATGACCGGAAATGACCTTAGTGTTTCCAAGGAAATTGACTAAGTTGTCATTGGATGAGGATTTACTTCTAGTATTTCCCGTGAAATAAATAGAAGTTATGAGTTGTGTTTTGGAGGATGACTATAATATTTCCCATGAAATATTTAATTAGTCGGAGTAAGAGATGCAAGGAATGACTTAATATTTCCCATGAAATATTCAAAAAGTCATGTGACGGGTTGAAAGGGAATGACTTAGAATTTCTTAAAGAAGTTTCTAAAAGTCATGTGACGAGTGAGAAAGAAGATTACAATGTTTCCAGTGAAACATTTGATAGGATGTAGAGGAGATGAGAGGTTATGAGGTACGACGTGACGGATGACTTTAATATTTCCGAAGGAATATTCAAATAGTCATGAGCGGCATGAGAGGAATGACTTGAGAAGTCATATGACGAGATACGAGGAATGACGTTAATATTTCCAGTGAAATATTAAGAAGTCATGAGACGAGGTTTAGGGAATGACTTGACATTTCCAATGAAATATTCAAGAGTCATGAGTCGAGAATGAGAGGGATGTGTGAGATGACTTCAATATTTCTGGAGAAATATTCAAATAGTCATAAGAGCGGATGAAAGGTTATAAGGTATGACGCGAGGGGTGACTTTAATATTTCCATAGAAATATTGAAATAGTCATGAGCGAGATGAGAGGAATGACTTGAGAAGTCATATGACGAGACATGAGAGATGACATTAACATTTCCAATGAAATATTAAGAAGTCATGTGATGAGAATGTAAAGGTTAAGGTGTTGACGATGTTGTCTTATAAGAGATACTTTTCAAAGAAAAGATTTCTCTTTCAGCGTTATCGTGACGGAGGAGATGTCTTTCCGCGGGGAGATGACGTACTTCGACGAGCTTTGCTTATGAGCAAACTATAGGGTTCCCGGACAAGTCTAATGGCATCTTGACTGCTACTCTTCACAGGGGGTTGTCTCATCTATAGTGTTTGTTGTCATGCCTTTCCGACGCTTACGAACTCGGCTTCGGTCATGGAGATAGCAAGAGTAGTTTGTTTCTTGGGGAACCAAGAAGTTTGTTAACAAACCTATGAAGGTACAAACATTTCTCTTTATGTCTCAATCCACATCAACTCTCGCATTATCAGAGTTGGTATAGAAACATTTTCTACATCCGTCTCCTTGAGATATCGTAATCTCAAGTGTGTAGTATCTTTAATGTATCGTATGATACATTAAACACTTTGATGTAAGAAGTTTTGGGGCACTTCTTACAAGTGGGCACAAAGCCAACACTATCCATGATAATGGACCTACTTGCCGTTGGGTAAATTAATTTACCTATTATGCCCACTACTTAGTGTTATCCACTCACTCACCTTCATCGTCTCTTGTGAGATTCGTATTTGTGGATATGGGCGTTAGTGTCTAGTATATATATATATATATATATATATATATATATATATATATATATGTATATATATACATATATATATATGTATATATATACATATATATATGTATATATATAGATATACATATGTATATATATATATATATACATATGTATATATATATACATATACATATATATATATATATATATATATATATATATATATATATATATATGTATATATATATACATATATATGTATATATATATATACATATATATATATATATATATATATATATATATATATATATATATATATATATATGTATATGTATACATTTATAATATTTCTGGACAAGTTGAGTTCGTAATGATGAATTGTGAATCTCTGTTTCTTTATGATAGTGTCTACCAAGTTAGATTCTAACACTACTACATGCTTAGCATTTCTATCAACAAGGGTGTTTTAAGAAAGCGTACCTGTGCCTGAGGTGTTTGCTCTTAAAACTAGAAGATTAAGGAACCATTGTTGAATGTTAAGCATATAAGACACGACTTGACTATTGCGTCACCAGATTTTCTTGATAACGCATCATACTCCTTTTGTTAGACTCCAAAATTTATTTACACTAATGTTTTCCTAGCAAAACAAATGTTCAAACATCTGGTCCCCAATATCTCATGGGTCCAAAGTTGTTAGAGTTAAACATCCTATGCATTTGTTGCGTTAGTTTAGGATGTGAGAATGGAGGACACATTTCCCATGGTAAGTAACTTTGAGGTGAACCATCATTCCAAGTTACGGGAAAGTTACTTGGATGATTTTGTCTTCTAAAGTTACCTCTCGGCAGAGGAGTTCTAGACCGAGGTTTGGGAGAATTCATTTTTCTAGGTGGAGGAGTAGTTGACCTAGTGTCACGCTTTACAAATCCATGTTCGGGAGATGACAGTGGTTTGTTAAAGCCTTTGATTTCCTCTCTACTTGGAGTAGACACTTTAGTCCTATTTACTACTACGTTACTTGGTTTAGGACTTAAGTTACTTTTCAGAATTGACCCAGTTTTGTCCTCTGCACCACACGGTACCACGGTACCACTAATTTTAGTGGTGCCGTCTGTACCTTTAGTGGTGCCGTCACCTTCAGACTTGGACATTTTAGGCATTACAAATTTTACTTGTTTAGTACCACTTGTAGAAGCCTGATTTGGGTCAAATCCTAAACCCGAACGGTCATGTTCACTATATCTAATATTTTCAAGTATATCATTAAGCTTTTTAGTTCCTTCATCAAACTTAATGATTCTTAAAGCATTTTCTTTAAGCCTTTCATTTTCTACTTGAAGACTTACACATGACCCACATCCTAAGTCTACTTCTTTATTTTTCTCAAGTCTCTTGACTTGGTCATTTAGTTCTAAGACTTGTAGTTCTAGTTCTTTTAGCTTTAATTTTAGCTTTGTGTTTCTACTTAATATCTTAGTACTAACAACGCATAGTTTATTGTATTCGTCATGTAGTTCACTATCATCTATTGACGAATTATTATCACTATAATAAGAAGAGTCGGAATGTACCTCGTTAGAAGCTTGAGCCATTAGGCACGTTTCATCGTTAGGCTTCTTCTCTTCTTCTTCACCGCTATCACTCCAAGAACCTCCTACAAAGGCTCTTTGGTTGTTGGATTTTGGTGGCTTAGGACATTCTCCTATGAAGTGATTAGGATCTCCGCATCTATAGCATTTCCTATCACTTGTCCCTTTTTTTTCATCATGATTTCTTTGGGATGACTTCTTCTCATCGCGAGGTTGTCTAGGAAATCTACCTTTCCTCCTAAAGAACTTTCTAAAGTTCCTAACCGCTAGTGCGTACTCTTCATTATCACTACCGGAACTCGAACATTCCTCATCACTGGACTCCTTCTTGGCTTTTAATGCTAGAGATCTAACTCTCTCGCTTTTGCCTTTGACTATGTCGGAGTCCTTCTTGATTATCATCTCGTGAACTTTCAAGTTTCCTATTAGTTCATCGAGTGATAACTTCGCCAAGTCCTTTGACTCTTCAATGGCGGTGACCTTTGCTCTCCATTTAGGATGTAGAGCTCTAAGAAACTTCCTAACATAGTTCTTACTAGAATAACCTTCATCAAGAGCATTAAGACTAGTGATAATAGTATTAAATCTAGCAAAAGCATTATCTATTGACTCATCCTCCGAAATGGAGAATTGTTAATATTGTTGAACAAAAAGATCTATCTTGTTCTCTTTGAATTGGTTATTACCTTGGTGAGTGACTAACAAAGTTTTCCAAATATCTTTTGCCGTATTGCACATAAAAATTCTTTCGAATTCCTTTTTAGGCAAAGCATTATAAATCATCATTTTAGCCTCATTATTTTTGGCTAATTTCCTTTTTAGTTCATCACTTTGTTTATCATATGAAACAACTTCATCCTTTTTAGTTTCCGGATTCATTTGAATAGGTTGAAAGTCACCCTCGGTAATAATATGCCAAAGATCAATGTCTTTTGATTTCACATACGTTTCGAATCTCGTTTTCCAATAAATAAAACAATCGGTTTCGAAAAGTGGTGGTCTTTGCATAGATTGCCCTTCTAGATATTTTTCTGAATCCATTGATCGATTCAAGTTTTAAAATACAATATAGTTTAAAATCTTCACTGACTTGGCTTCTGATACCAATTGTGGAAAACTAGAAGGGGGGTTGAATAGTTTACCGGTTTAAAAATCCTTTTAAAAATCTTGTTTTAAAAGTTAGCAATTGGAAACTTTGATTCGAACTCTATGTGTAACCAATCAACACCAATATGAACTACACACTAAGCTAAGTAATAATAACAAATAAAAGTAAAGATTAGAGTTGGAAAGATCGAACCGAGACAGAGGATTTATAGTGGTTCGGCTACGAAGCTCTTCTTCGCCCTACTCCACTCCCCGAGTACCACACTCGAGAGTTTCAAACACTATATCAACAACCTCCCTTCAGGCGGAGAAAACCGTACACGTCGCTTATCCTATTACCGACACTAAGCTAGATGTCGAGTGCTAATCTTAGCTAGCACCAATCTACCAAGGTCCACGTGACCAAACACTCAAGCCCAGTGGCTTCAAGAGATCACCAAGATCTCAACACGATCACAATGATCAACACTCACTCAACAAACACTAACCTAATGACCCTTGATCTTCTTGATCAATCACACAAGCCCAATGGCTTCAAGAGATGTTCACTATCTCTATAGATCACACTTGATCTTCACTCTCACTCACAAAAGAGAAATAAACTTGATGTATGCTAAGACACAACAAGGATGTAACAAGTGTTACAAAAACCTAGCAACTATAACTCTAGTATCTTCTTGATTACTTGAGTTCTTCTCTTGCTAATGAAGAGGGATGACAACACCTTGTATCAACTTGGATACTTGTGTTCTTCTCTTGCTAGTGAAGAGGTATGAAGAGGATCACTTGAAGGATGATTGGATCACTCTTGAAACAAAGAAAAACTAATCTAAATGAATTAAAGAAGTGAAAGGTGTGAGAGGATTGAGCTAGGAGATTTTTCTGTGTGTGAAGGGTGCCTAAAACTGTGAAAGGGGTTGATATTTATAGGCAAGAAAAATCTGAACGTTACAGAAAAAATGGTACGAACGGCTCCGTTAAATACCCCACGGCTCCATTAAATTTAACGGAACCGTGGAGCCATCGTAGACTAGGACGCTCCAAATTTTGTCTTTTCTGGTGAAAACTTATTTGGGGAAGGTTGGAGCTGATTTTGGGGGGAAAAATAGCTGTTATGATTTTCAAACTAATTTTTCCATTAAAACATTTCTTAATATTTCAAAAATAATTTGTCATGTGTATTTTTGAAAAAATGTTTTGTCCCATTTAAAATGTGAAGTTTCAAGACATAAATTCACTTCTTTGATCACTAGGTCAAGTTGTAACTTTGTTCAAGAGTGATTTGCGTAGAAACGGGATCTTCCGATTAAAGACTTGTTTACGTTGATTTTAACGTATCGTGATTTCACATTTTGTCATCCTCAAAACGTGAAGTAATTGAAAGATATAAATAACGTTTTTAGAACATTATTTGCATCAACACATTTATATCCAGCACGGGTAATGAATTCATAGAATGTGTTAAACACATTAGGGTTAAATGACCTTCGGGATTGTTGGAAATGTATCAAACTGTTTATCAAACAGATCGGAAGTAGAGATCAAAATCAGGAAGTGAAACTTAAATGGTGCAAGGTATCCGTATAGTTCTCAAGGAATTCCAACTTACTTGGTTACTAAGCTTAAGTTGCAAAACCTTCTAGCTTCTGAAACAAATGTTCTTATAAGGCATAGCTAAAGACAAAGGCATGAATCAGAGTAATGCGGAAGCAATGCTACTTACATAGATGTCCTAGTCTACCCATTCCTCACCGGTAATAACTTAAGTTCCTATGGGGAAATCCTAAAGCAAATTATCAATTAAGGTTATCTTATGAGCGCCTACAGTGGAAACTTAATGGTCCAAACTTCACAGGTCAAGGGTAAATGTATTACAAGTCGCAGCCTGTCTCTCTGATACCATAATTGTAACACCCCAACCCGATAAGGGTAGAAGTATTACGTTATGGTGACATATCAAAGCAAATACAAGCATAAGACATAAATAATACAAATGAAATTCAAAGGTTACAAAGGGAAAATCTAAAATACAAGGTTACAAAGGAAAAGTCAATAATAAATTCTAAGTCTACAATTGTAACTACTTCTAGTCATCTCTAATCCAGACTAGCTATGAAAGTAATGTCCTCTAAGCCCCAAGTGCTCTCCACTCATAACCCAGCTTCCATCTAAAACCTGCCGCAGGCAAAGAAATGCGGCTGAGCTTAAAAAGCCCAGTGAACAGATATATATAACATAACAGAAACGGTAATTAAGTATAAGCAGCGAAGAAATAAGAATACAAAACGAAAATGTAATTATGAAAGCCACACGAATTTAAAGATAGCTAAGAATAAAAAATGCATGAGAACTGAATAAGAATGAAACAAGGAATGAAATGAAAATAAGGAAAAGTCATGTAAAGATGTGCCATAAGAACTCCATATCATAATCCGTCAAATCATACTAAAGCAAATACAAGTATACGAAGAGGAGCGACCTCTAAGTAATAATAAAAGTAAAAGTGTGAGAAGGAGTGCAAGGCACACACCACCTGGTCACCATAAAAACATAAAACATAAAACCTAGGATGCATCCATACGCTCCCTAACATAAGTATGTATGTCATTACTAGACTGATCACACATATTAGGTTGGCCAATAGTGCATGCAAAGTCATAACATAAGGGGGGAATGCCGTAGATCTATCACACCTCTACGGGAGTGTCATGCCTAGGGTGCCATCCTAAACATGGTCCTAGTACCTCTAGAACTAGGTAAGCTCAGGCACAGATCTATCATAGCATACAACAAATATAATCTAGCATGGTAAGAGAAACAAGATAGTAACTCAAGAAAGCATGGCAAACACAAACATAGCATGGCAGAGACATTTAAATAAATGTCAGAATGGATCAAATAGAATGACAATCATACAATGAAAGTCATGAGTCAAATAAAGGGAATCATGCCAGGCATAGGATCTCAAAGGTTCATAATCAAAGGTTCGAAATCAAATGGTTCATAGCAAGGTTCAATTCAAAGGTTTCTATCAAATGTTCATTTAAAGAAATCTTTTAATAATGGTTTTCATAAAAATGATCTTTAAAAACGGTTTCCATTAAAGGTAGTCTTTAAAAGTAGTTTTCATAAAAGTTTAGTAAAATTTCATATATAAGTGGTATCACATCGTTCATAAACATCACTTTAAAAATTTTCTTTCTCAAAAATTTCCATGATAAAATTTAGAAAGGTTTTCACATCCAGTTACAAAATCAAATGAACATTCTAAGCATCAAGTGATTCGAATACTTATGTCATAGGGTCATAATAACGAATGTCAAATGGATAATGAAGAACAAATCATGTATAAGGGAACATAGCAATGGCTTAAGGGAATCCTAATGAATCAAGATCAAGAAAGTCATGAGAACGAAAGCACCCTTACTGAAAAAGGGTAGAATATCTGTACCTTAGACCGCAAGTGAAAACACAACCAGAAACGAAAAGATCGGAAGTAAACTCCATCTTCAACGAATCTACACGAATTTATGATCGTCTGATTAATAACTTATTTTAAATCAGATTACTTATTTTAGTAGGGTTCCCACATTTAGTAACTTTCCATACTTAGTAGCTTTCCATATTTAGTAACTTAAGGTCCATAATGCCATTTACATAAGTCTAGGGTTCATAGTATAGTTTTCATAAGTTTTAGGGTTTATTATGCAAATATAATATAAGTTAAGGATTATAGTGTCATTATGATAAGATTAGGGTATAAAATGTAAATATTATAAAGTTACATGTTTTCACAAGTTAGGTCCTTTAATTTAAAAGAATGACAATTTAAACCCTTTAGTTTAGAAAATAAACACATTGCACCTTTTTAATCCTTTTTAACCCTTAACAGTTTTGATATACGAATTTGGTATGTTTTGTCTAATTTAGGAAAAATATAAGAACTCAGAAATAAAATCCCCAGAGATACTTCAATGTCTTAAGTATTTTATGTAGTTTTTCCAGATTTTATTAAATAGTATAAGTACAAATGAAAAATCAATTTCAACAACATGTTCCAGAATTGGATCTGATCAAACACCCGAAAAGTTTGTATTTCTTTACCCCATCTTGAAAATTTATAAATATCTACAAAAATTCCAGTAATTACTAGACATATGAAGTTAAAAGGGAACCTTCTAATTCGTCATGATTTACAAATGAAAAATAAAAAAACGGACTGTTTTTCTAGACATACGATTTCAGTTTGGCACTTGACTTTCTAAAAATTAAAAAGTTGCCCTCCCGACCTCTAAAAATTACAAGGTTAATTTTCCCAGAAAGCCCTTTCCTTGAACTTAATTTTAGACTCCAGAAACACCCAAATACCCTTTGTTATTATCAAGATCCAATCTATTAAAGTCGGCCTAAATTTTCTGATCAGAAACTGGTTTCAATATTTTATGTGTAACTAATTCAAAAACTCATCCATTGATACAAAGCCTTCATATATGATTCAAAAACACATTAGGTTGATTCTTACGAAATGTTAACATGTTCATTAAATTCAGATCCATATACATAAGTCAATTTATACATATTAGGGTTTTCATTATTTTATGTATCAACTTATAATTTCATGTGACTTCTCATATGATCATATGTGATTATATATATTGACAAGAACAACAAGAATGGATCGAACATATCAAGATTAAACAAGAAAAGGATGATACAAATACCTTTGAAGACCAAACGAAGAATAAGAACACCACAAGATCAAGATCTCCTTGTTTTTCTGCCTAGCTTGGATCAATCAAAGGAACAAGAAGAGTAGAAGCCGAAGTTTTTAGAGAGGGAATTAGGGTTTGATGAATGTTCGGTTATAATAATGTGAGGGGAACCGTATTTTTTTGATAGGGTTTAAATGGGGAATGACCACAATTTAAGGAATGATTATCAATCAACATTTAAGTGTTATTATATCCTTCCTTTTTTTTTTCTTTTTCTTTTTGGCCGAAAATTTAAATGCTTTTTTTTTTTTTTTTTTTTTTTTTTTTTTAAATGTCGCCCCATATATATTAATGTATAGGATTTTATTTATTTTGTACATTTACTTATAGTGTAAGGTTTTATTGGTAGCTTAATTCATTAAATAACTTAGAACATAAATTATTTTAGGTTAAGAGACAAATGATGTTATTTTCATAATTTTTCATAAGTTCTTAAAATTTAAATTTGAGGGCATTTTAGTCATTCCGGATTGTTTTAATTTTGGGGTTTTACAATATTTACCTTACTTGGCTCAAGTGGGGATCGAACCTGGGTTTGTTGTGTGGAGGATGACAGTGTTATCTAGCTGGGCTGGGCAATACTCTCTTTAATAATATGCAATATTTAATATATAACCCTTCTCTATCAATACAAATACTTTCACTTCCCTTCTTTTTCTAAACTTTTTTTTAAAACGTTTTTTTTTTAAACTTTTTTTTTCAACTTTTTTTTAAAAACGTTTTTTTTTTTTACTTTTTTTTTAAAAACGTTTTTTTTTAACTTTTTTTTTCAATTTTTTTTTAAAAACATTTTTTTTTAACTTTTTTGTAAAACTTTTTTTTTAACTTTTTTTTAAAACGTTTTTTTTTATAAACGTTTTTTCTTTAAAACGTTTTTTATAAAAAACTTTTTTTTCAAAACTTTTTTTTTTAAACTTTTTTTTTTTAAAAAACGTTTTTTTTTTTTAAACTTTTTTAAAATTTTTTTTTTGATTGCGAAACTTTTTTTTAAAAGCGTTTTAAAAAAAAGTTTTAAAAAATAAACGTTTTAAAAAAAAGTTTTTAAAAAAAAGTTTAAAAAAAAAAAAACTCTTTTAAAAAAAAGTTATAAAAAAAACGTTTTAAAAAAAAAGTTTAAAAAAAAAAACGTTGATAAAAAAACGTTTTAAAAAAAAGTTAAAAAAAAAAACGTTTTTAAAAAAAAGTTCTTAAAATAAACGTTATAAAAAAAAAAGTTTTTTAAAAAAAACGATTTTAAAAAAAAAGTATTTAAAAAAAAAGGTTTAGAAAAAACGTTTCTATGGATTGTTGATAGCGGTTGTTCCCGACACATGACCGACAATTTGATGCTTATCGTAAACTTTGTAGCAAAGTTCATTGGAACGGTCAGATTCGGGAATGATCACTTCGCAGCTATCATGGGTTACGGTGATTACGTCAGTGGGAATATTGAAATTAGCAGAGTATACTACATTGAAGGCCTTGGTCATAACCTCTTCTCAGTCGGACAATTTTGTGATAGTGACTTGGAAGTAGCCTTTAGGGAGAAAACATGTTTTGTCAGAGATCTCCACGGGAATGATCTTATGAAAGGAAAACGCGAAACCAGTCTTTACACCATCTCCCTCGACAACATGACTTCTTCCTCTCCTATTTGTCTACTAACCAAGGCACACCCCACTAAGGCATGGCTATGGCATAAGCGTATGTCTCACCTAAACTTAAAGACTATGACCGAGCTTGCTCGCAATAAGTTAGTTGATGGTCTTCCAAAATTCCGATATGCCCGAGATCATCTTTTCCTGCATGTGAACAAGGCAAGAGTCATCGTGCTCACTTTCCTCTAAAAACCAAGCACATCACTGATCATGTACTCCGACTACTTCATATGGATCTTTGTGGCCCAAGGCGTGTTCAATCAATCAATGGGAAACGATACATCTTGGTCATAGTAGATGATTACTCTAGATGGACTTGGGTCTACTTTCTTCACTCTAAAGACCAAACTCCTCAAATGATCATCACCTTTCTCACCAAAATTCAAGTTCAACTTCGCAACACCGTCAGAAAAGTTAGAACAGACAATGAAACTGAATTTAAGAATCAAACACTTAGGGAATTCTATGAGAAAGTGGGAATTGAACATGAGACATCTATTCCTTGCAGCCCAGAACAAAATGGAGTTGTCGAAAGACGAAACCGTATGTTAGTGGAAGCCTCACGAACGATGTTGATCAATGCTCAACTACCAGATTATCTTTGGGCTGAAGCTGTATCTACCGTCTGTTATACCCAGAATCGTTGCATGATCACCAGACGGCATACAAAAACAACATATCACCTTGTTCATGGAAGAATACCGAATATCAGCTACTTTCATGTCTTTGGAGCCCTTTGTTATCCAAAGAATGATCGTGATGATCTTGGTAAACTCAAAGCCAAAGCGGACATAGGAATCTTTTTCAGGTAATGTGACAATTCAAAAGGATTCAGAATTTGGAACCGTCGGACCATAGAAATTCAGGAGACGATTCATGCTAATTTTGACGAGCTCACGGAAATGGCTTATTTGCAAAACAGCTTAGAACCCGCTACTAACCATCTCAACTTCCCTGATCCTTCAGCTGCACCATTCTCACTAAACCGGAAAGACTTAGAAGATTTGTTTGCTCCACTCTTTGATGATACAATGGTTAATCGTACTTCTGAAGTAACCACTAGTTTCGCTGCACAAACCGTACACATTCAAGCACCTGATACCCAAGCAACTACTTCCACTACAGTTGCTGCAGAAGCACCTCAACCAGACACATCATCATCAGTAGATCAAACACCTTCAACTTACACAAATGCAGCTGAGGATCCCCTTATTAATTATTCTAACAATCCCACACCAACAGATTATGACGGAAACGCCTTCTTTAATCCATTTGCACCAGCACCCACCATTCCTGACATTGCTGAATCTTCGTCACGCAATTTGGAACCGTCAAATCTGCACCATAATTATCAACACTACCCATCCACTCACAAATGGACAAAGGAACACCCGTTAGTGAATATCATTGGCAATCAGGACAACCCAGTCATGACACGACAACGACTCCACTCAGATGGAGAAAACTGCATTTATGCACTCACCGTCTGTCAATCCGAACCTAAAAACATTAAAGAAGCCCTTACCTACGACAACTGGATTGAGTCTATGCATGAAGAACTGGATCAATTCAAGAGGTTGGAAGTATGGGAATTGGTAGAAAGACCAGATGGGGTTTATGTCGTCGGACTGAAGTGGATCTGGAAGAATAAGTTAGATGCAGATGGTACAGTAATTTGGAACAAGTCCCGGTTGGTTGCTAAAGGATTCAGTCAAGAAGAAGGAATCGAATTCGAGGAATCTTTTGTACCAGTAGCAAGGCTAGAGGTTGTTCAAATGTTCCTGGCGTACGTGGCTCACAAGAACATCATTGTAAAACCCTAAAATTTTGAACATGTAAAATACCCAAATTACCCCTTGATCTCAAATTCATAAATTACGTTTAAAACTTTAAGACATTTAAATTCCGAGCATACCCTAGGTATTTAACGTTAATAAGTGAATGAATAAAAAAAATGTACTCATTGTTTCAAATGAATTCCATGCCTATAATATAATGCCATATTCGAATTTCATGTACTTTTAATTGAAATATTATGTCACTTAATATGATCCAAAATCAAAGGCCATAATTTAAGCAAGTCACCAAACATGTGAAGCCATTCACACGTTTTCTTGATTGACCAAATCATGCACCTATTTCTTCTTTATATTGTTACCTTTCTCACAAAACACAAACCCTAAAAACACAATACACAAACTCGGCTGCTACTTTCTTCTTTCTCTGTTCAACCCAAAAACAAAGCAGCCAAAGGAGTTCTCTTTTCTCTCTTCTTGTGGCATCTATCCTTGGTGATTTCTGGTTCGAGAAGGTGTTTTGGTCATGGTGCTACAGCAGAACTAGAAGGTGTTTTGGTCGTGGTGCTGCATGAGGTTCGAAAGGTTTGGACTGTTGGGTTTTCCGTTCTGTTATTTGGCGCTTGCTTCTTCCTTTGATCACGCTTCAAGGGTACTCGTATCACTTTAAACTTGTTCAATCTCTTTTCATTTTAATCTATGTAACACGTTCATTATTAAACTACATGAATCAGTGTAAAAACATATATGTTATACGTAGCAATAGTCACATAAAATCATACTTTATTTTCACAAAATAACGATTGAAGAACTTGCATATTCATATCGACCTACACCTTGTTTGACCCTCATGTTTTTCTGTTTTGATTTGGTTGTGTTCTAGCATGCACGTATGAAACAAATCTCGTTGGAACTAAATAAAAGAGTATACATGCATGTTTGGTGTTGGGGTCGATCTAGTATAACACAAAACAGTCTTGGGTGTGGTTGAGTTGTGTCGAACTAAAAAGAGATAACATACTTCTTTGTGTCTTTTCTATATCAAAGAACAACAATAAAAGAGTCACAACCTTGTCGAATCTAACTACGTACATCGCATGAAATCAACAATAGTTTTCACATAAAATAACAATCTAAAAGCCTACCTGTGAACCTATGTGTGTCTTGTTTTTCGACCATGATTTGCTCATGTATATGACCTCTTTTTCACAACCTAAAAACTGTTGAAACTATACCCTACGAACTAAGATAAGAGAGTAAAAACACATACTTGTTTTGGTTATTAATTCTAGCAACATTCATTGAATAAGAGGGTGTCGTGTAGAGTGGAAAAGCCCATGATTTCACAACCTTGTCGAATCAAACCATCGTCTTTGTCTCATGTTAAGTTCCTTCTGGATGAAGATATACTTGATACTCTTATCGTCAGTAAAGATGTCACATGACTCGCCATACAAATAGTGTCTCTAAATTTTCAATGCAAACACAACAGCAGCTAACTCTAGATCATGGGTCGGGTAATTCTCCTCATAAGGCTTTAACTGCCTCGAGGCATAAGCAATCACCTTTCCATGCTGCATAAGAACACAGCCTAAACCCTTCTTCAAAGCGTCACTGTAAATCTGATAACCCCCAGAACCAGATGGAAGAGTCAAAATAGGAGCGGACACCAATCTCTGCTTCAACTCTTCGAAACTCTTCTCACGCTCCTCCGTCCAAATAAACTTCTCACCCTTCCTCATCAGTTGCGTCAATGGTAACGCCAACCATGAGAAACCCTCAACAAACTGTCGGTAATAGCCCGCAAGCCCCAGAAAACTCCTAACCTCAGTCACAGTAGTAGGTCTTGGCCACTTGGTGATAGCTTCAACCTTAGATGGATCCATGGTGATACCATCGGCGGATACAATATGACCAAGGAAAGCAACTTGACTCAGCCATAACTCGCATTTAGAAAATTTGGCATACAACTTATGCTGCCGAAGAGTCTCCAAGACAATCTGAAGATGATGAACATGTTCTCCTTCGGTCTTAGAATAGACAAGGATGTCATCAATGAAAAAAATAACGAACTTGTCGAGATACTCGTGGAATATGCGATTCATAAGGTCCATAAATACAGCGGGAGCGTTTGTCAAACCGAAGGGCATAACCAAAAACTCATAGTGACCATATCGGGTTCGAAAAGCGGTTTTGGGAACATCTTGTTCCTTCACACGAAGTTGGTGATAACCGGACCTCAAATCAATCTTCGAAAAGAATTTAACCCCTTGCAACTGATCAAATAAATCATGGATACGCAGAAGAGGATAACGATTACGGATAGTGATACGGTTAAGCTCACAGTAGTCGATACAGAGTCGCATACTTCCATCATTCTTCTTAACGAATAAAACAGGAGCACCCCAAGGAGAAACTGGGTCGGATGAAACCATTCTCCAAGAGTTCCTGTAACTGTTCCTTCAACTCCTTCAATTCGATGGGTGTCATACGGTACGGAGCTTTGGAAATAGGTTCGGCACCTGGAATCAAGTCGATGCCAAACTCAACTTCCCTAGCAGGAGGAATACCAGGAAGTTCGTCGGGAAACACATCAGAGAAATCCCGTACAACAGAAAGACTTTCAATGCTCGGACTTTCCAAAGATGTATCTTTAATGGATGCCAGAAAACCTTGGCAAACATGGGAAATCAGAGTTCGGGCTTTCATAACCGAGATAATCTTAGCAGACTTTAGAGGTTGATAACCATGATAGACATAATCGGGGTGATGAACATCGCCAATGATCACATTTCTGGCATGACAATCAATGGTAGCTCTATGAGAAGCCAACCAATCCATGCCCAAAATCACATCAAAGTCAATCATATCAATAGGGAGTAAACTCGCCGGATGAACACGGTCATCAAACCGTAAGGGACAATTTACATATTCGTGATCAATGATTACACTGGTTTTCATTGGTGTTGAGATGGATATACAATTTGTTAATGATGTTGGTTTCAGATTAAGTTTCTTAGCAAAGTTCACAGATATAATAGAATGTGTAGCACCAGTGTCAAACAATACGAAAGCCGTACGATCTCCAATATAAAGAATGCCAGTAATGGTACCTGATGTGTTGGCTGCCTGATCATGAGTCGTAGCATAAACACGACCCATAGTAGGAGGTGGTTTAATGTAGTCACCTGGCACAGTGGGGTTCTTCTTGGGACAGTCCTTAACTTTGTGATGAGTAGAACCACATGAAAAACAACCACCAGTAGCCTTAAAACAAGTACCCGGATGTGCCTTTCCGCAAGTAGTACATAGGGGTGGAGGAGGTAAAGTCTCAATAGGCCTCCTCTGACCCGAAGAACCTGAAGAACGACTCTGCTGAGAACCCCGAGTCGACTGATCCCTGAACTGACGCTGGTTGTTGTTACCATGACCCTGACGGTCATTCCCATTCCTACCAGTAACCCTCTGCTCCTGACCCCTGTGCTCCTGTCGCCTCTGATCAAAACCCCGGCCTTACGACCTCTGTGCTCAACACCTTGGTCTTGACGACCCCTATGCTCATAACCCTGGTCCTGACGACCCTGAATCCCGTAGCTAATACGGTTACCATCTCTGCCCCTCTTGTTCGAACCCCTATCAGCATGAAGTAACTCTATGTTACGGGCCGCGTCCGCAACTAGTGCAACATCTTCGTAATCAGTATTCACGATCCGGTCCAAAACCCAATTTTTCAACCCTCACTTAAAGTGCCTAGCCTGCCTATGAGCATCACCCGTAATCGCCGGTCCAACGAAACTAGCTAACCTCAGAAATCTCTGCATGTACTCCCCAGATAACTCCCGATCCAACTGATATATAGCTCCATACCCGCGCTCATACCTTTGCTGCTCAGAGAAAGGAAAATACTGCTTATAGAAGATGTCACGGAAAGTATTCCATGAACAAGTGTCAGCAAAATTCTCTCCTTTTGCATGAACATACGCTTTCCACCAACTCAACGCATCACCCTCCAACTTGAAGGTAGCCAAACGCGTCTTAAATTCATCACCACAACCCAAGACTTTGAACAACTTCTCCATGTTTGTGATCCAATCTTCTGCCTCCGTGGGGGTGGCCGCAGATCAGAAAGAAAGAGGCTTAAACTTGTTGAATCTCTCAATCCAAACATGTATCCCAGTAGGTGGAGCACCACCATTTGACGAACCAGCACCATTCCTGATGTCATTGGTGATTCTGGTCATCAATTCAGCAGAGAGATTCGGGAGAGCATTAGTCAAAGCAGTGGCTATCATAGCCTCGAAATCAGGGACATCCCTACCTTCACCGTTTCTACGAGTAGCCACCATCTGAACGATCACTAAAACGATTAGAAAAAGAGAAAATAAGTACAAAAGGAAAAGACGAAACAGAAACCTAGTGTCTACCCAAAACCTCACCAGTCAAAACCTAAGCTCTAATGGTCAAATCCTAGGGTCCATATGTTCACAGGCTATGACTTTTGTACAACAGGTCACAGCCTGCGCTCTGATACCATAATTGTAACACCCCAACCCGGCAAGGGTAGAAGTATCACATTATGGTGACATATCAAAGCATACATAAATAAACAGCGGAAGTCTTAAGCATAAATAATCAAAGGAAAACAAGTCAACACGACTTGGTCAATACATCAATTCCGAAGGATAACCAAAAGAAAGGAAACATAATACTGAGTCTGAAACAATATGAAATAACAATGTATCAAAGTCTAAGGTGACTAGGGAAAACACTCCAAAATAAGCTCTACTCTCAATCCCATAAGGTATTCCCAGCTCCTAGCTTAATAACCTGCCGCAGGAAAAGGAAAATGCGGCTGAGCTTAAAAAGCCCAGTGAACAGATATGCAAACAAAGTAATGATAACGAAACAGAAATAAGATAAGGTGCATTGGGGAAATATCATAAGGTATAAACAAAGAGAAAGGATAAAGAGTAAAGTAAGACAGTAATCCACCACGAGCCCAAAACAGATCATATCATATCATCATAATGTAACCATATAAGCATATAGAGGGGAGACCTCTTGTATAACCAAATAATATGAGGGGTGTCCTCATATTTCAAATGGAGTGATCAACTCCCAGATATGTGAAGGGCATGTATTGCACACAGTACCAATCACCAGACATATAATAAATCATATAACAGATAATCCACTAAATAGATAACAGATCTAGGATGCATCCATACGCCCCCCGCAGAAAACATAGTGGCCATAATAACATTGTGCACATATCATATAACATTAAGGGGACGGTGTGGAACATCACTCGACCACACTAGAGTCATGTCATTGGTGCATCAATGACACGGACATGGAACCCCCATGCCTAGTGAAATGGCTCGGGTATCAAACTGAGAGTCAGATATCATATAAACAGAGTGTCATATAAAAAGGTTCATTTTAAAAGGTTCATAACAGATGGTTCATATCAAATGGTTCATATCAAGTTTCATAGCAAAGGTTCATATCAGAGATTTATAGCAAAAGGGATCATAGCAAGGTTCAAAGAAAAAGGGGATCATAGCAATGGCATCAAATCAGAAACTAACAGATCAGAATATGAAAGAGATCATGAGAAACCTTAAAAAGGTCAGAATATCTGTACCTTATTCAAAGCAAGCAAACAAGAAAAGAAATGTCACAAGATGATCACTCCCGCTTCACGGAACCTATACAAATTAAATATCAAATATTACTTTAAGTTCAAATGATTTTTAGTATGCTTTCCATTTTTAGTAACTTTCTATCTTTAGTAATTTCCCGTTTTAGTAAGTTTTCTTGAATTAGCAAAATTAGTCATTTATCGTTAATGTTACCATTTAGTCCCATTAAATTCGTTAAGATGACAATATACATGAGTTTGGGTTTATTATTATAATGTATGCAAGCTTAGGGTTCTAATGTGTTTAAGTAGTAAAGTATGGGTGTTATATGAAAAATAGTGGAAAACTAGGCTATTATACTTTTGTACTAACTACTCTTCCAATTAGCCAAGACAACTCCCACCATTTTGCCATGTGATATAAGATTCGAATAGGACACATCAAGGAAACCAACCCATACTGTATTATGACATAAATCGAAGGTAGGACCAGAAGAACAGAAAATAACCATGCATACTGATACTAAAACCAATATGTACGTGCTTCTCTCTTTTATTTTTAACCACTCTTGCTGTACACAAAACAATCCGAGACCTCCCTTTTTTATGATTCGAAAAAAAGAATGGAAGACCACAAAAGAACTATCATGCATGCAACTCCTATCTCCTTCGTATGAAACGTATAATGAAAATGACATGCATACAAAACAACCTTCAAGACCACGACACAAAACACACCCGCGACACCCTTTTGTTTTGTTTTAATACCGAGCACAAACCACACACGACCATGCCTTATTTCTTTTCTTTTAGCTCGTTAGGATTTGATATAACATATGTTTAAGTCATGTAAGGGTGGGTCAAAAACAGTTTCAGTAAAACAGCTTCATATGTCGATATATATAGGGTTATCAAAATCGTGATTTCATGAAAGTTTTGTAGGTCGAAATACATGACAGGTTTGTGACTCTTTTATGGTTGTTGTTCGATTACAGAAAAGACACAAGTAGACATGTTTACCTTTCTTTTTTTTTTTTTTTTAATTATTATTATTATTATTTTTAGTTTGACACAACCCAAGTATGTAAGTATACTCTTTATTTTAGTTCGATCCAATTCAGTCTTATATGTGTATAAGGTTTAAAACGACCAAAAACAAAATAGAAACATGGAGGTCGAACGAGATATGGGTCGACATATAAGCAAGCTTTACAATCGTTATTTAGGTGAATGTATGCTATGATTTTATGTGAGTTTTTATTCGAATAACAAACATGGTTCTATTTCATGTGATTTATGTATGATACATGCAACTTATTAAACGTATAACATAGGAGATTTGAAGAGAGGAAAAGAAAAAGGATGGGATACAAATACCCTTGTAGCGTGATAACGAGAAGAGCACAAACAATGATCGAATTTATCAACAAGTGTTCCAGCCGCAAACCCTAGCCAAGAGTTCCCTTCGAGCAGCCTCAACCCTCGACCAATGTAAGTCTTCAAATTTTCTAAGACACCACGACCCAACCACCAACTAGAGGCCTCAAGGATCACCTTGCTGCCTTGTTTTCGCATCGGACAGAGAAAGAAGAAAGCAGCAGCCGAGTTTTTGTGTAATATGTTTTTAGGGTTTGTGTTTTGTGAGATAAACGGTAACAATATAAAAAGAATGGTGCATGATTCGGTCTTAATGAAAGCGTGTGAATGGGCTTCAATTTTGGTAAATGGCATAGATTGTGGGCATGATTTGTGGGCTCTAAATGATCATATATTTTCTTAAAGTGATGTATGAATTTTCTGTTAGGATATTTCTATTAGGCGTGGGATTAATTAGTTTAAATGTTTACTTTTTGTTTTGTTTGTTCAACTATTAAAGTTAAATACTTAAGGTATAACCGAAATTAAATGTCGAAATGTTTTATGTGACAATTCGTAATTTCAGGCCATTTTTCCGAACCTCGACAATTTTACTATTCACGAGTTACTATTCATTTTTACTATTCACTGGCACTATTCATTCCAAAATTTTTATTTCATATTCTCGTAAGTTAAACTATTTTAATGATAACCCGAGATTTTGGCACTCGTCGGAGAATTTCTGCAAAAATCACGAAACCGTGTCCGAGACTTACTTTAAGGTTTAAACATCATTTAGGCATCCCGATATGTCCAAACAACATTACCAACAAGAGAAATATATGTTTTCCACCTTCCGTGACATTTTCATCAATTTAGGAATTTTAGGATACCCGGTTTTAAGTTTTGTGACTTTACGACTTACAGTTAGCAATTAACGGGACCAAAACACACTCCGTAAGTCAAGATAAGTATCCAGCCTAAAATATATAGATATTTTCTGAAAAATATCTAGATATTTCAAAGACCTAGTGAAATTACCATTTTACCCTTCCATCAAAATTACCAAAATGCCATTGGACTATATAAAGCATAAACTAGCACATTTTTATCAAAATCACACACTCCTTCCCTCTTTTCTCTCTCAATCCCACGGCACACCAAGAACCAAGAGGAGATCCCGTAATTTTTCCAAGATCGAGTGTTATACAAGTTCCTTATACCTTCCTTGTTAGAGTTTTGCGATAAAAACTCCAAGGTTGTGATCTTTTTCATCCAAACTCATCAATCTTCAAGTAAGTTCAAGAACATCTTTTTGATCATGTTATACTTTCATTTGATCCATGTGGTTATGAGTTTTCAAGTTATGTTGATTAAACATGCAAGTTACATATGTTATTTATACCACTTTACAAGTTTTATGGTTTTTATAAGTATATATAAAGCCTATGATCATTCCCTTGAATCCTACAATATTTTGTGAAGTTTAGGACCCATGACACCCTAAGAAGGTATATGGTAGGATTTGTGTAATTGTGGAGTTGATTTGAAGTAGTTTGATCAAGCCGGGAACCGAGAAAATGAGTTTTTAAAGTATATATATACCTACTGTCCTTAAATGCAAAACGTGGGAAACTCAGTGGGTTTTGGGTAACTTTGGACCAAAGATTTAGAAAATACATTCCGAGACGAAACTATGGCCGAAAACGGGGATAAAAACGAGTTAATAACGAAGGAGATATGGTTTCCCGAAGTTTAACAACGAAAAGTATTTTTGGAAAATATTGTTGCTGTCCATTTTTGCCAAACGTGGAAACTTCAGGGGATTCTGGGAAATTTTGGGTTAGATATTCAGAAAATACTTTCAAAAACGAAACCGTAGCCTTTTGAATCACTAAAAGAGCCCTTACGACGAGAAAGTTATGATTTTACTAAGTTTACGACGAAACTTATATTTTTCCAGAAAATACCTTGCTGTTGCACAATTTTCAAGGGCTGTTTTGAGGCATTAGCCATAATCTATCCGACCCGAATTATCAAAAATATATTAGTATGTTGTCCCACGATTCCGGGGATATAAAGAACATAGAAAACGAGCTTATAACGAAAAAGATACAAGTGTTTGAAACCCGACGAAAAACATATAATTCCATCAGCTTTTACTAATATAAACTTGCCGCAAAACTGTCTTTGCGAGACACCATTTTCACGACTGTTTTTATCCATGATTGGTATGGTTTGAGTCCGAGCCTTCATCATATGAAATCAAGATCTCCCAGCAAGCTTTTTAAATCAATTGGCCGTTCGTCGAATAGACTTATAACGAATAAACTATGACCTCATCTTTTTACCCAAAAATCCTTTCAAAGTTATCATTTTGACAGCTTTTACTATAATAGAATTTTTCTAAGTGTTGAACATTATATTTTCAAGTAACGATATTGAGAGCCGATTTTCTTTATGATCGTGACGTGTATGACCAAAACTCAAATGAGACGGCTGTGAGATCATGTTACAAGGTTTTCAAAAACGTCAAGTTCTATTTCTAACTCTTAACGTACAATATTTTACGGCTAGTTTTGCGAGGCCGTTTGGTCACATTTTCACAAGTTATAAAAAGAGTTATTTTGCGACGAGACTATTATATTTGACTATAGAACACCAAACGAGGATCATAGAGTATCATTTCAGCATATTTACACGAAAAGTAGTTTATGACTTATGAGACGTCAAAAATGTATTTTTCGACGATAAACATTATTTTCCCAAAATCATCGAGTGGTATCGATAACATACGTATTTGCATGTGTAGCATCATTTCATTGCTTACAATAGATCATATCATTCATGTTAGGTCGCGGTTAGAGACCGAGCCTCATTTCAGCATATTCATATCTGCCTTTGTTGCTATCGCATCAGGTGAGTTCCATAGCCCCTACCTTTATACGTTTTGGATTACGTTTTGGGGGAGAATACATGCTCAAATATTTTTCACAAGCACTTTAATCTTTTGGATTAACGTGAGTTTTCATAGCCCCGGTTTTTCAAGTTATTACATCATTTCAAATTTCTCGGGGGAGAATACATTGCACCATTTTTCATGCGGACCAAAGTATATAAATTCATTACATTGCTTAAGTTACCACACTTGCCAAGTTGAAGTCCCCTATTATCTTGAACCGTTAATTGTGAGCAAGCGAGGGTGTGTGAATAGATCTATTGAGGGTGACACCTCCGTTCGGGTTGGTAGCACCAACTTGTCATACGAACGCATTACATTTGATCCATTTCAGGGTGTTTGGCAAAGCACTCAGTTGGGGCATTTCATTCAGTCTAGCTTCGGGGTCATAAGCTTAAGAGATATTGTATCATTTTTATGTGGCAGTTTGTCATAAACTTATACTTGTGGTTTCCGTGTAACATTTCAGTAACATAAACCAATTCATAGTTGGCAATGGGTTGTAAACACATAGGTTGCAAGTCTTGTTATGGGCGGGACTTGGAACTGGGTGGATTTACAATGCCTTTGCTGGGAAAATCTTCATTCAAAGGCATTACATTTTACAATAAACTCTATGAACTCACCAACCTTTTGTTGACACTTGTTAGTATGTATTTTCAGGTATAAGCATTAGCACGCTACTGGAGGCTCTTGGCAGGGCATGGCATGGTCATAGAAGACTCTGACAAACATTTGGGACCGTTCTACCTATTTTAAAGGGCCTATTTCCGCACTACTTTTAACAATGTAAATTCAACATTTTTGTTAAACAAGGTTGTTCTAAATAATTGAAATGAAAACCGTTCTTTGCACTTGTGTTGTGATACCAATTGAGTTGCACCCCAGCGATGTGAAAGCTTCCGCTAAACCCGGTTTTGGGGGTGTGACAGATTGGTATCAGAGCCTTGGCTATAGAGAACTGGGTGATTTTAAAACCTGGACTATAGCTACATTTACAAAACATAACCCTATGACCGCCACGTGCCTGCCTGCCAAGCTGATGCCTCAATCGTGGTTTGTTGCTGACATATTTAATAAGATTTGTGTCTTATTATCAATTCATTCATACCCACTTATTATAGTTGATTACTATAGTTGTCTTTCATATAAGCATGCATACATATCGTATACGTTTCAGCGTTACGCCTTTTTCTTACATAGTTTCATCATTCGACCACGAGTTTGGTCCTTTTCCTTAGCCTATCAGAACATCTCTTCAAATGTGAAGGACCTAGTATTACTATAACTGAACTGAGTATTTTAAACTTCATTGAACCTCGGTGGAATATAGACTCGTCATCTATATTCAACCCGGGACAGTTGGACATAGGCTGACTACCTATGCCCCGCTCAGAGATGAAGTTTGCAATACTGAGAGCAATTATAATGAAATTATGTCCGGTTTGCATTCCTACTCGATTTCTAAAAGTTTCAAAACTCCTTGTGTGTATACACAATCGTTGCAAGAACATTCACACCTGCATCACCTTATGAACCGCCGTCTAGAAGCACGTCAGCCAACCATAACCCAACTTCAAGCCGTTGAGAGTCAGATCATTGGGAATGACAATCATTTCACCTTTACCATCACGAATCCTCGAGACTCAAGTTGAGGTACTCAAGGAAGGAAACCGACAGAATGATAGAACCCTATGGTATGCCAAAGAATGCAAACGGTTTAGTGAGAAGGTCAGACAGAGTATTGTGCTTCAAGGATAGAAACTGGATACCTCTCTATGGTGGAATACTAGAGTTGATTATGCACGAGTCTCACAAGTCGATGTACTCCATTCACCCAAGTTCGGATAAGATGTATCAGGATCTCAACGAAACTTTATTGGTGGCCGAATGTGAAAGCAGACATAGCTTTGTAGGTTAGCAAATGCCTTACTTGCGCTAAAGTAAAAGCCGAGTACCAGAAACCATTAGGATTACTTCAACAACCAGAAATTCCTCAGTGGAAATGAGAACGCATTACAATAGATATTTTCATTAAGCTTCCCAAGACATCAGGCACTTTCGAAGTTATTTGAGTGATCGTCGATCGTCCTACCAAATCAGTCCATTCCATTCCAATCGGAGAGACTTATACTATGGAACAGCTTACCAGACTTTATGTCAAGGAAATAGTTTCAAGGCACGGTGAACCAATTTCCATCATCCCTGACCTAGATAGTCACTTTACTTCAACTCACTGGCAATCATTACAAGATTCATCTGGAAGCAAATTAGACATGAGCAATGCCTATCATCCTCGGACCGATGGTCAGAGCAAGAGAATGATTCAAACATTGGAAGATATGCTCAGGGCATATGTGATTGATTTTGGAAATGGTTGGGACTAACCATTTGCCATTGATCGAGTCCTCTTATAACAACAATTATCACATGAGCATAAAAGCAGCACCATTCGAGGCACTCTATGGTCGAAGGTGTCGGTCCCCTGTTTGTTGGACCGAAGTTGGTCAAGTACAACTCACTAGTTCAGACATGGTTCGCGAAACCACAGAAAAGATAATTCAGATTTGAGAAAGATTTAAAACAGCCAGAAGCCGACCGAAAAGTTACGTCGATGTTCGACGCAAACCATTAGAATTTCAGGTTGGAGGCAAAGTTCTGACAATCCCTTTAAGATATCCTTACCCAATCAAATGTATGCACAATCTACCATCCTCAGACCAACGAACATTGAAGAGAACTATCCAATCCCTATAGGACTTGCTCAGTACCATAGAACTAACCTTAAATTGTTTGGAGTGAACCTTTGACATTGACAGATTTCACCTTCAACAATAGCCATCACACCAATACAAAGACTATACTCTTTAAGACACCCTGTGGTGGAAGTACCAATTACCTACTGACAGACCAAAAAATCGGAAAGTCCAATTCACTAGGCTAGAACCCAATCGTGAAACAACAAAGGAAAGTGTACAAGTCAAGAATCAGTTACAAACAACACAAAAACAATAGAAAAGTTAGGTCAACTCAGGATGCAAAATCATTGGGATTAGGTATCCCTAAGCAGCAAATCATTAGAATTCTAACTGTGGAACGAGTTACGTTGAAAGCCTTGCCTTGGAAAGGCATGACACAATTTCAGAAACATTGGAAAAGCATGATACAATTGTGAGAACACGGGAAAGTGAACCCTAGGTACCTTGGACCATTAAAGACTGTAACTGTAATCGGCCGACTGGCATACAGACTTGAGCTTCCGTCAGAGCTCAACAGCATACATAACACGTTTCATCTCTCAAACCTCAAGAAATGTTTTTCAAACGAAACGCCCGAAATTCCATTGGAAGAAATTCAGCTCGACAATAACAGAAATCATAGACCATGAGGTCAAACAGTTGAAGCAGAGTCAAATTCCTATCGTTAAGGTTCGCTAGAATTCTCGCAGAGGTCCTAAGTTTACTTGGGAGCGGGAAGACCAGATGCGGCTCAAATATCTACACCTTTCACCGGATCCACCCCGGAGACCAACACTAACTGAATTCAGGGACTGAATTCCCGTAACGGGTGGAGACTGTGACAACTCGTAATTTCAGGCCATTTTTCCGAACCTCGACAATTTTACTATTCACGAGTTACTATTCATTTTTACTATTCACTGGCACTATTCATTCCAAAATTTTTATTTCATATTCTCGTAAGTTAAACTATTTTAATGATAACCCGAGATTTTGGCACTCGTCGGAGAATTTCTGCAAAAATCACGAAACCGTGTCCGAGACTTACTTTAAGGTTTAAACATCATTTAGGCATCCCGATATGTCCAAACAACATTACCAACAAGAGAAATATATGTTTTCCACCTTCCGTGACATTTTCATCAATTTAGGAATTTTAGGATACCCGGTTTTAAGTTTTGTGACTTTACGACTTACAGTTAGCAATTAACGGGACCAAAACTCACTCCGTAAGTCAAGATAAGTATCCAGCCTAAAATATATAGATATTTTCTGAAAAATATCTAGATATTTCAAAGACCTAGTGAAATTACCATTTTACCCTTCCATCAAAATTACCAAAATGCCATTGGACTATATAAAGCATAAACTAGCACATTTTTATCAAAAATCACACACTCCTTCCCTCTTTTCTCTCTCAATCCCACGGCACACCAAGAACCAAGAGGAGATCCCGTAATTTTTCCAAGATCGAGTGTTATACAAGTTCCTTATACCTTCCTTGTTAGAGTTTTGCGATAAAAACTCCAAGGTTGTGATCTTTTTCATCCAAACTCATCAATCTTCAAGTAAGTTCAAGAACATCTTTTTGATCATGTTATACTTTCATTTGATCCATGTGGTTATGAGTTTTCAAGTTATGTTGATTAAACATGCAAGTTACATATGTTATTTATACCACTTTACAAGTTTTATGGTTTTTATAAGTATATATAAAGCCTATGATCATTCCCTTGAATCCTACAATATTTTGTGAAGTTTAGGACCCATGACACCCTAAGAAGGTGTATGGTAGGATTTGTGTAATTGTGGAGTTGATTTGAAGTAGTTTGATCAAGCCGGGAACCGAGAAAATGAGTTTTTAAAGTATATATATACCTACTGTCCTTAAATGCAAAACGTGGGAAACTCAGTGGGTTTTGGGTAACTTTGGACCAAAGATTTAGAAAATACATTCCGAGACGAAACTATGGCCGAAAACGGGGATAAAAACGAGTTAATAACGAAGGAGATATGGTTTCCCGAAGTTTAACAACGAAAAGTATTTTTGGAAAATATTGTTGCTGTCCATTTTTGCCAAACGTGGAAACTTCAGGGGATTCTGGGAAATTTTGGGTTAGATATTCAGAAAATACTTTCAAAAACGAAACCGTAGCCTTTTGAATCACTAAAAGAGCCCTTACGACGAGAAAGTTATGATTTTACTAAGTTTACGACGAAACTTATATTTTTCCAGAAAATACCTTGCTGTTGCACAATTTTCAAGGGCTGTTTTGAGGCATTAGCCATAATCTATCCGACCCGAATTATCAAAAATATATTAGTATGTTGTCCCACGATTCCGGGATATAAAGAACATAGAAAACGAGCTTATAACGAAAAAGATACAAGTGTTTGAAACCCGACGAAAAACATATAATTCCATCAGCTTTTACTAATATAAACTTGCCGCAAAACTGTCTTTGCGAGACACCATTTTCACGACTGTTTTTATCCATGATTGGTATGGTTTGAGTCCGAGCCTTCATCATATGAAATCAAGATCTTCCAGCAAGCTTTTTAAATCAATTGGCCGTTCGTCGAATAGACTTATAACGAATAAACTATGACCTCATCTTTTTACCCAAAAATCCTTTCAAAGTTATCATTTTGACAGCTTTTACTATAATAGAATTTTTCTAAGTGTTGAACATTATATTTTCAAGTAACGATATTGAGAGCCGATTTTCTTTATGATCGTGACGTGTATGACCAAAACTCAAATGAGACGGCTGTGAGATCATGTTACAAGGTTTTCAAAAACGTCAAGTTCTATTTCTAACTCTTAACGTACAATATTTTACGGCTAGTTTTGCGAGGCCGTTTGGTCACATTTTCACAAGTTATAAAAAGAGTTATTTTGCGACGAGACTATTATATTTGACTATAGAACACCAAACGAGGATCATAGAGTATCATTTCAGCATATTTACACGAAAAGTAGTTTATGACTTATGAGACGTCAAAAATGTATTTTTCGACGATAAACATTATTTTCCCAAAATCATCGAGTGGTATCGATAACATACGTATTTGCATGTGTAGCATCATTTCATTGCTTACAATAGATCATATCATTCATGTTAGGTCGCGGTTAGAGACCGAGCCTCATTTCAGCATATTCATATCTGCCTTTGTTGCTATCGCATCAGGTGAGTTCCATAGCCCCTACCTTTATACGTTTTGGATTACGTTTTGGGGGAGAATACATGCTCAAATATTTTTCACAAGCACTTTAATCTTTTGGATTAACGTGAGTTTTCATAGCCCCGGTTTTTCAAGTTATTACATCATTTCAAATTTCTCGGGGGAGAATACATTGCACCATTTTTCATGCGGACCAAAGTATATAAATTCATTACATTGCTTAAGTTACCACACTTGCCAAGTTGAAGTCCCCTATTATCTTGAACCGTTAATTGTGAGCAAGCGAGGGTGTGTGAATAGATCTATTGAGGGTGACACCTCCGTTCGGGTTGGTAGCACCAACTTGTCATACGAACGCATTACATTTGATCCATTTCAGGGTGTTTGGCAAAGCACTCAGTTGGGGCATTTCATTCAGTCTAGCTTCGGGGTCATAAGCTTAAGAGATATTGTATCATTTTTATGTGGCAGTTTGTCATAAACTTATACTTGTGGTTTCCGTGTAACATTTCAGTAACATAAACCAATTCATAGTTGGCAATGGGTTGTAAACACATAGGTTGCAAGTCTTGTTATGGGCGGGACTTGGAACTGGGTGGATTTACAATGCCTTTGCTGGGAAAATCTTCATTCAAAGGCATTACATTTTACAATAAACTCTATGAACTCACCAACCTTTTGTTGACACTTGTTAGTATGTATTTTCAGGTATAAGCATTAGCACGCTACTGGAGGCTCTTGGCAGGGCATGGCATGGTCATAGAAGACTCTGACAAACATTTGGGACCGTTCTACCTATTTTAAAGGGCCTATTTCCGCACTACTTTTAACAATGTAAATTCAACATTTTTGTTAAACAAGGTTGTTCTAAATAATTGAAATGAAAACCGTTCTTTGCACTTGTGTTGTGATACCAATTGAGTTGCACCCCAGCGATGTGAAAGCTTCCGCTAAACCCGGTTTTGGGGGTGTGACAGATTGGTATCAGAGCCTTGGCTATAGAGAACTGGGTGATTTTAAAACCTGGACTATAGCTACATTTACAAAACATAACCCTATGACCGCCACGTGCCTGCCTGCCAAGCTGATGCCTCAATCGTGGTTTGTTGCTGACATATTTAATAAGATTTGTGTCTTATTATCAATTCATTCATACCCACTTATTATAGTTGATTACTATAGTTGTCTTTCATATAAGCATGCATACATATCGTATACGTTTCAGCGTTACGCCTTTTTCTTACATAGTTTCATCATTCGACCACGAGTTTGGTCCTTTTCCTTAGCCTATCAGAACATCTCTTCAAATGTGAAGGACCTAGTATTACTATAACTGAACTGAGTATTTTAAACTTCATTGAACCTCGGTGGAATATAGACTCGTCATCTATATTCAACCCGGGACAGTTGGACATAGGCTGACTACCTATGCCCCGCTCAGAGATGAAGTTTGCAATACTGAGAGCAATTATAATGAAATTATGTCCGGTTTGCATTCCTACTCGATTTCTAAAAGTTTCAAAACTCCTTGTGTGTATACACAATCGTTGCAAGAACATTCACACCTGCATCACCTTATGAACCGCCGTCTAGAAGCACGTCAGCCAACCATAACCCAACTTCAAGCCGTTGAGAGTCAGATCATTGGGAATGACAATCATTTCACCTTTACCATCACGAATCCTCGAGACTCAAGTTGAGGTACTCAAGGAAGGAAACCGACAGAATGATAGAACCCTATGGTATGCCAAAGAATGCAAACGGTTTAGTGAGAAGGTCAGACAGAGTATTGTGCTTCAAGGATAGAAACTGGATACCTCTCTATGGTGGAATACTAGAGTTGATTATGCACGAGTCTCACAAGTCGATGTACTCCATTCACCCAAGTTCGGATAAGATGTATCAGGATCTCAACGAAACTTTATTGGTGGCCGAATGTGAAAGCAGACATAGCTTTGTAGGTTAGCAAATGCCTTACTTGCGCTAAAGTAAAAGCCGAGTACCAGAAACCATTAGGATTACTTCAACAACCAGAAATTCCTCAGTGGAAATGAGAACGCATTACAATAGATATTTTCATTAAGCTTCCCAAGACATCAGGCACTTTCGAAGTTATTTGAGTGATCGTCGATCGTCCTACCAAATCAGTCCATTCCATTCCAATCGGAGAGACTTATACTATGGAACAGCTTACCAGACTTTATGTCAAGGAAATAGTTTCAAGGCACGGTGAACCAATTTCCATCATCCCTGACCTAGATAGTCACTTTACTTCAACTCACTGGCAATCATTACAAGATTCATCTGGAAGCAAATTAGACATGAGCAATGCCTATCATCCTCGGACCGATGGTCAGAGCAAGAGAATGATTCAAACATTGGAAGATATGCTCAGGGCATATGTGCTTGATTTTGGAAATGGTTGGGACTAACCATTTGCCATTGATCGAGTCCTCTTATAACAACAATTATCACATGAGCATAAAAGCAGCACCATTCGAGGCACTCTATGGTCGAAGGTGTCGGTCCCCTGTTTGTTGGACCGAAGTTGGTCAAGTACAACTCACTAGTTCAGACATGGTTCGCGAAACCACAGAAAAGATAATTCAGATTTGAGAAAGATTTAAAACAGCCAGAAGCCGACCGAAAAGTTACGTCGATGTTCGACGCAAACCATTAGAATTTCAGGTTGGAGGCAAAGTTCTGACAATCCCTTTAAGATATCCTTACCCAATCAAATGTATGCACAATCTACCATCCTCAGACCAACGAACATTGAAGAGAACTATCCAATCCCTATAGGACTTGCTCAGTACCATAGAACTAACCTTAAATTGTTTGGAGTGAACCTTTGACATTGACAGATTTCACCTTCAACAATAGCCATCACACCAATACAAAGACTATACTCTTTAAGACACCCTGTGGTGGAAGTACCAATTACCTACTGACAGACCAAAAAATCGGAAAGTCCAATTCACTAGGCTAGAACCCAATCGTGAAACAACAAAGGAAAGTGTACAAGTCAAGAATCAGTTACAAACAACACAAAAACAATAGAAAAGTTAGGTCAACTCAGGATGCAAAATCATTGGGATTAGGTATCCCTAAGCAGCAAATCATTAGAATTCTAACTGTGGAACGAGTTACGTTGAAAGCCTTGCCTTGGAAAGGCATGACACAATTTCAGAAACATTGGAAAAGCATGATACAATTGTGAGAACACGGGAAAGTGAACCCTAGGTACCTTGGACCATTAAAGACTGTAACTGTAATCGGCCGACTGACATACAGACTGGAGCTTCCGTCAGAGCTCAACAGCATACATAACACGTTTCATCTCTCAAACCTCAAGAAATGTTTTTCAAACGAAACGCCCGAAATTCCATTGGAAGAAATTCAGCTCGACAATAACAGAAATCAAAGACCATGAGGTCAAACAGTTGAAGCAGAGTCAAATTCCTATCGTTAAGGTTCGCTAGAATTCTCGCAGAGGTCCTAAGTTTACATGGGAGCGGGAAGACCAGATGCGGCTCAAATATCTACACCTTTCACCGGATCCACCCCGGAGACCAACACTAACTGAATTCAGGGACTGAATTCCCGTAACGGGTGGAGACTGTGACAACTCGTAATTTCAGGCCATTTTTCCGAACCTCGACAATTTACTATTCACGAGTTACTATTCATTTTTACTATTCACTGGCACTATTCATTCCAAAATTTTTATTTCATATTCTCGTAAGTTAAACTATTTTAATGATAACCCGAGATTTTGGCACTCGTCGGAGAATTTCTGCAAAAATCACGAAACCGTGTCCGAGACTTACTTTAAGGTTTAAACATCATTTAGGCATCCCGATATGTCCAAACAACATTACCAACAAGAGAAATATATGTTTTCCACCTTCCGTGACATTTTCATCAATTTAGGAATTTTAGGATACCCGGTTTTAAGTTTTGTGACTTTACGACTTACAGTTAGCAATTAACGGGACCAAAACTCACCCCGTAAGTCAAGATAAGTATCCAGCCTAAAATATATAGATATTTTCTGAAAAATATCTAGATATTTCAAAGACCTAGTGAAATTACCATTTTACCCTTCCATCAAAATTACCAAAATGCCATTGGACTATATAAAGCATAAACTAGCACATTTTTATCAAAAATCACACACTCCTTCCCTCTTTTCTCTCTCAATCCCACGGCACACCAAGAACCAAGAGGAGATCCCGTAATTTTTCCAAGATCGAGTGTTATACAAGTTCCTTATACCTTCCTTGTTAGAGTTTTGCGATAAAAACTCCAAGGTTGTGATCTTTTTCATCCAAACTCATCAATCTTCAAGTAAGTTCAAGAACATCTTTTTGATCATGTTATACTTTCATTTGATCCATGTGGTTATGAGTTTTCAAGTTATGTTGATTAAACATGCAAGTTACATATGTTATTTATACCACTTTACAAGTTTTATGGTTTTTATAAGTATATATAAAGCCTATGATCATTCCCTTGAATCCTACAATATTTTGTGAAGTTTAGGACCCATGACACCCTAAGAAGGTGTATGGTAGGATTTGTGTAATTGTGGAGTTGATTTGAAGTAGTTTGATCAAGCCGGGAACCGAGAAAATGAGTTTTTAAAGTATATATATACCTACTGTCCTTAAATGCAAAACGTGGGAAACTCAGTGGGTTTTGGGTAACTTTGGACCAAAGATTTAGAAAATACATTCCGAGACGAAACTATGGCCGAAAACGGGGATAAAAACGAGTTAATAACGAAGGAGATATGGTTTCCCGAAGTTTAACAACGAAAAGTATTTTTGGAAAATATTGTTGCTGTCCATTTTTGCCAAACGTGGAAACTTCAGGGGTTTCTGGGAAATTTTGGGTTAGATATTCAGAAAATACTTTCAAAAACGAAACCGTAGCCTTTTGAATCACTAAAAGAGCCCTTACGACGAGAAAGTTATGATTTTACTAAGTTTACGACGAAACTTATATTTTTCCAGAAAATACCTTGCTGTTGCACAATTTTCAAGGGCTGTTTTGAGGCATTAGCCATAATCTATCCGACCCGAATTATCAAAAATATATTAGTATGTTGTCCCACGATTCCGGGGATATAAAGAACATAGAAAACGAGCTTATAACGAAAAAGATACAAGTGTTTGAAACCCGACGAAAAACATATAATTCCATCAGCTTTTACTATATAAACTTGCCGCAAAACTGTCTTTGCGAGACACCATTTTCACGACTGTTTTTATCCATGATTGGTATGGTTTGAGTCCGAGCCTTCATCATATGAAATCAAGATCTTCCAGTAAGCTTTTTAAATCAATTGGCCGTTCGTCGAATAGACTTATAACGAATAAACTATGACCTCATCTTTTTACCCAAAAATCCTTTCAAAGTTATCATTTTGACAGCTTTTACTATAATAGAATTTTTCTAAGTGTTGAACATTATATTTTCAAGTAACGATATTGAGAGCCGATTTTCTTTATGATCGTGACGTGTATGACCAAAACTCAAATGAGACGGCTGTGAGATCATGTTACAAGGTTTTCAAAAACGTCAAGTTCTATTTCTAACTCTTAACGTACAATATTTTACGGCTAGTTTTGCGAGGCCGTTTGGTCACATTTTCACAAGTTATAAAAAAGGTTATTTTGCGACGAGACTATTATATTTGACTATAGAACACCAAACGAGGATCATAGAGTATCATTTCAGCATATTTACACGAAAAGTAGTTTATGACTTATGAGACGTCAAAAATGTATTTTTCGACGATAAACATTATTTTCCCAAAATCATCGAGTGTTATCGATAACATACGTATTTGCATGTGTAGCATCATTTCATTGCTTACAATAGATCATATCATTCATGTTAGGCCGCGGTTAGAGACCGAGCCTCATTTCAGCATATTCATATCTGCCTTTGTTGCTATCGCATCAGGTGAGTTCCATAGCCCCTACCTTTATACGTTTTGGATTACGTTTTGGGGGAGAATACATGCTCAAATATTTTTCACAAGCACTTTAATCTTTTCAGGATTAACGTGAGTTTTCATAGCCCCGGTTTTTCAAGTTATTACATCATTTCAAATTTCTCGGGGGAGAATACATTGCACCATTTTTCATGCGGACCAAAGTATATAAATTCATTACATTGCTTAAGTTACCACATTTGCCAAGTTGAAGTCCCCTATTATCATGAACCGTTAATTGTGAGCAAGCGAGGGTGTGTGAATAGATCTATTGAGGGTGACACCTCCGTTCGGGTTGGTAGCACCAACTTGTCATACGAACGCATTACATTTGATCCATTTCAGGGTGTTTGGCAAAGCACTCAGTTGGGGCATTTCATTCAGTCTAGCTTCGGGGTCATGAGCTTAAGAGATATTGTATCATTTTTATGTGGCAGTTTGTCATAAACTTATACTTGTGGTTTCCGTGTAACATTTCAGTAACATTGATGCGCGTGATGTGTCGTTGCGGTTTAGCAGTTTTAATGCCTACTCAAGTTTTAAATTTATATTTAGCCGACTTATCAATAACACACACACTTAACGAGCAGTGTACCCGGTCAGTATGAAGATAATGGTAAGTAGAGTGTCGATCACTAAGAGTGGAACGTATTATCTCGTTATTCTAATCAGTATTTTAATATCCTAACGCAAGGGGGTTTCAGCCTGAGAGACTGGCACGATTTGTTGCAATTAAATAATAAAGTAAACCAATAGGCACGAATCAGCAAGTAGCACACACGTACACAGATAAATACTCGAGACAATAAGAGGGCTGTCCTTATGATTAAGTAGATTGTCACTTGTTTTATTGATAGCTTTATATGAAGTGTATGTAGTTATCCCTTTCTCGTTGGTCCTAATCTTATCGGCGAGTAAACCCTTAATGATTACTTATGTCTAAAAGTTATTCCTAAGTGATCAATTTAGAAACAACCGTGGGAGCCACATTATGTCCCGCAGTCAAATGCCCGCAAGCCACTAATAAACACAGAGGTTATCAATGCACTAATAAGTAGTAACCAAAGACATCATCATATAAACTTTAATTGATGGGAAAGCAAGTATTAAAGGGAGTGCAATCTTTCGTTGTCACATTACACAAGCCACCAATCCTGATGAATTAAAGTTTGCTAACACAATAAAACAAAGCTACTTAATGAATTAAACACATGCAGCACCTTCTTACAGCTCTTGTATCTTTGATTTGGGTGTGTCTTGTGCTCCCTCCTTGACTGAATTCGTCCTTTGTTTCTCTTGTTCGGACTTCGGTTTTTGGGTTTCCGGGACTTTTTTTGGAACCTTTAATTCGTCTGGTCTACGGGGTATTTATAGTTTCTGTCTGAGGGAAGATGCGGCGCATCTACTAAGTAGATGCGGCGCATGTACTTAACTTCGCGTGGGGTCCAAGATTATAATATTCAGGAATATTCGTACACCGCTAGAAGATGCGGCGTAACTCCATGATTAGATGCGGCGCATGTCCTCTTGTATCTTGGATCGTATCTGGTGATATCTTGATAGAGATGCGGCGCATGTCGAGAGTGAGATGCGGCGCATCTGGAGCAGAATTGACTTGATCTTGTCCATGTCAGTAGACTTTCACTTTATGCACGTTTTGCTCCATTATTAGTCCAAAATCGCTAAGTTTCACCAAATGCTTGTTTTTACCTGAGAATTACAAAAGTAAACGATTAAGTATCAATCCTCATACATAATATAGTAAAACAAGTCAAATTAATAGGATAAATGATAGTAATAAAATGTACTTATTTGAGTTCATCAAATATCCCCCCACTTGAACTTTACTTGTCCCCAAGTAAACCTTAGAATTTCATTTATGAAAATGTATCCTAAAAGATGTTAGGATTTATTTTTATATTTAAGCATGTATTCGTTTATTTCATAATCACACAACTAAACACTTAACGAATTAGAAGTAAAATAAAATAAGTCGATAAAATCAAATCTAATCGTTTAACTGTCCAGTCGCGACGAATATTCTATCATAAGCTTGGCAAGTATACACATCTCCACCACTAAAGCTAAGGAATAACAAGTCTAAAGCGGTAAAAAGGGTTTTTAGGCTTAAGGGTTAATTATTCTTAATCACTATCGATCTCAAATTCCAGAAAAGGCGACAAAATCACAAATACATGATCGAATCCACGAACACGATACTTGCAATTGCTCAAATCCTTAACTCGAATAGGCTAAAGATAGGTCCAAACTTCACCAATAATAATATATCAAAAAGGGCGACAAAATCATAAATACATAGCCGAATCCACGACTACGATACTTAAGATTGCTCAAATCCCTAATCTCAATAAATCAAAGGTTCGGTTGGATAAAGAATAATAAAGGGTATGGATAACATTTGGGATATAAATTGGTGTAAAATGAAAAATAAACAAAACAAATAAATTAAAATCCTAAGTGTGGTTAATCACTATCCCAACCATCCCATGAATAAGACTCATATCATCGAATAACTCACGCTTTAACACTTGAAACACACGCTTTAGGTAGACACGAATTATACTCAACAAGATCTTAATCAAAGAATAAACCTTAATTGGCGTTCCCATAACTGCCAATTCCCATTCAATCCATAGATATAGTACAACAAATAGTGGTGATATCGACCACTTACATAACTTTACATAAGTTGGCTTAAAACTAACTTCCAACTTTTCTTTCTTTCTTTTTCTTTTCTTATTTTTTCGATTTTTTTTTTTTTTTTTTTTTTTTTTTTTTTTTTTTTTTTTATAAACATAGATGTGTAAAATTTTACCACATCACTATAACTTTCTTTCCGGATAATTTTTATTCATACTTTTCATACTTTCAGAAATAACGGTAATAGTGAAAGTAGTAAACACACGAAAAAATAAACTCAAAGATATACAGTATTTACTTTCACTCCAATTGCATTGTGCAATTTCCCGACCTAACCAAAGATAATGAATTACGCACGCGAACACAGGTAATGTAAGGAAACACACTTTGCCTATAGCAATTAACCAACCACGGACTTTAATCTACAGGGTAGGCTAAGGTGTAAGGGTGTAACGAAACATTTTAAACATAGGTGTAAGAAACGAAAGGAATGGCTCTGAGTGTTTTCTAGGGGTATCTTACTCTAAAAATGAGAGTAACAAAAGGTTTTATACGGGGGTTAACTAACCAGTGTAGTTAGTTAATAACACATAACAAATAATAGGCTATTTGGGTGTAATCCTAGAATTTTACCAATTTAGACAAGTCATTCCAATTATATAAATAATACTCATTACGGTGGTCTCGAATAGTATACAAGCCAAGTTCTAAAGTTTACAAGTCACCGGCACACTCATAGATTTGTGAATTTTGAAAAATCACAATTTTTGAAAATAACGTCATGTGTGCAGCTATGCAACTTAGATCTTAAACAAAAACATGCTAAAAAATTTTTAAGTTTGATATATTAAGCATATTTTAAGCATAATTTTTTTTGAAAAAGTTTAGGACAAGTAATTGTTAAGTGTTCTAATTCTCCAATCCCCCCACTTAAGTTAAACAACGTCCTCGTTGTTTGTATAAAAGGTTAAAAACTGGAAAATAAAAGAATTAGAACAGAAAAACTCCCCTGAGATTTGCTCGGTATGATCCTCCATTAGTATAAGAGCAAAAATCATCTTTCTTGTGGATTAGAACGTTAAAGCTTCATACTTGATGTATCCACAGGAAATCCAGGAAATTATAATACCACCAACACTTTAAAACACACCTAAGATAAGAAAGGTTCAAACTTGCATAATACATTAGTAGTTAGGAAAATAAAAATTAAAATTTAAAACTGAAAATCATCAGGTCAGTCGATGCGCCGTATCTTATTGAAGAAGATACGCCGTATCGAGCCTGGAATAAATACGGATCAGAATAAAGATGCGCCGCATCCTTAACCAGGGATGCGCCGCATTAAAATAAACTGATAAATAGTTTTAAAGTCGAAAATAAAAATGCAGAAAAATAAAATAAGATATGACCATTGCAGGAGATGCGTCGCATCTCAGAATTGAGATGCGCCGTATCCTCATGCGGCCTGGAAACAAAATAAAACGAAGTAAAGGATAGGATGCGTCGCATCTGTTTAAGCAGATACGGCGCATGTAGTAACCAAATAGACTGTTAACAGTCTGTTGTAAAAGGACTCGTTCCACGGTTTAATCTCATACGTCCTCTCGTACTCTCATGCTGAACTTAATGCCAGTCTTCATCAAACATAACAAGAAATATAAACTGAAACATTAAATAAACATAAGAATAACGATTAGTACAATCCAAAAGGTAATAATAATGTGTGGAACAATGTCTATGAAATCAAGAGAGTAAGGTCATGGGTGAGTGTGGTCGTCTGGATGGGTCCCGGAAGTGCTGGCTCCATCAGTCCTCTGGCGGACTCTGCGCTCGTATGCACGTGTCACTCCCGCAACCTCAGTACCATCTGGACGAACGTGTGTAATACCCTGCTGCTCTAGTAGTCTGCTCACACTCATGACCACCCACTCTGAGTCTCTCCTCAGGGCTCTCAACTCTCCCTCGACTGCCTCAAGTCTCTGACCAATGGTGCGTGGGGGTACTGGTGCCTGTGGCACCACCTCGTCGGCAGGAGCAGCAGCCGGAGGTTCCTGAGGTCCTCCCTGCTCCGCCTCTGGCCCTGCAGCTCTGGCGGGCCCTAATGCTGCCCAAAAGTGGCCTCCCGCAGCCACCTGGCAGATCCCGAGTCTAACCAAATAGTCCCTATCGATAACCGGGAGACGGGCCACAATAACCTCCAGCCCCGCTGGGATCTCTGCTCCAATAACTCCAAAATGGCGGGCCAGCCTCGAAACAAAATGCCCGCCAGTCATCTGACTCCTCCGATCTCTCCCTGCAGCAGATCGGTGTAGGTAGTGCGCTAAAAAGTGGGGGATGTTCACCGACATCCCCTCATCCATACTCCTCAAAAGGAAAAGGTCCAGAGTGGTCACCTTCTCAGGTGACTGACCCCTCCCAGCGATGGTGAGTGCAATCAAACGGTGGCATAGCCGCCTCATCGGCTCTCTGATCAATGTGTAGGATGGGGTGGAAGTAACGATGTCACCCATCGAAGAAATCCTAACCCAGTAGTCACTGAATACCCCTCTGTCAGGGACAACCCGTAAACTCTCAGCCCAATACCTGGCAAACCCAGCAGATCCAAGCTCCTCCTCAGTGTGTAGCCCCATGGCCAAAATAAACTGCCTCATCGACATCTGCCTATGCACACCTCCTAACCTAAACACCAGTGTGTCAGCTGTATCAATCTCCATATCCGTCTCCCTATAATGAATCGTGCTAAAGAACTCCAGCATAAGCTCCCTAATCAGAGGCTCGTCAATCCTAAATAGTCTCTCCCAAGCACTAGACCTAAACACCGCCTCCTCATCGTCTCCAACAACTACCATCTCCATCCGATGCTGTAAACTAGCAGCTGCATGTCCACCACCGATCAATCCCACATCGTCAAAATTCAAAACCTGGACTCTGAATATTTTCTTGAAGTAAATCGAGTCAAGCCTATGCAAGTAATCCTCTAGAGCGGCAGGAGTAAGTCCCATGTTCTCAAATTGTAGCCACTGATGCCTTAGTGTGACCTCTGGTAATGCCATCTGAAATAGATATTCACAGTCAGTAAACAGTCTGCAAAATAGGTAGATACGGCGCATCTGATTTAATCAGTGCGGCGTATCTGTAAAAAGTATAAGATATGCGGTGCAAGAAAATAGATACGGCGTATTGAGATGCGTCGTATCTAGATTAATCAATACGGCGTATCTAGAATTTTATCAATTTTGAAATAGGTCGTTACGCCGCATTAATCAACCTAGATGCGCCGCATCTAAAAGCATATCAGTATAAAATAAAGGGTTAGGCACGTTTTTCAAGAATCCGTATCCGTGACGTAAACTCCCGCATTATATCACAGACCAAATTTACTGAATTGTTCCTATCAAAAACCTCTATCACACTTTCCCTCTAAAATTTAAAAACAATCACCCAAAACCCTATTTTTCGTTCGATTTAATTAGTGCCAAATTCGATGTCCAAATCTAAAATTAACTTAGGGGAAATTATCAATGCCAAGTTCTAATCATATCCCTATATCGTTTAAGCCCTAATCGAAGTGGACATATAAACCCTAATTTTTATAATTAAACGAAATTAAATCAAAATAGAACAATTACCTTAATTTGATGATTAGGAGAAAGGTTATAGATCGGATTAACGGAGGATTTAAGAAAGATGATCAGATTTCGAGTATAATTATAGTGCGTGTTCTTAACTGTGTGTGTTTATGCGGCGTATTCCCGTCGTATTTATAGGGCGACACGATGCGCCGTATTAGAAAATTGGGATGCGCCGTATCTATTTAATTTCGTTGACTAGTCAATAAGTCCTAGTTGGTCAGGGATACGGCGCTTTGGATATTTAGATCCGCCGTATCTCTATGTTAGTTAACGAAATTTTAAATGAAGAACGTACCTTGGCCTCCGCAACACAGTTCCTTATACATCAAATTTGGGTTAAAACGGCACACCATATAGATGAATTCAAAATAAGAGCAATAGGCATAAACGTTTCATTAATAATTGTAATCTTATTGTTTAGTGGATAAGGATTTATTCCGAGGTTAGGAACAAATATCGTTTTTGAGCATACAAAATTAAGATTACGATTCGAATCAGATGTATAATATGGATAATAAAACTGAGATCATAGTGTAGAGAACTTTCCTTTGGGCAGTTGAATTATCGTAGAGTTTACCTGGGACTCTATTTCAAGAATTTAAAAAGTTCAATGTTACCAGTACTGAGTTTTCCTCCACTCTTGTCGTCTGATGTTCGGTCACTTCAGCTAGCGTCTCTTGGTTTGGTTTAGAATGTAATCCTTCTTGGTGATGCTCGAGTCATCATTTATTCTGAAAATAAACAACTTGCAAACGAGAGTAGCTGACCGATCAAGGTAAATATCAAAAATCAACTATATTTATCAAATTATATTCGTCGTATTAACAAAAGTTAATGCGCCGTATTTTCGTTACGTTTAAGAATAAATATCGATTTTTGATTCAGAAAGATGCGCCGTATCGACAGAGATCGATACGCCGTATCTGTTTAATAATTCGCAAACTGTTTTTAATTAAAATAATAGATACGCCGTATCTGCTAAAGCAGATGCGTCGTATGGCGTTAACGTTTAGGAAAAAAAAATTTATTAAAAACAAATACGCCGTATCTGCAAAAGCAGATGCGTCGTATTACTTTATCGCTTAGAAATTTTTTTTATTAAAAACAGATACGCCGTATCTTGGGGAAAAGATGCGTCGTATCGAATTAATTAAACGCGTTGTATTAAAAAAATTAAACGCAATACGCCGTATCTGAGAGATCAGATGCGCCGTATCGTTTGATTTAGCACAGTACAACGATAGCAGAACAGAAAAATACGAAAAATAAAAACAAAAATTAAACACACAAACAAAAATAAACACACAAAAATAAAAAAAAAAACAATTAACACACAATACAACAAATATGCAAAATAGTACAATGATGCAATTAATCTAATAAAAAGAAAAAACCTAATTAAAATACTAATCAAATTAACAGATAATAACAATTCACTCCCCGGCAGCGGCGCCAAAAACTTGATGCGCGTGATGTGTCGTTGCGGTTTAGCAGTTTTAATGCCTACTCAAGTTTTAAATTTATATTTAGCCGACTTATCAATAACACACACACTTAACGAGCAGTGTACCCGGTCAGTATGAAGATAATGGTAAGTAGAGTGTCGATCACTAAGAGTGGAACGTATTATCTCGTTATTCTAATCAGTATTTTAATATCCTAACGCAAGGGGGTTTCAGCCTGAGAGACTGGCACGATTTGTTGCAATTAAATAATAAAGTAAACCAATAGGCACGAATCAGCAAGTAGCACACACGTACACAGATAAATACTCGAGACAATAAGAGGGCTGTCCTTATGATTAAGTAGATTGTCACTTGTTTTATTGATAGCTTTATATGAAGTGTATGTAGTTAACCCTTTCTCGTTGGTCCTAATCTTATCGGCGAGTAAACCCTTAATGATTACTTATGTCTAAAAGTTATTCCTAAGTGATCAATTTAGAAACAACCGTGGGAGCCACATTATGTCCCGCAGTCAAATGCCCGCAAGCCACTAATAAACACAGAGGTTATCAATGCACTAATAAGTAGTAACCAAAGACATCATCATATAAACTTTAATTGATGGGAAAGCAAGTATTAAAGGGAGTGCAATCTTTCGTTGTCACATTACACAAGCCACCAATCCTGATGAATTAAAGTTTGCTAACACAATAAAACAAAGCTACTTAATGAATTAAACACATGCAGCACCTTCTTACAGCTCTTGTATCTTTGATTTGGGTGTGTCTTGTGCTGCCTCCTTGACTGAATTCGTCCTTTGTTTCTCTTGTTCGGACTTCGGTTTTTGGGTTTCCGGGACTTTTTTTGGAACCTTTAATTCGTCTGGTCTACGGGGTATTTATAGTTTCTGTCTGAGGGAAGATGCGGCGCATCTACTAAGTAGATGCGGCGCATTTACTTAACTTCGCGTGGGGTCCAAGATTATAATATTCAGGAATATTCGTACACCGCTAGAAGATGCGGCGTAACTCCATGATTAGATGCGGCGCATGTCCTCTTGTATCTTGGATCGTATCTGGTGATATCTTGATAGAGATGCGGCGCATGTCGAGAGTGAGATGCGGCGCATCTGGAGCAGAATTGACTTGATCTTGTCCATGTCAGTAGACTTTCACTTTATGCACGTTTTGCTCCATTATTAGTCCAAAATCGCTAAGTTTCACCAAATGCTTGTTTTTACCTGAGAATTACAAAAGTAAACGATTAAGTATCAATCCTCATACATAATATAGTAAAACAAGTCAAATTAATAGGATAAATGATAGTAATAAAATGTACTTATTTGAGTTCATCAAACATAAACCAATTCATAGTTGGCAATGGGTTGTAAACACACAGGTTGCAAGTCTTGTTATGGGCGGGACTTGGAACTGGGTGGATTTACAATGCCTTTGCTGGGAAAATCTTCATTCAAAGGCATTACATTTTACAATAAACTCTATGAACTCACCAACCTTGTGTTGACACTTGTTAGTATGTATTTTCAGGTATAAGCATTAGCACGCTACTGGAGGCTCTTGGCAGGGCATGGCATGGTCATAGAAGACTCTGACAAACATTTGGGACCGTTCTACCTATTTTAAAGGGCCTATTTCCGCACTACTTTTAACAATGTAAATTCAACATTTTTGTTAAACAAGGTTGTTCTAAATAATTGAAATGAAAACCGTTCTTTGCACTTGTGTTGTGATACCAATTGAGTTGCACCCCAGCGATGTGAAAGCTTCCGCTAAACCCGGTTTTGGGGGTGTGATATTTTAAATGTTATTTATGAATTTGAGATCAAGGGTAATTTGGGTATTTTACGTATTCAAAAATTTTGGGTTTTACAACTCAACTCTGCATAATCCATTACTACTCCTATGAGAACTCTGGTAATTATTAACCACGGATATAGGAAGTTTTGTTCCCTCCCTTCGAGTGATGAATTTTGTCTGCCAATCAGTCCCTTGGAAGGATATGATGTTGTTACTATCTTAGTACAGAATTGTTAACTGAGCATGATGATGCTGATAACTAATATTCCATACATCTCACTCTTTACAGTTATGCGATGTTCGTATTACCGATGATGCACACCCTACCTGCCACTTATGCTAAGAAGCTAAACAAAATTCCAATACCTTGAACTATTCATTTATCTATCCCAACACTTTGATGAACCATGTACTTGACCTTGATATATGAACTACCCGTCTGGCTTGACAACCGTATTCGTTCTACTAATCCATTACTTTTGATATAATTGATTTTGAGGTCTTTTGGTTATGGATTGGCTGGCTCCTCATAAAGCTACCATAGACTACCGTATCTGATATGTGACCTTTAGCAATCTACTTCATTCTGCTTTTGCTTTGATGACTCTCAACCACTTAAATCTGTTAAGATTAATGCTACTATGGAAACACTTACTCCGATCTTATTTGATTGTCAAATTTCTCCTGACACCTATTAATATCCACCCTTGGAAGCTCTGGCATTGGAAGTATTTTGTTGTACAAAATTTCTGGTGTGTTCTGATGAACCTCTTGGGATTCCCTCCTGCTTGAGAAGTGGGGTTGGCATTGAACTAATCTCAGTTGTTGAACCATGATTCTATAGAAGTCGAGAGATTGAAGGAGCTGGTGGAATATGATTTTGTTCACCTCAGTGTTCTCTTTGGATGTTCCTTTTGGTTGATGAAGAAGGAAGAGGGAAGTATGCCGCGGCATGTCGACTATCGTAAATTTTACCGTATCACTATCCGTAATCATTATCCATTTCCGCGTATTAATGATTGATTTGGCATACCTTCGACACTCCGTATCAGATTGCCTCTTTTGGCTTTGAAGGACTGTTGAAGCAACCACAAGAACTTCTAACAAAGGGGTTAACTAATCGAGAGTAACCTCCGTGAAGTATTTCAGTTTTAGTCGTGAAGGAGAAGGAAAGTGACGTGAAGCGTATTTAAAAATTTTCCCTAAGATAATTCCTGGAGCTGTTGTTGTACTCGTTAAGATCATTATGAGTTTTAGTGATGCCAATTGTATTGGCTAATATAATCATGTTTTCGCGAGTATTTAAACAAATGGTCATAGTATGAGATTGTGCTATGTTCAGGGATGAAAGATTGGAAAGCATTTCTTGCAAGAAGAAGGTGGTGGCGGACATAGAAGGAGAATGTAATTGAGTTGGCGAATTTCGAACAGTGCTAGAAGACCTGTCAAAGACATGCAATCTTGCTTCTCTATTCATTTTAGTTGTAATAAGATGAATTGAGAACAGAAGCAGACTTGCAGATGGAATAGATTCGAGATCGTGTATTTGAATGGAGGAGTTTTGAAGCAAAAGTTTGGGTTTGGAAGAATTGATTCTCTGAAGGATGAAGCTATTGATGACAAGATTCACTTCCTCTTAACCTACCTAAGTTTCCGTTACCTGATAATGAGATCCTTTGAATAATTTAGGTTCTCTATTAGTTATTCCGTTCTGTTTTCATTCTGCATATGTTGAATGATGGTTTTGTTATGCGAATTTTTAAGAATTGTGGAAGGGGCCTTGAGATTTATGTTTAGGAATGAGCGGATTTTGAAGCAACCACTTATTTTGGCTGAGTTGGTTTCGGTGAGTGATGAAGGATTGACGCTATTAACGACGTACCTTAATTCTGATAGACATTCTAGGATTTCCGTTACTCTTGCGAGTAGTTTCGCTCTCCTCTTAGTTATGTTGTTTGATTTTGATGACCTCTGAGACTGTAGAAGGACTAGGTGGATTAAGATAGGTTGTTTTGTTCACGACATGAGATAAAGTATGACCATCATGAGGGCATATTTACATGATGCTAGTATTATGACGCCTGATCAACGTGATAATACTTATATCATATAACATGCACTTATTGTGATCATAGGATGTTTCGAGAAGTGCCTTAGATGCCTTAGAATTTCTGATAGTTGTTTGAGACTATCTGCGTCAGTGAGACTTTAGGTTCATTCTACCTATACATTTAATCTGCCTTCATTGTTATACGGCTTGATAAGTTTGGATCCTCGACACGCGTTTGCTGACTTCTGTGCTTCTGATAAGAATCTTAGGATCTGTTGTAGAGCTTTCTGTCGTCCGATGTATTAAAACAAGTTGTTTTCTGTCGGTTTGGATTCAATATGTACACCTATGCATTGCCATATGTACGTTTCACATTCGTTGATCTATCCAGTTATGATCTGCTATGAGTTAAGATATGAGATTTTGGATTTTGAGGAAAACAAGATTCTGTCTGTGTATGAGGATACCTTTGAAAGGTTATATTGAAGATGAGACTATTTGATGATCTGAAAAGTTAAGCGTTTATATCACTCTCATATCTTATGCGATTCGATACGATCTCATCTGTTGTGTCTATTTTCTTTTCCATGGATGAGATATCCGTCAATCCGATGTCTTCCTAGTATCTCTTCTGTGGGGATACAATTATCATCCGTTACGTTTGGCATACTATTCGTTTAATTGGAATCCTGTATGGTACGTCTTCTCTGAGGAAGCCGAAGCTATTATGATCAACAAGATAGAGTCATGAGAAACAAGTCATTCACATTTCCGTTGATGATCAGTTGGTATTCCGTTTTGCTTCACTTCAATTTTCGAGGACGAAATTTTTTTTCTAGAGGGGAAGAGTTGTAAAACCCTAAAATTTTGAACATGTAAAATACCCAAATTACCCCTTGATCTCAAATTAAAACTTTAAGACATTTAAATCCCGATTATACCCTAGGTATTTAACGTTAATAAGTGAATGAATAAAACAAATGTACACATTGTTTCAAATGAATTCCACGCCTATAATATAATGCCATATTCGAATTTCATGTACTTTTAATTAAAATATTCTATCTCTTAATATGATCCAAAATCAAAGGCCATAATTTAAGCAAGTTACCAAACATGTGAAGCCATTCACACGTTTTCTTGATTGACCAAATCATGCACCTATTTATTCTTTATATTGTTACCTTTCTCACAAAACACAAACCCTAAAAACACAATACACAAACTCGGCTGCTACTTTCTTCTTTCTCTGTTCGACCCAAAAACAAAGCAGCCAAAGGAGTTCTCTTTTCTCTCTTCTTGTGGCATCTATCCTTGGTGATTTCTGGTTCGAGAAGGTGTTTTGGTCATGGTGCTACAGCAGAACTAGAAGGTGTTTTGGTCGTGGTTCTGCATCAGGTTCGAAAGGTTTGGACTGTTGGGTTTTCGGTTCTAGTATTTGGCGCTTGCTTCTTCCTTTGATCACGCTTCAAGGGTACCCGTATCACTTTAACCTTGTTCAATCTATTTTCATTTGAATCTATTTAACACGTTCATTATTAAGCTACATGAATCAGTGTAAAAACATATATGTTATACGTAGCAATAGTCACATAAAATCATACTTTATTTTCACAAAATAACGATTGTAGAACTTGCATATTTATATCGACCTACACCTTGTTTGACCCTCATGTTTTTCTGTTTTGATTTGGTTTTGTTCTAGCATGCACGTATGAAACAAATGTCGTTGGAACTAAATAAAAGAGTATACATACATGTTTGGTGTTGGGGTCCATCTAGTATAACACAAAACAGTCTTGGGTATGGTTGAGTTGTGTCAAACTAAAAAGAGATAACATATTTCTTTGTGTCTTTTCGGTATCAAACAACAGCAATAAAAGAGTCACAACCTTGTCGAGTCTAACCACGTTCATCGCATGAAATCAACAATAGTTTTCACATAAAATAACAATCTAAAAGCCTACATGTGAACCTATGTGTGTCTTGTTTTTCGACCATGATTTGCTCATGTATATGACCTCTTTTTCACAACCTAAAAACTGTTGAAACTATACCCTACGAACTAAGATAAGAGAGTAAAAACACATACTTGTTTTGGTTATTAATTCAAGCAACATTCAGTGAATAAGAGGGTGTCGTGTAGAGTTGAAAAGCCCATGATTTTATGTGGTTTTTGTAGTGTCGTATGGCTGTGTTAAGGGGACACTAGGAGGGCTGCTTGTGTGTCGACTTAGGCTGGAAATTGGGTGAGTCTCGTGTGCATTTTGGTGTGTAGAAAGGTGGCTGTAAATGGGTCTTGTGAGTGTGTCGTGTGGTGTTCAAAGGGGTGTTGATAGGGCTGTTTTGTATGTAAATATCGTTCTATATATGTCATGCGAGAAGAAAGATTTCATGCATGGTTATTTCTTTCCTGTGTTCTATCTTCGAAGCAAGTAAAACAAAAGAGTAGATTGGGTTGTTTTTGTACAATGAGAGTGTAGTAATATGAAAAGATAAACATGTGTACAGTATGTGTGTTGTAAGCTTGGCAAATTCTTCTTTGTGTGTTCCATGCTTTTCGAATCAATCACATGGCAAGTGTGAGTCGTTTGACTGTTGAAATAGGGTGGGCTGTACAACATAAAGTATAGTAGACAATTTTTTTCCTCTATTTTTCATATAACACCCCATACTTTACTACTTAAACACATTAAAACCCTAAACTTACATACATTATCATAATAAATCCTAATTCGAGTATATTGTCATTTTAACTAATTAAAATTGACTAAAAGATAACCTTAAGATAAATGACTAATATTGCTAAATCAGGAAACTTACTAAAGCGGGAAATTACTAAAATAGAAAGTTACTAAAAAAGGGAAAGCATACTAAAATTCATATGAACTTAAAGTAATACTCGGTATTTAAATTGTATAGGTTCCGTGAAGCGGGAGTGATCTTTTATCTTGTGACTCTTCTTTCGTTGTTTGCTTTTGCTTCGAATAAGGTACAGATATTCTACGCTTTTTCAGTAAGGGTGCTTTCATTCTCATGACTTTTGATCTTGATCTTTGATTCGTTATAAGATTCCCTAAGCCATTGCTATGATCCCTTGTACTTTGATTCATTCGCTTGATATGCTTCGTTGGTATGATGATCCATTTGACATTCGTTCATTATGACCCTTGTGATATGATACTTGACATAATTCGTTCGTTACCCTGTGACATGAGTATTTGAATCACTTGATACATTGAAGGTTCATTTGATATTGTAACTGGATGTGAAAACCTTTCTTAATTATATCATGGAAATGTTTTGAGAAAAACTATTTTTAAAACGATGCTATGAGCACGATGCGATACCACTTTTATATCAAATTTTACAACCTTTTATGAAAACTACTTTTAAAGACTGCTTTTATGAAAACTATTATTAACAGATTTCTTTAAAGGAACATTTGATAGAAATCTTGGAATTGAACCTTGCTATGAATCATTTGATTGCGAACCTTTGATTATGAACCTTTGATATTAAGATGACTTGATGTCTTAGACATTGACTTTGATGTGATTTGACATTTGACCCTTCAGTTTGATACCCGAGCCAAGTTCATTTCCTAGTCATGGGGGTTCCATGGCCGTGTCATTGATGCACCAATGGCATGACTCTAGTGTGGTTGAGTGATGTTCCACACCGTCCAATTTTGTTATTATATGCGCGCTTTATATTACTATGGCCAATATTATTGTTCGGGGGCGTATGGATGCATCCTAGGTTCGGTTCGTATTTAGTGGATTTAACATGATATGATATTATATGATATGTTCGGTGACTGATGCATGGGTGCAATCCACGTCTTTCACATGTTCGGGAGCTAGCTACTCCATGGTTACTATGATATTTGATTTGATTTGTTTGGGCTCGGGATTGAATACTGACCTTTCCTTACTCTTGATATCCATTTGTTTATACCTTATGCTTTTCCCAATGCACCATACTTTACATATTCGTTCTTTATCTTTTGGTTTCGTTTATATATATCTGTTCACTGGGCTTTTTAAGCTCAGCCGCATTTTCTTTTCATGCGGTAGGTTTTAGTTGGAAGCTGGGTTATGAGTGGAGAGTACTTGGGACTTAGAAGACTTTACTTTCATAGCTATTCTGGATTAGAGATGACTAGAAGTAATTACAATTGTAGACTTAGAATTTATTATTGATTTTCCCTTTGTAACCTTGTAATTTCAGATTTTCCCTTTGTAACCTTTGAAATTTATTTGTATTATCTAGTCATATGCTTAAGTTTGCTTTGATATATCACCATAACGTAATACTTCTACCCTTATCGGGTTGGGGTCTTACAATCAATGTCTACCAAATGGATTTGAAAACGGCATTTCTCAATGGACAACTCCGGGAAGAGGTGTACGTTACTCAACCAGACGTTTTCGTGGACCCAGAACATCCAAACCATGTATATCGGTTTAAGAAAGCCCTCTACAGCCTTAAACAAGCCCCGAGGGCCTGGTACGACAAATTATCTGCATTCTTATTGGCCAATCAGTTTACCAAAGGTTCAGTGGACCCGAATTTCTTTATCCAAACACACGGGGAGGACATTCTCATTGTATGAATATATGTTGATGATATTATTTTTGGATCTACCCCTAAAAAATATTCAAATGCTTTTGCAAAATTAATGAAAATGAAGTTTGAGATGTCCATGATGGGTGAACTGAAATTCTTTCTAGGATTGCAAGTTCATCAATCACCCCGTGGAATATTCCTAAGTCAGTCCAAGTATGCTCAGGAAATCCTTAAAAAGCATGGTATGACCAGCTGTGACACCTATAACACCCCTATGTCTTCCTCATCCCCGAAGCTAGATGCTGACATAAATGGGACACCCATTGATCCTACAAAGTATCGTAGTATCATTGGGTCGATCATGTATCTCACAGCTAGCAGACCGGATGTTGTATTTGCCACGTATCTTTGCTCCCGATATCAGTCCCGACCAACTGAGCGGCATCTGTCAGCCGTTAAAAGAATCCTTAGATACATAAAGGGAACCATTCATTTGGGGATCTGGTATCCAAAGGATTCTGGATTTGAACTTGTTGCATTTTCAGACACTGACCATGCAGGGTGCTTAGACACGAGAAAAAGTACATCAGGGGGAGTTCAATTTCTGGGAGATAAGCTAGTATCCTGGCAGTCAAAGAAGCAGGATTGCACGTCACTGTCATCTATGGAATCTGAATATGTTGCCATGTCTGCATGCTGCGCTCAAGTCATATGGATGCGATCTTAGCTCATGGACTACGGCTATGTGTTCAACAAGATCACGATGTACTGCGACTCCAAGAGTGCCAATGCCATTTCATGCAACACCGTCCAGCATTCCATGTCGACGCATATTGATCTACGCTATCATTTCATCAAGGAGTATGTGGAAAAGGGTACCGTTGAATTATATTTTATGGGAACTGAACACCAATTGGCATATTTGTTCACCAAAGCCTTGCCCCATGCAAGATTTGTGGAACTAGTCCACCAGATTGGTATGAGATGTTTGACTCCAACTGATTTGGAAAATTTTCTCAAAAACAATTAAAAGAGTCAAACATCAAAAACATCTTTGTCAATATCTTATAAAATAAAAATAAAAATGTGTGTGTGCAAGTACAAAACCCTTTATCAACAATTTGTTTTTTATTTTAAATCGTCCTCAATTATTTTTGAACAAATGTTGAGGGGGAGACACAAAATTTCACAAATTTTCAAAATTTGTACTTGCATGGTTTCCTAAGTTGATGCTACATAAATTTGGTGATGACTTCATAGGATCTATAAGTTGTGTGCGAATATTGTTAAAATTGAAAACGTAAAGTTGGTGGGTTAGGACTAAGAATGCATAACTACAAAGTTAGAGGACCAAATGTGTGAAAGTCGAAAAATTAAACCAAGTCAAATAAAAACATACAAGTTTGACCGCAGTTAATTCTATCTGACATTTCATCCACCGTATTTACTCCTCTCACCCACCATAATCAACGGCTCTCATTGAATTTGCATATCCGTTAAAGATCAAACAAATTTGTTGTGGAAAACTAGAAGTGGGGTTGAATAGTTTTACGTCTTTTTAATTTATGAAAACTTTTGTTTACTTTTTAAAACTTCGATTCGATCTTATGTGAATTCAACTCTTGATCAATATGAACAAATATAAGTAAATATGGATAAACAAAGCAAGTAAAGTAAATGAAATGTAAAGAGAGATAGAGATGGAGAGATCAAACCACAACACGAATATTTATAGTGGTTCGGCTACAAGGACACCTTCCTTGCCCTACTCCACTCCTCGAGTCACCTACTCGAGAGTTCACTTCACTATGTCAACAAACTCCCTTGTGGCGGAGAAACCTTACACAACTTTAGCTTACACCGGTTTAACGACACAAAGCTAAATGTCGAGTTCTAATCGTAGCTAGAACCAATCTCACAACTTCTTCACAACTTCTTCACACCGGCTTCACAACTTCTTCACGGCTACTTCACGACTTCTTCACGGCTACTTCACGACTTCTTCACGACGGCTTCACAACTTCTACACTACTTCTTTACAACACAACTACTTACTTACACTTAGATCTACTTATCACAACTATACAACACTTTATCAAACACTTTACACTACTACAAAATAATATGAGTTAAACTACAATACTTCTTCTCTAGTTGAAGGAGTGTTTTTCTTTTGCACTTTGATGGTGGAAGCTTGGATCACTTAGAAACCAATGCTTAAGAATATATGATCAAAGGATTTTAGAAAGGATTTAGAAAGATGAGAAGAGATTTAGAACAGAAGGTTTGGGGTGCAAAAGGTGAGGAAAAAGTCCATGAATGAACTAGCATTTATAGGAAAAGCTGAGGAGCTAGAGGAGCATGGCGGTCCCCTTAAATAGGGGGCGGTCCCCTTAATAATTAAGGGGGCCGCCTAGTAAATTAAGGGGGCCGCCCATTCCGAATGTTGCTCAGCTTTGTCTTTTTGTGGGGAAGGTTTTTCTGAAACATGTTTGCCATTTTTGGTTGAAAATTTGAATTCATATATTTATAATAGATTAAACATATTTATTTAATACCAAAAATGTTTTTCTAAAAGATATAAAATGTTTGTGACATTTTATAAAAAGTTTAGTGATTAAGAAAAAGTTCCTTTGATCATATAATGCATTAAGCATTTGTTTATTCATACCTTAAGTGATTGAGTTGTCAAAATAGATATTTACAACTAAATACTTGTTTACGTCATAATCTTTCCTTTAATGATTTTACATTTTGTGATTATCAAAACGTAAAGATATCGAAAAATATTAATAACGTGTTTAGGCATTATTTATATCAAAAATCTCCCTTTTTTGATGATTACAAAATCTAAACTCATTAAACTAAAAAATTGATTTTTAGACAAGTATTTAGTGAGTTTATATCTACTTCTCCCCATTTTTGTAGAATCAAAAAGGTTATGCCGACAAGTTTTAGAAATGAAATTTGTCGGGACGATAACTCCCCCTTGATGTGTACTCTCCCTCGTTTAAGGGCATAAAGGAATCGAGATATGGAATTCTTGACAAAAAAAATATTAGAAGCACAAGCATATATATAGCAAAAGGAAAAATAATGTGCAAGCATGTTAAAGACAATCATTCATTAATAGAAATGTTGTGTATGAATACACAACCATACAAGATTACATGAAACCATACATTAACTTGTAAGAAATGTAACTAATCATACTACAAGATCATTCAAGGAGTACATGTGCTTCCATAGAGCTTGCAAACAAAATGGTGGAAAAATTATTTTTATTAAGCATTGCATATGTTTAATTTGGAGAGAAAGAAGGTGGTGGTGGTGAAATGGGTGAAGATGGTGGAGGTGGTGGTGGAGGTGGATTGGTAAGCATGTGTTCAATATATGAAAACATGTATTGCATTTCATCTCTATGACCAAAGATGATGGTGCGGTTGTGGATGCAACAAAGGCAATTATCCCCATGGGCTTCAAGTAAAGCCCAAGGTACGGGAAAGAATGGTGGTGGGATTGGTGAGGATGAAAAATGAGCATCAAGAGGTGTGATTGGTGAGAGGGAAATGGCAAGTTCGGTGGATGGAGATTCTTGAATGGGAGGTGGTGGTGATGCTCTTGGTGGTGGTGAAGATAAGTGGGAGTTTATGTAGTCACTGATGGATGAGGTTGAAGGTATGGAGGAAGAGGATGTGCCATGAGTTGAGGGTGTTTTGGATGGTGCATTGGGTGCACTAGGAGATGAGCATTGAGGTGGTGGTGATGGAGTGGTGGTTTCTTCTTGAGTTAGATCAATGAAGAGTTGTTTAGGGGGTATAATGACTATTTTGTGTTTCTTTGAGGTCTTAGAGATGGAGGTTTTTGGTGATAGCATGGTGGATTAGGATGGTGTTTGATGGAGGTAAAGAGTGATGGAATGAGAAGTTAGCATTTGGAGGGAATTTATATTGTGAAAAGGTGTTTGGTTTAGGTAAGTTTTTGAAGTTTTGTAGTAATATTCCAAGATCAGTTGGGATATTAAGAGAAATGGTATCTGGGACTAGAGAAAAGGGGTCACAAGATGCAAAAGGAAACAGTAAAAATTACTGTCCGGAAGGCCGGTCCCCTTAATTGTAGGCCGGCCCCCTTAAATTTAAGGGGACCGCCTAGTAAAATTAAGGGGGCCGCCCTTCTGGTGTTTTCCCAGGCGACCAAAAATGAAAAATTTCCAGAAAAGGGTCCATTTTTGAGTATGTATTTGCAGCAAGCTCTACTTGGAACATGTACACCAAGAATGATTAAATAGTAGCATAAACATATTAAATAATCATGCATACATTTAAACTAATATAATGTCACAACTCGTAATTTCAGGCTATTTTTCCGAACCTCGACAATTTACTATTCATGAGTTACTATTCACTGGCACTATTCATTCCAAAAATTTTATTTCATATTCTCGTAAGTTAAACTATTTTAATGATAACCCGAGATTTTGGCACTCGTCGGATAATTTCTGCAAGAATCATGAAACCGTGTCCGAGACTTACTTTAAGGTTTAAACGTCATTTAGGCATCCCGATATGTCCATACAACATTACCAACAAGAGAAATATATGTTTTCCACCTTCCGTGACATTTTCATGAATTTTAGGAATTTTAGGATACCCGGTTTTAAGTTTCGTGACTTTACGACTTACAGTTAGCAATTAGCGGGACCAAAACTCACACCATAAGTCAAGATATGTATCCAACCTAGAATATCTAGATATTTTTGTGAAAATAGTCGTGAGGTTTCGGAGATGAAGTAGAGCCTCACGACTATTTGCTTAACTGTTGTGATGAACTTATACTTGTCCTACTCATACTATGTTAGCATTGGGTTGTAAACACACAGGTTGCAAGTCTCTTATGGACGGGGCTTGGAACTGAGTGGATTTACAATGCCTATGCAGTGGAAACTTTCTCTAAACGCTTTTCAACTTATTTATAACAAACTCTATGAACTCACCAACCTCGTGTTGACACTTTAGCATGTATTTTCAGGTATTAAGCTATAGCACACTACTGGAGGCTTTTGGCAGGGCATGGCATGGTCATAGAAGACTCTGATAAAACATTTGGGACCGCTTAACTTATTTTATGGGCCAACTTCCGCACCACTTTTCATAATGTAAATTTAACACTTTTGACTTATCAAATGTATTCTAAATGATTGATGTGAAAACCGTTCTTTACACTTGTGTTGTGATACCAATTGAGTTGCACCTCAGTGGCATGTATGCTTCCGCTGGACCCGATTTTGGGGGTGTGACAGATTGGTATCAGAGCCTAGGCTATAGAGAATTGGGTAATTTTAAAACCTAAACTATAGCTACTTTTACGAAAACTTAACCCTATGACCGCCACGTGCCTGCCTGCCAAGCTGATGCCTCATTTGTGGTTTGTTGCTGACATATTTAATGAGATTTGTATCTTATTGCCAGATAGATTATACCCACTTACCCTCGTTGATTTCTATAATTGTATTCCATATAAGTATGCCACATATCATGCAGGTCGCAGCGTTACACCTTTTTCCTTACGTAGTTTCATCATTCGACCTCAAGCCTGATCACCTGCCTTAGTCTTTTGAACCACCCTTTACATGTGAAGGACATATTATTATTATAACTAAGCTGAGTATTCCAAAATTCATTGAACCTCAGTGGAATATAGACTAGTCATCTATATTCGACCCGGGACAGTGGGACATAGCCTGACTACCTATGTTCGACTCAGAGATGAATTTTGCAATACTGAGAGTAGTTATAATGGAATTATGTCCGGATTGATTTGATCGGTGTAAGCAATTCCATAATCGAGCCAAATTTTCAAAAGACCTCCTTCAAACCACTTGTTCCCAGTTTGATCTAAGTGACAGTTCTTGTTTGATGAGTTGCGAGGATCAAACTGGAATCAAGTTGTTACCCGAGCCGATTCAGTTTAATCTCATGACAGTTCTTGTTTGATGAGTTGTGAGATTAAATTTGAATCGACAACCTCAAACCGATTTAGCCTAATCCCATGACAGTTCTTGTTTGATGAGTTGTGGGATTAAGTAAAAATCGGTTACCTAGAGGTCTTTTGAAGGCTATGCTCGATCATGGGAAAGTTTACCCCCATCAAACCCGACCATGAGAACGTACGTACGTAGAACGAGTGAGCTGAATTCAGGGACTGAATTCCTCTAACGGGTGGAGACTGTCACAACTCGTAATTTCAGGCCATTTTTCCGAACCTCGACAATTTACTATTCACGAGTTACTATTCACTGGCACTATTCATTCCAAAAATTTTATTTCATATTCTCGTAAGTTAAACTATTTTAATGATAACCCGAGATTTTGGCACTCGTCGGATAATTTCTGCAAGAATCACGAAACCGTGTCCGAGACTTACTTTAAGGTTTAAACGTCATTTAGGCATCCCGATATGTCCAAACAACATTACCAACAAGAGAAATATATGTTTTCCACCTTCCGTGACATTTTCATGAATTTTAGGAATTTTAGGATACCCGGTTTTAAGTTTCGTGACTTTACGACTTACAGTTAGCAATTAGCGGGACCAAAACTCACTCCGTAAGTCAAGATATGTATCCAACCTAGAATATCTAGATATTTTCTGAAAAATATCTAGATATTTCAAAAACCTAGTGAAATTACCATTTTACCCTTCCATCAAAATTACCAAAATGCCATTGGACTATAAAAAGACTAAACTAGCTTATTTTTAGGAAAAAAATCACAAATCCTCTCTCCCTTCCCTCTCTAGCTCACGGCACACCAAGAACATGGAGGAGATCCCATAATTTTTCCAAGATCGAGTGTTAGATTAGTCCCAAATACCTTCCTTGTTAGAGTTTTGCAATAAAAACTCCAAGGTTGTGGTCATTTTTCATCCTAGCTCACCAATCATCAAGTAAGCTTCAAGAACATCTTTCTAATCTTTTCATACTTTCAATCCATTGTTTTTCATGTTATATTGATGATTGATCATGCAAAATACAAGTTATCTATACCACTTTGTTCATTTTCATAATAAACCCTAGATCTATAAGTTTTATTAACATCCTTATGAGATCCTTGGTAGATTAGCAAGGTTGATGATGTTTAGGACACCATGACACCCTAAGAAGATGTATGGTAGGATTTGGGATCATTTGAAGTTGTTTGGTTGGTTTTTGAACAAGTTAGCAACTAGGAAAACCAAGTTTTAACACTATTAGATAGTTGCTGTCCCATTTTGCAAAACGTGGGAAACTCAGGGGCTAGGGTGTAACTTTGGACCAAAGATTTAGAAAATACATTCCGAGACGAAACCGTGGCCGAAAGAATGGATAAAAACCGAGTTATAACGAAGGAGATACGAAGTTTTAAAGTTAGACAACACAAAAACTATTTTCTGAAAATAAGCTTGCTGTTTGCCGAACTTCAAGGGACAAAACGAGGCGTTAGACGTGATCTAGGAGAGCCGAGCTACTGAAATTATGTTAGTTCATGCTAGGACGATTCCGTGGATATAAAGAACATAGAAAACGGACTTATAACGACCAAGATATGCACGTTTGAAAACCTGGCGAAACTTATTAATTTTGACAGCTTCTAATAGCAAAATATATTACAAGTGTAAAACAGTTTTCTTTCAAGTCACCATGTTGCGAGCTATTTTCCCGTTCATCGAGTCATGTATGACCAAAACCCAAAGGAGACGGCTGAGAGATTATGTTACAAGGATTTCAAAAACGACAAGTTTTATTACTAACTCTTAACGTGCAATATTTTGCGGCTAGTTTTGCGAGGCCGTTTGGTCACATTTTCACAAGTTATAAAAAGAGTTATTTTGCGACGAAACCATTATATTTGACAATAGAACACCAAACGAGGATCATAGAGTATCATTTCAACATATTTACACGAAAAGTAGTTCATGACTTAGCGAGACGTCAAAAATGTAGTTTTCGACGATAAACGTTATTTTCAAAACTAACGAGTGGTATCGTTAACATACGTAATTGCATGAGTAGAATCATTTCATTTGCTTACCTTAGATCATATCATTCACTTTAGGTCGCGGTTAGAGACCGAGCCTCATTTGCATCCTATCCTTTGTCATCATTGTGCTATCATATCAGGTGAGTTTCATAGCCCCTACTTTTATACGTTTTGAACTTTTGGGGGAGATACATGCTTAAATTACTTTTCTCGTTTATCTAATACGCTTTGCATTGGTATGCAAGACATCTAATACGCTTTGCATTGGTATGCAAGACATCTAATACGCTTTGCATTGGTATGCAAGACATCTATCCAGTGGCTCCAAATTAAGTTGTTGGATGACCATTGAGGCTATCTAGTGGCTCCAAATTAAGTTGTTGGATGACCATTAATCTTACGTGAGGTTTCGGAGATGAAGTAGAGCCTCACGACTAATTGCTTAACTGTTGTGATGAACTTATACTTGTCCTACTCATACTATGTTAGCATTGGGTTGTAAACACACAGGTTGCAAGTCTCTTATGGACGGGGCTTGGAACTGAGTGGATTTACAATGCCTATGCAGTGGAAACTTTCTCTAAACGCTTTTCAACTTATTTATAACAAACTCTATGAACTCACCAACCTCGTGTTGACACTTTAGCATGTATTTTCAGGTATTAAGCTATAGCACGCTACTGGAGGCTTTTGGCAGGGCATGGCATGGTCATAGAAGACTCTGATAAAACATTTGGGACCGCTTAACTTATTTTATGGGCCAACTTCCGCACCACTTTTCATAATGTAAATTTAACACTTTTGACTTATCAAATGTATTCTAAATGATTGATGTGAAAACCGTTCTTTACACTTGTGTTGTGATACCAATTGAGTTGCACCCCAGTGGCATGTATGCTTCCGCTGGACCCGATTTTGGGGGTGTGACATATAAGCATATTATAAAGCATATATGTCAATAATCATTAAATAGCAAGCATGTCAATATAAGCATATTAACAAAGTTCTAACATGAGAATGGTTAAAATCCTAACATACTTCAAAATACAAGAAACTAATAAGATAATTGTCAAGTATATATAATAGCACAAAAAAATATTGTCTAAGAACATTATTGTTCAAATAAGCCTACATCCACATCTCTATCTCTTCTTCCCGAGAATCTTCCTGAAAGCTTTTCCTATCGACTTGAAACCACCTCTAACCTCTTGATGCATCTGTTGAGTAGTGTTGAGTAATGCGGTTTGTCGTTCAAATAGGATTTGATCGGTTTGTTCGGAAGGAAGAGGAACTTGATAATCGGAATAATTAAGTTCCGGGAGATTGTCCACGAACGTCGTGGGAGATGGAGTAATAACACGTGAGGTGCCTTCCTCCTCATCATCATCTCTCTGATGAGATGTAGAGCTACGAGGTGCGAAGAGAGTAGGGCGACGAGATTTGCCCTTGTCACTTCGAGATCGACGAAGTAGGCTACGAGTGAGAGGACGCAAGATGGGATGAACGAATTGATAGATATCACTCTCAAGTTGAGGGTAATGTTCCATGACATATCGATAAAGGCGAGTGAGGAACATACCATAGGGAAGGTTGGCATTTGGGGTGTTTTTGGCAGAGATGATGCGATAGAAAAAGAGATAAGCCAAATTGTATTGTTCTTCCGCAACAACACAATACAACATGTGAGGGATGCTAGCCGTGAGATGGTCACGGTGTCCGCCGGTACCAAACGCATTCTCGTGAATGAGTTCTTCCCAATGCTTCATGTCGGGGCTTAGTTCTTTGAGAAGAATTTGGTTTGCATGAATGTCGAAGTTTTTCGACTTGATTCTTCGGCTAGTCATACCACGTTTTAGCTCGAGTAGTCGAAGAATGTCGTCAGGAGTTGGAATCTCAGAATAGAATGGACCATCCTGAGGCCGATTTTTCTCAAGAGATGAGAGATCCCATTCATTTGAGAAAACGGCTTGACCGTTGTAGGGAATTTGGAGGATTTGACCAAACTGAGCAAGAGTGAGAGTGATAAATTCGTTTTGGATCATAAAGGAGATAAGAATATAGCCATATTGATCGGTTTGCACCGTAACTTGGCTATAGAAGTCAAGAACGAAGCGAGGAATGATTGGTTCATTTATTTTGAAGAGACAATCGAGACGAACATTTGTGAACATTCGTTCGATATTGTCGGATTGATAGAAAGATTGATCGACAACTCTACCTTCATGAATGTTTCTATCTTCGATGCACCGATATACGATCTAATGTTTGACTAGCGGAGACTTTTGGAATGTATTGCTTGGTTTTGGAGACATCACCAACCGTGGCTTTAGGCATTTTCACCTAAACAAGAAAGCAACAAGAAAATAAGAAAATGACATGCATATGTTGTATATGCTACTCATGTGGAACGCAAACATACTTCGACTCTAAAACTTTAATCCTAAGAAGTAGTTTACAATGTTCCTTAGTTTTAATTTTTAACTCGCTTAAAATGTATTTCATGATGTTAAGGAGTAGTTATAGGGATATTATGATAAAGAACCAAAAACATCCAAACGCTCCTTTATACATCATAAGCTACTTTGAAATGTGGCTAGACAAACATTAGATCGTATATCTAGCTATTTCTTACGAGTATTTATGTTAAGTAACTTATTGAAAAAGATGAAAACGTAGATTTTGACTCAAAAATTCCTTTCAAAATGTTGTGCCAAACGCTCCCTTAACTAGAAAAATAGCGACTAATATTTCAATATACATATGAATTATGTATCTTGATGACTTAAAACAACTAGTTGCGTGTTTATAAAATTGGCAAGTAGTTGTGAACTTTATTTCGATTAAATTTCGACGACTCTATGTCCTAATCCAAACACTCTCTTATGTTTAATAAAACCATTTTTCATGATTCGAAAAATATATTTTTAGGATTAAGGAGTTGTGATAATACAATGTGATTAGTTTTAACAAGTATTTTTGGCATGATTCAACAATAAATTTTTTTTTTGAATGAGAATGTATGGTATTTCAAAATTTCGACATGAGGGTTTTGATTACTTAGATTCTAGGTTAATTAAGCATTCTAATCCTATGGGGAGCATTTGGTTATGAGATTCTTAGACTTAATTTTAACAAAAAATTCGAATTTGAAAAATTTGAATAAAATACCTAATTATGATTAGACTCAAAATAGGATGAAATAAGATGAAATGTGTGTTGGAAAACATACAATATATGTTGCTAATCGAGATATAAGTGTTTGCCCCTTGCGAATTCAGCCCGAATTGGTGATTTGGTAAGTGGTTTTGGTGGTTTTGGGGTAGAGTGGTTCGTTCACAGCAAGAAGAGAAGAAAGAGTGTTTGAGAAATGGAGTGTTTGGTAAAAATTTTAAGAAGGAAAATCATTTTTGGTAGCAGCAGATGGCCGGTCCCCTTAAACATTAAGGGGGCCGCCCTCTATAACAAGCCGGTCCCCTTAATTTTAAGGGGGCCGCCTACCAAAGTTTGGATTTTTTCGAGTTTTGTTTCTGACGGTAAAATATATATATATGTATATAGATAGATTTATTATATATCAAAAATACGTTGGGTTGTATTGGCACGAGGAGGGAATACTTGGTACATTTTATTAACATTTCGTTAAAAAAATATATCTTGAGAATTTTGGATAAAATGATCAAGATGTCAAGTCGACAATGAGTTTGAGGAATGAGAGGGAATGTGTGTGTGTGTGTGTGTGTGTGTGTGTGTGTGTTATATATATATATATATACACATATATATATACGTAGGTATATATATATGTGTATATATATATATATATATATATATATATATATATATATATATATATATATATATATATATATATATATATATATATTATGTGTAAAAGTGGGATGTTGAATGGTGTTGAGAGATGATGAGGTAAAGACGGAGATGAATGCTAACGATGATGGGAGTTTGTTTCATCCATAGTTTTCTTGCGCGAAGGTTCGAATTCTACGTTTATGTTGATCCACTCAACTCACTTCTCTTCATCACCATGAGTTTTGTGAGAGTGGACATAGAAGATTTTCATGTTGAACGTTATAGTCCAAGAGAGCAAAGGGGGAAGAAAAGGTTCGAGGACGAACAATTTCTTTTAGTTCTAGATAGTTAACAAATGACGTATCTAGGTTGTGAGAGGATATATATATATATATATATATATATATATATATATATATATATATATATATATATATATATATATATATATATATATATATATATATACGCATATATATATATATGCATATATATATATGCATATATATATATATGCGTATATATATATATATATATATATATATATATATATATATATATATACATATATACACATATATATACATATTACACATATATATACATATATATACACACACACATATATATATATATATATATATATATATATATATATATATATATATATATATATATATATATATATATATATATATATAGTCAACAAATGACGTATCTAGGTTGTGAGAGGATATATATATATATATATATATATATATATATATATATATATATATATATATATATATATATATATATATATATTTAGATATATAAGAAGAAAACTCACTAACAAACACATAAGTATTAACTAAACTAAGCATTTAAGACTAACGGGGGCATGCAATAAGCTAGTTCATTAATCTAAGCATATGGTGGTGAGCATGAAGGAGATGCGTACCTTTTAGTCTTCAATATGTAGTCTTCAAGCACTTCAAAGCGTATATATTGGCTTGTAGAAGCCAATCATGAATGAGATACCGACTTTCCCGATGAGTTGACAATCTAGCCACTTGGTCCCCATGGTCTAATTGGTCCATAGTTGTTTGAACCAAACATGGTTTGCAATTGACTAGGATGCATATATGGTGGAAGTATTCCCCAAGGATTGAAACTTGGTGGATTTGAATAATTTCAAATTGGGTGACTATTATTTTGGCGGTTTGGTCTATTTTGGTTTCTTCTAGGTTGAGGTGTTTTATGTCGAGGGTGAGGACTAAGTGGTCTTCTATGAGGAGGTGTTTTTGACCTTAATTTTGGTTTAGAATATTCTACTTCGGTTTTTAAAGATGGTTTTTAGAAAATTTTTACTTCCTCATTACTAGCTATGGGTATTTTTCTATCTTTCATAAGTATATACTTAGGTTTTGACTTAAAAGATTTTTGTTTATTAGTTTCACATTCAAACTTTACATTTTTAGTTTCACTAGTTGAAGCCTCAGTTGAATTAATACCTAAACCGGTTTTATCTCCTGATATTCTTTGAACACTTATTATTTTCTTAAGTGAATTACTACGATTTTTGAATTTGTCAAGTTTGCAAATTTCTTCCTTAAGTTTTTCGTTTTCATTTTTAATCTCTTGACATGTTTCACATTCTACATAAACTTCTTTCCCTTTTTCTAAGTTGTGTAGTTTAGTTCTTGGTTCGAGTATTTCGATTTCTAATTGATTATTTATCCGTTTTAGTGATTTATTTTTAATCATAACTTTTTGAGCTAATTTGCATAATCTATTATATTCACTATCTAGGTCTTTTTCGTCTAATGATAAGTTTTCATCACTAAAGTATTCGGTTTCAGAACATACCTCATATGATGTCTTTGCCATAAGGCATTTTTCTTCCTTTGTGGTTTCTTTCTCATCTTCATCACTATCACTCCACGCTCCTCCAACGAACGCCTTTTGATTTTGCTCCTTTGACATCATTGGACATTTTGTAATTAGATGATTTGGATCACCGCATTTAAAGCACTTCCTCTCGCTCTTGCTATTTTTGTCATCTTTATTTCTTTGGAATGTCTTTCTTTCGTCGTGTGGCTGTCTAACGAATCTTCCTCGTATTTTGAAGAATTTCTTGAAGTCTCTTACGGCCATGGCATATTAATCGGCATCACTTTCGGAGGTTGAGCTATCCTCGTCACTAGATTCTTTCCTAGCTTCCAATGCGATTGACTTGCTTTGCTCTCTTTTTCCTTTGACCATCTCGGAGTCTTTCTTTATTATTGCTTTGTAGACTTTCAAGTTGCCGATCAACTCGTCAAGTTGAAGAGTTGACAAGTTCTTCGATTCTTCAATCGCCGTAACTTTAGCCCGCCATTTTGGTTGAAGAGCCCTAAGAAATTTTCTAACAAAATTCTTACTAAAAAACTCTCATCAAGTGCTTTTAAACTTGTGATGATAGTGTTAAACCTAGCAAATGCATTATCAATTGATTCCTCTTCCGGAATCGTAAATTGTTCATATTGTTGAACAAGAAGATCTATTTTATTACCTTTCACTTGACTATTACCTTGGTGAGTTATTAGTAAAGAGTTCCAAATTTCTTTTGCGGTTTCACACATAAAGATCCTTTCGTATTCTTTACGTGGCAACGCATTATAAATAATGATTTTTGCCTCATTGTTTTTAGAAAGTTTTATTTTTAAATCATCACTTTGTTTTTCAAAATGTACTACTTCATCCTTTTTAGATTCGAGATTATTTTGAACAGGTAAAAAATCACCATTAGTAATAACATGCCAAAGATCTAGATCTTTTGATTTCACATAAGTTACGAATCGATTTTTCCAACAAAGAAATCCATCACTTTCAAATAGTGGTGGTCTTTACATAGATTTCCCTTCTAAATATTTTTCGGATTCCATAGATCGTTTCAAGTTTTAAAATACAATTTATTTTAAAAATCTTGTTTGATGTGGCTCTTGATACCAATTGTGGAAAACTAGAAGGGGGGTTGAATAGTTTTACGTCTTTTTAATTTATGAAAACTTTTGTTTACTTTTTAAAACTTCGATTCGATCTTATGTGAATTCAACTCTTGATCAATATGAACAAATATAAGTAAATATGGATAAACAATGCAAGTAAAGTAAATGAAATGTAAAGAGAGATAGAGATGGAAAGATCAAACCACAACACGGAGATTTATAGTGGTTCGGCTACAAGGACACCTTCCTTGCCCTACTCCACTCCTCGAGTCACCCACTCGAGAGTTCACTTCACTATGTCAACAAACTCCCTTGTGGTGGAGAAACCTTACACAACTTTCGCTTACACTGGTTTAATGACACAAAGCTAAATGTCGAGTTCTAATCGTAGCTAGAACCAATCTCACAACTTCTTCACAACTTATTCACAACTTCTTCACACCGGCTTCACAACTTCTTCACGGCTACTTCACGACTTCTTCACGGCTACTTCACGACTTCTTCACGACGGCTTCACAACTTCTACACTACTTCTTTACAACACAACTACTTACTTACACTTAGATCTACTTATCACAACTATACAACACTTTATCAAACACTTTACACAACTACAAAATAATATGAGTTAAACTACAGTACTTCTTCTCTATTTGAAGGAGTATTCTTCTTTTACAATTTGATGGTGGAAGCTTGGATCACTTAGAAACCAGTGCTTAAGAATATATAATCAAAGGATTTTAGAAAGGATTTAGAAAGATGAGAAGAGATTTAGAACAGAAGGTTTGGGGTGCAAAAGGTGAGGAAAAAGTCCAGGAATAAACCAGTATTTATAGGCAAAGCTGAGGAGCTAGAGGAGCGGGGCGGTCCCCTTAATAATTAAGGGGGCCGCCTAGTAAATTAAGGGGGCCGCCCATTCCGAACGTTGCTCAGCTTTGTCTTTTTGTGGGGAAGGTTTTTCTGGAACATGTTTGCCATTTTTGGTTGAAAATTTGAATTCATATATTTATAATTGATTAAACATATTTATTTAATACCAAAAATGTTTTTCTAAAAGATATAAATTAAAATGTTTGTGACATTTTTTAAAAAGTTTAGTGCTTAAGAAAAAGTTCCTTTGATCATATATTGCATTAAGCATTTGTTTATTCATACCTTAAGTGATTGAGTTGTCAAAATAGATATTTACAACTAAATACTTGTTTACGTCATAATCTTTCGTTTAATGATTTTACAGTTTGTGATTATCAAAACGTAGAGATATCGAAAAATATTAATAACATATTTAGGCATTATTTATATCAACATTTGTGAGTGATTATATGTTTATCATACGAATATAAGCAACGGTTTTTAAGGAATTCAAGATCCAACGGGTGAATCTGCCTGGAATAATTGTTTTAGATCTAGGGTATGCGTAAAATTGGGGATAATCGATTCTAAGTGTTTATGATATGTTTGTTTGTACGATTATGCTTAGAATGTAATGATAATCATTGTATGCATGCTTAATTACCCAGAAACACGTATCATTAATTGTTCTATATTTAGGGTTTAGCGTCTGAATTGGGGAAAATCGTTTGTGAATGTTTTAGTATGATTAATGAGTTGGAGTGTTGTTGTTATGCCATGAATTGAATGTTTGCATGTTCAGATTGTACCCAGAAACACCATAGATGAGTTAATTGATTCTTAGGGTTTATGAAGAACATGAGTGCATGTGCAGTTTGATTTTTGAGATTTTGTGGAGAAAAAGTGTTATAACTTGGTCAGATTACTTAGAATCATCATAGGAAACGATTGAAACAAATGGTGAAAACATTACTACATGTTATGATGAATTTCGATAAAATCTGAGAATCAATTCGTCTACAGTCGTTATCGAAAACTCTTGTACAAGAGTTTATCGAAATTGCCAATAAAATATCGCAAATGTGATTTTATCGCAAACGTGATTTTATCGCAAATGTGATTTTATCGCAATTGTGATTCTATCGCAATTGTGATTTTATCGCAATTGTGATTTCTATAGAAATTGATCAAAGTCCTTAGATATTTCCGTGTCTATCGAAATTGAACAACTTCTATAGAAATTGGTAATTATGATTAAGGATGATAACTTCTGTAGACAAACATGTAAAACCAATCATAACTACAAAAGGATCTGATGTGTTGCTGTAAAAGTTTAAATATAAGCTAACAATTATGTATCCTGTATACTTGTACTTGATTGATGTTTCAGAAATCTCAAATGGCTGCTTCTCAACAATATCCACTCCCATTACTCACAAAAGCTGAAGCTCTTCCTCAAGGGTATTCATTAGAGATTGGCAGCAACAACGCACGGGTAGTACTTGAGAAGATCAAGTGCTCTGAACCAAGTTGCCAGATTGCTGTTGAAGTACTCAAAGAAAACCAGTGCAGAAACCTCCTAGACAGCTCAGATAGCATTCCTGAATTATACATTCATCAATTTTGGAATACTTTGGAGCTGAGCAATGATGATAAGTACTTCACATGCACCTTGGATCGTAAGAAGGTCAGAGTCACACCAAGTCACCTTCGAAGAGCCTTGGATCTTCCAAATGCACCAGAACCTGCCAACCAATTCTACCCAACCCCATCTGAATCTGAAGTCCTACAGTTCCTCACAGATATTGGTTATGATGTTCAACCTGATACACCATTAACCAAAATCTCAAAAGTCAATGCCAAATTTATCCCACAACCATGGAGAACCATCTTCTACATCGTGACTCGCTCAATATCAGGAAGAGATAGTGGTCATGAACACCCTCGATTACCTCATCTTCAAGTCTTTCTGGGGGTTTGTGAATGAAGAAAAGATTGATTATGTTGCTCTCATTTGGGAAGATATGACATTTCAAATGCGCAAAGCTTTCACTAAAATCCCTTTCGTTCGTTACACCAAACTACTCATTAGTCTTCTGATTGAAGAACACAAAGACATTAATCCACGTCACAAAGATAAAGAAATGCATCTATATAAGATGGACAAGACTTTCAGTAATGTCTACTTTCCCAAGGGAAGCACACATAAACAAGGAATAAGGCTGCTAGAATTTCTACTAACTGAAGAAGTGAAGAAAACACAAGCCTACCTAGAATATGACAAAGCTTTCAGTCAAGGTCGAGTAGGGTTTTCTAAACTTGTAGAAGGGTCTGGATCAACAAAGACTCGTTCCAAAAGCAAGAATGGGAGTGCATCTAGTGCTTCGAAGCAGCCAAAGAAACCACTCCCCGGAACACTTAAAAGAAGAGTAAGGACTGATCTGAAGCCCAGAGTTGAAGAAATCGGGATTCGTGATGAACGAACTGACTCAGAAGAGACAGAGTCAGAAGAAGAAGTGACTGTTCAGATGGATGATGAAACAGCTAATCGCAAAATGAAATTGATCTACTCAATGCACAGAAAGCCAGCATTAAGTCTGTAAAACCCTAAAAAAATTGGACCTACATTTTATTTACCATTCTGGATTTAACCAAAAGTTTAAATAAATGAATGGGTAAAAATAAATAATATTATGAACTACTAAATAGAAAAAAATAAAAATAATAATAAATATATAAAAAATAATAATAATAATAATAATAATAATAAAAAAATAAAAATCTAGTCCTATCCAAATTTATGTTACAAGACATAATTATTGTGTGATTTTCTTTCACACGTTTTCTTGATCCAATCAGAGCCACCATACACATTTCCATTTAAACGACTAGCTTCCATATCTCTAGGCTCATATTAAGACTTGCACTATGTCTACAATTGACTTCTTCTTTCCATATTATCCACACGTCTTGACAAGATTAGACCAAATCAATTATGCATATTCCTTTCTTTTAAAAAGATACGATATCATTTATCCTTGCCCTAAATAACAAAAAGCAATATCCCTTCTTGAAATAAACCCACACGCTTTCTTATGAATCGTGTATTCATTATACAGTTAACTTTCCCAATTCTCACAACAACCTAAACGAATTCCAACTATTTTTCTCTACAAAGTTTAAGGTCAAAGACTAGCTGTTGGAGGCTGTTGTTATGTTACGTTTGGGGTTCGAAAATTGCAGATTCTATAACGTATTGTGTGGGGTTCGAAGCTTTGTTTGGGGGGTCATTAAAATAGTACCTGTTTGTGCTTTTATTCTTGATTCAACCTGCTGCTGGTCGAGGTATTTTCATGACCTGGTATCATGATATAACATGGTTACAACACTACCTCATCTCGTTAATAATAATTTATCATTCGAATATATGTAATGCAAGAGTAAAATATATGGTTAACATATTAACTTGAAACTATTAAGATACGACCATGCATGTTCAAGAGATAAATATACGTATGCTTGTAGAATCGGGATTTAAATTTTTGGGTTGTGAGTGTACGTGTGGTGGTGATCGCGTGCATAGTAATTGGGGGTCGAACGTGTGTTGCTTATTCATGACGACGGTGTTTTTGTCTTGGGGTCGATCTGTCAAGTTTTCGAGTCGCATATATAACCTGTGATCGATCATAGAACATAATGTAAGATGAATTAAAGGAAGTATTATGATAACTAAAATCATGGTTTTGTATGTTCACTAATGTCTAATGTATATACATGCATGCGTCTTCTGAAGATAAGTTTGAGTGGGATTATTTCGTGGGTATATGAGCTTAATCAGGACATCTTGGTCATGTGTTTGCTGTAAATACTCCTGACCTGCAAGAATTTGAGTTTTGTGGATCCTTGATGACGCTTTATCTTCATTGTAAAAATGTCATGATTTATATTTCCCTACACTACAATTTGTACTTGAGGTCTTAATGATATGAGGCTTATAAATATAAACGTTAACTTAAACTTTTAATCTACCACATGGTACATGACTTGTAATTAATTCATATATAATCTGTTATATTAACGCGTGGGTGCATGGTATTCATGCCTTGTAGTTTTCATAATATGTTTGAAATTCTTGTGTAAACTTGCATGAAAAGATACTATAATAACTAAAGTGGGATTTAAGTTTGTGGGATGAAATTTCATATATGAATGACTGTGTAGAAATAGAACCTCTAATTATAGTAGAAATATAGCCTCTACTTATATGTTTGAGGATTAACAATATTTTATATAAACGTATATAACTGATTAGCTATAAGCCTATAACATTGTATGTAAAATTAAGAGTAAAAATGTATGTTCCGTTGTATTGTTAGCTATATAATTTACAGTATTATGTTAGGCCTGTAATTTCGATCTTGTCGATATAAAGAGTAAAACAAATTAAAGCCCTAAAATATGATATTTGTCATATTAAACATTTAAGTTAACCAATTATCATTTATAAACCCCTAAGTTTGGCTAATTAATAATTATTAACCTAAAGTTACTAAATATAGAAAGTTACTAAATATGAAAACTTACTAAATATGAAAAGTTACTAAAAATGGAAAGTTTTTAAAAAAATAGAAAGAAACCAAAAATATAAAATCTGATTAAGATGAACTTATAAGTAATATGTGATTATTAATCTGTATAGGTTCGGTGAAGGAGTGACTTTCCGTTTCTTTGTGATCCATCTTTTATCCGTTTGTCTATTTGCATAAAGTACAGATATTCCGCCCTTTTTCAGTAAGGGCTTTCTCTCATGACTTGTTTCCTGATTTCTGTTATTCTGTTTTGCTCCTTATCCGTTTTGCTATGCTTATATGATTAAACTGATTGGATTTTTCGTTCAGTTATATGATTAATGATTCCCTTTACATTTTGTTCATATCATTTATTTATCTTTGTTGCCCGAGCCATTTGAACTAGTCATGGAGGTACCATGACCATGTCATAGAGGCACCTATGACATGACACTATCTGTGGCGGTGTGATTAGTCCACAGCGTTCCCACTAATGTTATATAGCAACCATGGCCATATTTATTATTATTATTATACTAACATACGTATGCACAGTCTCGTACTTGTATATGTATATCTGTTTTGCAGGGAGCGTATGGATGCATCCTAGGTACTTTGTTCAGTTCAGTTATTTAGTGAATGGATTGTGTGTGTGCCATACACCCCATTTCACTTCTGGTACATTGTGAGCTAGCTACTCCATGTACACTTTGCTATGACTTTGATATGATTATGATTATGATTATATTTATCTGTTTTGGGCCTATTCATGTATTATGTCTAGGCGTATCTGTTTAGGGCTCGTGGGCATTCCTTTGTTATTTCTGATTCCTTATTCATTCATTTATTCTCTCATGACTTATGGTATATTGTTCAGCAGGTTTCCCTAGTATCGTTTCGTTCATTCGTTTGTTTATTACCTTTCATTATATATATCTGTTCACTGGGCTTTTTAAGCTCAACTGCATTTTCTTTTCCTGCGGCAGGTGTTAAGAGGGAAGCTGGGTTTTGAGTGAAGAGTGCTTAGGAGCTCATAGTGGACTGCACTGTTGATAGATCCCCATGGATTAGAGTTGGACTTAGAGTTTTCATTTTGACTTAGTTTGTATCTTAGTTTTAGAAGTTGTTATGTTCACATTAATTACATTATTATTATCCCTTAGAATACTTTTGTAATCATTGTATTATTAAAGTCTTCCGATTGCGTATGTTCTGTTTGACGCCATAAATGTGACATTTTGACCCTTTTCGGGTTGGGGTGTTATAATTATGGTATCAGAGCCCAGGCTGCGACTTGTTGTACATAAAACCTTGACCTGTGAAGTTTGGACCCTTAGGCTTCCACTGTATGAGATTATAAGACAACCTTGAAGTTTTGCCATAGGTTTTCCTTGTAGAAACTTTAGTTATGACCGGTGAGGATTGGGTAGATTATACGATAGCGACTTGTTGTACATAAAACCTTGACCTGTGAAGTTTGGACCCTTAGGCTTCCACTGTATGAGATTATAAGACAACCTTGAAGTTTTGCCATAGGTTTTCCTTGTAGAAACTTTAGTTATGACCGGTGAGGATTGGGTAGATTATACGATAAGACTTTGATTATTTATCTCTCTTCCGCGCCGCTCTGATTTATGCCTCTAGTTTCAGTTAGGCTCTTATAAGACCATTCGTTCCAAAGACTTAGGAAATTTAGCAAGATACACAATATAAGTTTAGTGATCACATAAGTTTAGAATGCTTTAAGACCTTTGTAGTAATGCCTTACAGGTTGCACTCTCTGATGTGACCGCATTCTTTGAATTTTGATCTCCGATTCGTTTATGATTCGTTTGGATACCTTTTCATTCGTTCAGAGAATTCGTATATGTATGAACCCGATGTGTTCCACACATTCTTTAGTTTCCCTTGCTTTTGCTAAGCATATTAAGGTCCCCTCTGCACTATTAGAATCTGATTTACTCATTTCTATTCCTATGATAAAACTTGTGATTATCCGTCACGAGTATCGGAATTATCCAGTATGTTTTGATGGTATTGGAAGATAAGTTCGTTCTTCTAATCTGTTTCCTTTGGAAATGTTTAATTCGATGTTATTTTGAATATGGATTTGCTGACTAAGCATCGAGATGCTAAAACATTCATATTAGATTTGTAATCTTTGGCGACTTGAGAAACTCAAACTCTGTACTATGGTTCCCAACCTGGTAAATAATTATGATCACCTCTGTTTCAAAAATTCATACGTTAATCTGTCACGGTTGTGAAGATATTTCGTTTGATGAAACTCACCTCGAGAGTTATTCGGTTGTTTGAAGTTTTTGTAATGTATTTATTAATGAACTATCAAGATTTTCCATCTGAGTGTGATCTTTTTTTGATCTGGTTATGAAGTTTGTTTAGTCACGACTCGAGGTAAACTGTGATTGCAATAAAGGCACGTGTATATGATGCAAGTATTATGACGCCTGGCCAATGTGATAATAGTTACATCATATAACTTGAACTTATTGGGATCATAGGATGTCTTGAGCAGTGCCTGAGATCAGTAAGTTAGTTGATTCAGAAACTCTATCCGTATAAGAACAATGGGTTCCAAATTCTGAAACTCCGTATCTTGTGACATCGGTTGAATGGAAAGAATTGAAGGACCAGCTTTTAGAAAGTGGTTTTATCCATTTGCGTGTGTGTCTGTGGTGTACTCAAGTTGTATTCATGAAGAAGGAGGATGATAGCATGAAGTTGTGTAGTGATCTCGAAAAGCTAAATAGTATTGTGGTTAGAACCGTTATCCATTACCTCGAACCGACGATTTGATTAATCAAATCCAGAGTATAAAGTTTTCCCAATGATGAATTTTAGATATGATTATTTTTCAGTTACGTTTAAAGGAGCGAGATGTTCCTAAAATTGCTTCCCGTATTTGTTCTGATCTTTATGAGTATCTTGATGCCAATCGTATTGGCTATTGCTCAGATTGTTCCTATGAACTTGATGAATCGTGTCTTTCATGAATACTTGGATAATTTGTCATAGTATGACATATTGGTATATTCAGAGATGAAAGAGAAACACGGAAATCATCTTCGTATTTATTGTTAAGATTTCTACGTCAGAAGAAGCTATATGAAAAATGAATTTTGGATTTAGATGAAGAATGAGCGGAAAAATTTTGAGAAGCTGCAAAGAGAATTGTTTCTACTCAGAAAAGGGGCTTAGCTATTGTCCTTATGCAACACAGGAAGATTGTTGGTACAGTTAGAACCGCAAGAAGTGAACTATCCAATGCATGACTTGGGAGTGATTGGTGACAGGCATGAAGAAGCTCGGGAGCAAGACGGTGGAACATGATCTATGTTAGGAGTCTTGAAGGAAGCGATTTTGAGTGAAGCCCACTATTTGCTCTATTCGTCTTAGTTGTACTAATATGTATAGAGTCTTGAAGCAGAAAATTTTGATGGAATGGTATGAAGATGGTTGTGACTGCATTGGTGGCGAAGTGTTTAGCATGTCAGCAGGTTAAGATTCAGCCTCTGCGTACAAGTGGTTTTCACTTAGTTTCGATGTTCTTAGGTGGAATTGGGATTTAATCTTCATGGACGTTGCAACGGGATTTCCGCGCACATTTGGGAAGGACAACACGAATTAAGTCGTAGTGGATGGTTTGACTAGGTCTGCTAACTTGGAAGATTGTCAGGGATTTCTTTTGGCAAAGGATTATTCAAGCTACATGGCGCACCAGCAGTGATCGTGTCAGAGATTCGCGTTTTTAATTCACATTCCTAGGAAGAACTACTGAAGGCTTGAGGAACCAGAATCAAGTTTAGTAATGCTTTGCACCTCCAGACTGATGGATAAGCAGAACAACCATTCGAGCTTGGAAGATGTGTTGAGCAGAAAATTTGACAAGCGTCAGTTTTGGTTGCGTTTGCTCACTAAGATAGATGGCATGCAAGTGACAAGAGTTTTTCTTTTCGGTGTTTTGTATGAACAGAGATGAAGAACCCCTTTTTGTTAAATTGGAGCGGGGAGATGTTTACTGATGGTCCAAAGTTGATTACATTGACTAATGATTAGTTATCATTATGGAAGAGAAACTTTGAAAATTTTAGACCGGGGATTTGTTTAATAACTATGATGTTTCCGTATAGTAGTGTTAGAAGTTTTAGAATAAGGTTTGGTTTGTGATAGGTTAGTCCTTAGATTTGTTCCTATCTGTACGATTATCCTACCTATCCCATTATGCCATATGATACATTTCGATACTCCGATATGTGCCTAGTTGATCGTTAGTACGAATAGGTTACCCCCTCTTTGGGAAACTCTTGGTACGTTTGATAATTCGATATGTGCTTCTCTTTCTTTAATTAAGATCCCTAGTTCATTCAAAACCTGATTGGATTCGTGAATTTCACTTCCGTATTTGTTCCAGATTTATCTGATGTTCATGTATCTCTTTGTGAGTTTACGATTATCATCTGTCATGTATTTGTTTCGTATTTGTTGGATCAGATTTGTTATGGTTTGTGAGTCTGGGGTTATCCGTGTTGTCTGGATCGAGTCATGAGAAACAAACACTTCCGTTCGATGAAATCTTTTGGAAGAACCTCTCCGAGTGTGAGGCAAATTGTCGCCATTCCTATTCGTGATTTGATACGTATCCGTCTGACCTTTGCGACTTCAATTTTCGAGGACGAAAATTTTTTTTTAGAGGGGAAGAATTGTAAAAACCTAAAAAAATTGGGCCTACATTTTGTTTACCATTCTGGATTTAACCAAAAGTTTAAATAAATGAATGGGTAAAAATAAATAATATGTTATGAACTACTCCCTCCGTCCCGAAATAAATGTCGAGTTTGACTTTTCAGAGTCAGACTGGTTCACCTTTTACCTTAAATATATATTTTTTGTTATATAATACTTGATGAAAAATTATACCAATGAAAAATAGTCACTTAAAACCAAATCCATTCATATATTTTGCATCAAATATTATATAACACTCGTAAAAATAGATAAGGTCAAAGTTGAAACAGTTTGACTTTGAAAAGTCAAACTGGACATTTATTTTGGGACAGAGGTAGTACTAAATTGAAAAAAAATAAAAAAAATAATAAATATATAAAAGATTATAATAATAATAATAATAAAATAAAAATCTAGTCCTATCCAAATTTATGTTACACGACATATTATTGTGTGATTTTCTTTCACACGTTTTCTTGATCCAATCACAGCCACCATACACATTTCCATTTAAACGACTAGCTTCCATATCTCTAGGCTCATATTAAGACTTGCACTATGTCTATAATTGACTTCTTCTTTCCATATTATCCACACGTCTTGACAAGATTAGACCAAATCAATTATGCATATTCCTTTCTTTTAAAAAGATACGATATCATTTATCCTTGCCCTAAATAACAAAAAGCAATATCCCTTCTTGAAATAAACCCACACGCTTTCTTATGAATCATGTATTCATTATACAGTTAACTCTCCCAATTCTCACAACAACCCTAAACGAATTCCAACTATTTTTCTCTACAAAGTTTAAGGTCAAAGACTAGCTGTTGGAGGCTGTTGTGTTACGTTTGGGGTTCGAAAATTGCAGATTCTATAACGTATTGTGTGGGGTTCGAAGCTTTGTTTGGGGGGTCATTAAAATAGTACCTGTTTGTGCTTTTATTCTTGATTCAACCTGCTGCTGGTCGAGGTATTTTCATGACCTGGTATCATGATATAACATGGTTACAACACTACCTCATCTCGTTAATAATAATCTATCATTCGAATATATGTAATGCAAGAGTAAAATATATGGTTAACATATTAACTTGAAACTATTAAGATACGACCATGCATGTTCAAGAGATAAATATATGTATGCTTGTAGAATCGGGATTTAAATTTTTGGATTGTGAGTGTACGTGTGGTGGTGATCGCGTGCATAGTAATTGGGGGTCGAACATGTGTTGCTTATTCATGACGACGGTGTTTTTGTCTTGGGGTCGATCTGTCAAGTTTTCGAGTCGCATATATAACCTGTGATCGATCATAGAACATAATGTAAGATGAATTAAAGGAAGTATTATGATAACTAAAATCATGGTTTTGTATGTTCACTAATGTCTAATGTATATACATGCATGCGTCTTTTGAAGCTAAGTTTGAGTGGGATTATTTCGTGGGTATATGAGCTTAATCAGGACATCTTGGTCATGTGTTTGTTGTAAATACTCCTGACCTGTAAGAATTTGAGTTTTGTGGATCCTTGATGACGCTTTATCTTCATTGTAAAAATGTCATGATTTATATTTCCCTACACTACAATTTGTACTTGAGGTCTTAATGATATGAGGCTTATAAATATAAACGTTAACATAAACTTTTAATCTACCACATGGTACATGACTCGTAATTAATTCATATATAATCTGTTATATTAACGCGTGGGTGCATGGTATTCATGCCTTGTAGTTTTCATAATATGTTTGAAATTCTTGTGTAAACTTGCATGAAAAGATACTATAATAACTAAAGTGGGATTTAAGTTTGTGGGCTGAAATTTCATATATGAATGACTGTGTAGAAATAGAACCTCTAATTATAGAAGAAATATAGCCTCTACTTATATGTTTGAGGATTAACAATATTTTATATAAACGTATATAACTGATTAGCTATAAGCCTATAACATTGTATGTAAAATTAAGAGTAAAAATGTATGTTCCGTTGTATTGTTAGCTATATAATTTACAGTATTATGTTAGGCCTGTAATTTCGATCTTGTCGATATAAAGAGTAAAACAAATTAAAGCCCTAAACTATGATATTTGTCATATTAAACCTTTAAGTTAACCAATTATCATTTATAAACCCCTAAGTTTGGCTAATTAATAATTATTGTTGTAGTCGATAATCATTCTTTATCACACAATATTTCACACGTTAAGCACAAGAGATGAGATGGGACAAGGTGTAAATGGATCGTATGGTTTAGAGAGATGGATAGAGTTTAAGCTTTATCTTATTTCACACATACACACCTATGAACCACTGCCTCACAAATGAGGATAATGTACTTTATATAGTACATGCACTTTGCCCTAAAGGCTTTTGATGTGGGCTAGTGTGAGCTTTTGGGCTTAAGTCCATTGGATTGGACTTTTACATATAACACTAAGACTAAGACTAGCCCACTTAATACAAAGTTCTAATACAATGAATGACCATCACTTTAAACACTAAAATTAAAGCTAACAATCTCCCCCTAAGGGATGGTCATTCAACAGATGTACTGCGTGATTAGATCTTTAGACTTCTGGGTCTTGAACTTTGTGATTCTTTGTTCCTTCATGCATTGTGATCTTCATCGTATCGTCTTTTGGATTGTTCTTTGCCTTGATCAACATCTTCATGTATTCACAACGTCTTTTCTTCCAGTGTAGATGTTGAGACATACGATGATCGATGGACTTTCTTCAGTACCTGCATAAAACAGTTAGCAATAAATCGTCCAGCTCTTTCTAGGTTCAGATCTCATTATGACACTTACAACTTATGTTCTTTTTGGTGAACAAAAGTGTATTTTATTGGAAGTGTTCCTAAGAGATCTTTGATGAATCTCATGGCTCTAGACTCAATTATGTGCGTTTTGGTTTTAGAAATCGGAGGCGAGGAGCAGAGTGCCACCTTTTCAATATCAACTCATCTCGGAGTGAGAGGTCGATAGATTATGCATTGATCTCCGTGAGAAATGAAACAAATATCTTTTAAGAGATATCTGAGTGGCTGGGAGGGGTTTGTGAACCGCGTCACTGGGTCCATGACGTCTTGTCTTCAATATCAGTATCACCTTAGTGAGTACCGATAGCATATGTATTGACCCGGTTTCTTTTCTAAGTTTTCATGGAGGGCTATTTCTTTTCACCCTAACATTAAACTTTCTTTTTTATTCTTCAACCCCTTCTTTCTCCTTTCTCATTTTGCTCCTTTTTTCAATCATACCTAAGGACTTCTAATTCTAAACTATTGGAATTGTCCTTGGGTAGATCCCTCCGGTTCTGGCGGATCATTAGACATTACCTAACCATAATCACCTTATTACACCATGATTATCCTAGATTTGTTGATCACTTGCCATAAAACCTTTTGTGAAAATCTCTCAACATGTTTATGAGAAAACACATTTTGTTCACATTGAGAGTTTTGCATTTTTGAAACACTCCCCCTTCACATGTGCTCATGCATTTTTTAAATAAATTGAACATGTTGGGTAGAGTTCGCACATTTGAAATGATTGATTTTCAATGAACATGACCTTCGCGAGACACGCTTACATCACTAGTTAGACTAGCTTGAAGTTATTACCCGTCCTGGTCATATTCAATGATCATCTCTCGAATTGTTACATTCTACTCAGACAAGTCCTTTGCGAGACACGCTTACATCACTGGTAAACCAGCTTGAAATTATTACCCGTCCTGGACTAGTCTTTTCGATTACTGACATTTAAGCTTCGTCAATTCGATGGTATTTTCTGAGTCTTTTTGTAGAGCTCGACTCACGATCACATTTTAATCACATTTCTCCCCCTCAAAAATAGCATTTCAATGGTATTTTTGATACTGTTTGATTAAAATCATTGTTTTTAGAAAGCTAAAAGGGAGAAACGGATTTCCATGAACCTTTTGGAACAAAATTGTTTCAGAAATACTCCCCCTCAAAACTTGCATTGGTTTTTACATTTGGAAAACTTTGGAGCAAGTTGGGAGTAACGATTTGAAAATCTTAAGCAATTTTTTTTGAAAAGCTTTGAAAAACCTTTTGAGAAGATTTGAATAAAATTTTGCTTAAGATTAAGAAGTTTGTTTTGATAAACTTTGCGTGAAAACTTCTTTTTCTTTTAGGATTGTTGCAATAAAGCGTACAACAGGGTCCTTTCTTTGAAAAACGGGTTATACACTGTTATGTGTGCATAAGCCAAAACGTTGAAGCTCGGGTTGTAAGCTGAAATACTTACAAGCCATTTTGATTTTAGGATAAGTGCTCGAAATTTTTTGATGAAGCACTTTCCTTTCTTTGAAGCTCGGGTTTCGTACCGAAATGCACGAAAGCCATTAAATTAAGCGCGGGTTCCGTACTGAAATGTACGAAAGCCATTAATGAAGCGCGGGTTTTGAACTGAATTGAACAAAAGCCATTTTGACCAGATTAGACAACAACTTTTGGAACCCATTTGAGCACTGCACCAATGGGTTTAGCATGTTTTGCAATCCATTTGTAAGTTGTGTCAATCTGATTCAAAGATGTTGAATTTCAACGAGGACTGAAAACCGGTGTTTCATTTGGAAATAACACTCGTGGAATCAACGGTGATTTAAAACTCTTTTTCTTTTGAAAATGGTTTGAGAAACTTGTTGTTTCTTTTGGAGTTTTAAAACTTGAAGCAGAGTCATTCTTGTTTTGCAGCGGAAGTATTTCAGAGTTTGAATGACTTTGCTTTGGTTTCCACACTTGCGTTACCCGTGTAAAGCGAGAGTGTGGAGTTTGAAATCTTGGAGTCTCTTCATGAGACATGTTTGACCTTGAAAGCTTTGGAGGAGTGAGTGTTTCGGAAAATCGTGATTTCTTTGAAAACTTCCTTCCTTTTTGCAAAGAGTAGGTTGTAAACTGAGAAACCTTTTTTGAAAATGGTTTTGAAGATTCACCCGTGTAAACCTTCTTTGAAACACTCACTTTTTGTGGAGACTTGTTTGAAACAGGAGAGTTGCTTTTTGATCGATTGAGATCATCAAACTTAGTTTTTAAGGCATTGTATGATGATCGCAAATCACTGTATTCTTTTTGAAGATGATCTTGAGATGTCAATTTAGATTCCAAAGAAGCAATTTGTTTCAAAAATTGATCTTTTTCAGCTTTTGAATCATCTATTTTACGTGCCAATTTCCGTTCGAAAACAATATTTTCTTTTTCAAGTCTTTCAAAATATGTTTCGAATTTGTTCGTTTTGTTGAAAATATCAGTTTTCACTTCCTCAAGATCGTTTGTACGTTGAGCTAAAAGTGTTTCAAGCTCGAGTACTTTTGTTTGAAGCACATGATTTGCATTTTCTGTTTCAACATCAGAAGGATTAGAATCAAACAGAGGATTTGGAAAGGAAACTTTTGTGATTTAAGGCTTCAATACTTCAGACTCCTTTTGTTTCGTGTTTGGTTTTTGGTTCAGAACACGTGAACGTTTGATTGAATCAAACAGATTTTTGTAAGTCTGTTTCAAATGCACATTTTCCTTTTGTAATGATGCCACAGCATGTTCCAATTCAATATTTTTTGTATCAAGTTCATCCAAATCAAACTTGATATTGGCATCATCACAGTTTTCTTCAAAAATCTTTTCCTTTTCAGAAGAAGCAATTCTTTTTGACAATTCTTCTTTGACTTCAGCTAATTCTTTTGAAAGTTCGGTGATTTTCCTTTTGAAGCAAAGATTTTCAGATTTCAAAAAGTATGTATGGTCAGAATCCACATTCTCATACTCATGGCTGACAGACACCGATTTGAATGACTCAATTTGATTTGTGAAAAAATCTTTTTGAATATCAAGATTTAAGCATTTTGCATCAAATTCATCTTCAAGAGAATGGATGTACTTTAAATCTTCTCTCATTTCAGTGACAAGAAATTTTTCAAAGTGTTCAAAACTGAAATTGATATTTTTCACAAGAGGTTCAATCTCATCTTTTAGTAAATTACAGACTTCGCTTTTTAGCCAAGAGTCTGATAACATGAGACGTCTGTAGTCACTTTCGGTGTATTGTTGTTTTGACCAAATGACCTTTAACGTGTTCTCAATGTGATACTTAAGATTACAAAACTGTTTCCTTGCTTTATTTTGCCATAAATTAGCATCATAAGTAGCAAGTTGAACTTCTTTGAAAAATCTTTTCACATTAGTGTCTTTTCTTTTCAAATGTGGTTTTGGTATTTCTGACAATTGTATACAACCATACACAAAGCCTTGGTACGAGAGTGGGCTTTTTCTTTGTTTGACTTTTAAGCGTTTTTCATTTTCCAATTTTTCATCTTCTTCTGATATGAACAGAGCATCAGTCGGCAAAAATTTATGTTCGACCTGATCTGTATTTTCAAAACCAATTCCTGATTTTCCCTTATGAACTTTCTCAGCTTTAGGAATCATCATTTGAAGAGTTTGAGCACTTTGGTCTGTTTTTCGAAGTTTTACTTCAAGATTGGTTGCTTGTTTCGAAAACTCTTGATTTTTTTTTCAAGTTTTGTATTAACAATCTTAAGATTTGAAGTGTTTTCCTGAAGCATTGAGTACCTCATTTTTAATTCAACATTCTCTTTTAAAAGCGTTTCGATCTTTCTGTTGGCGGGGCCCATATTTCTATCCACAAATTTCTGACCTTGAGATTTAAGGTTTGAGATTTCAGTGTCTTTGCTTTTTGTTAATTTTTCAAGCTCTTTGGACAATAAGATGTTTGTTTGCTTAGTTTTGCGATTGTCCTCTTTGCACTTTTCAAGTTCATGTTTGAAATTATGGATTAAAGAAGCAAATATGGCATGATCTTGATCATGAGAAGATCCATCCTGGGCAGGCTCACCTCCATTAGGATCCATATCTGGAGTCGTAGGAGTGATATTACTATCAAACCAATTCACCACATATGTGTCACTGATGGACTCAGGATGCGCAGGATGTGTCTTGTCATAAGCAAACACATTATCGAACAAAACAACATTATCATTATCGTATGAATGTTGTACCGTAGCCAATATTGCTATGTCAGATGAGGATCTGATATGGTCAGCTTCAGTATCCCAAACAGCTTCATTCCTGTGTGTACTATCAGCATCCGAATCATTCCTTGGAGTGCTGCTTTCAACATGCTGTTCTGAAGATGTGTCTGTTTCCGTGAAGACCAAGTTAGCATCAGATGTTGTTCCCACATTGACCGTGTGTTCCTCTTTGTTTGCCTCTTTCTCATTTCCTACTATTTCCTTTAATAGCATTTCTCTTACAGTTTGCTCCCTTTCCCGTTCTATCACATTCTTCTCATTCAGCATCTCTTTCAGATGAAGTGATCTTGAAGTAAGCACCCGTTCCAGTGTGCTCATATGACCAAACAACTGAAGTCTAAACGTTTCCATGTCCAGGTGTCTGCTGACGCATTCACTCCATATTTCTCTTGTTGATTCATAATCTGGATCATTTCTGGAATTAAAGTCAAGAAACCATTTAAGTTGCGTCTGGAGCGCTTGATAGGCTACTATGCAGTCACCTCCTTGTACAATTTGATTCTCTATTTGAGATATGTTGTGCAAGAGTTTCTCTCTGAATTTTTCAAAATTCATTTCAGATCCGAAGGTTGAAAAATCCATTCCAGATCCAAAGAGTTTTCCAGAAATTCGATTGAATAAATATGGTTTTAACATTGGTGACCTTGCTTTAGAGATTGTCACACATTGACTCTTAACTCCTTGAAAGTGCATTAAACAACGTTCCTTCGTGACGTTTTGCACAACTGGAGACATCTGTCCCTTTTGAGAAGTCGATTCCATTTTCTTGTGATGTGCGATAAAGTTGATTCAGGATCTTTGCAACGAAATAGGAGACGTTGTTGTTGAACGTTACGCTTGGTTGTTGTTGCGAAGTCTTGGTTTGTTGATGATGATCGTTTGAAGTTGTAGGTGATATGTTGATTAGTTGTAATTTGGTTAGGTTGATGCAAGTTGTTACGGTGGAATTTTGGTCTGGAAACTTAAAACCTCAATAACTTCATTCTGGAGCGTTTTCAGGCCTCGAAACTTGGGTTGAATGAATAAACTTATTCAACGTGTCCTTCTCCTCGGTCTCACGGTCGTTTTGACAGGTCGTGGACTGAAAACGGAGTTACGGTTCAAAAGTTATAACCGTTTGAAGTTTTAACGTAAAAAGACAACTTTGAAATCGTTTCACAGAAGTACGAGGGCCAAAACTGCCAAATTAGAAAGTTTCCTTAGGCTGCTGGAAAGTACAGGGACTGAAATTGACAAATCTGAAAACTGCTGAAAATTCTTTTTTGTCCGATATCGCAATTCCCTTCTTTGTCCGATATCGCAGTTGATAAAACTTCTCGGACAAAACTGCGATAAAGATATCGGACAGAACTGCGATAAATCTGTCAGATGGGCAATTGCGATAAAACTGAATTCAGATCTGAATTGCGATAATTTTTATCGCTGTTTGAAATGCGATAACGTCTGACAATTGACCAATTGCGATAAAAAAGGCCAAATGCGATAATTCGCTGGTTCTTCTGGAATTGCGATAAAACGCAACTTTTTTGTCAATTGCGATAGAACACGCTGCAGATCTCAATTGCGATAAAACGCACTTTTTACCAACTTTTTGACTTTATCCCTGACACACCCACTTGAAGGACTTTCTTCCACCTTTGACTAATTCTTACCCACTAAAATCTTATCACAAACTTATCAACAAACACAAATCTTATAAAAGAATTTAAATAATGTCGATCTAGGAGCCAAGAACAAACCAAAGATTTATTCTTCCAACTAATATTTCAGTGAAGCACTAGCAACTTTTGAAGGACCAAGTCGTTAGACCATGAATCAAACACAATTTTTTCTCTTGATTTTTGTATGGATCGAAAAAGATAAAAACACAAAGTGTAATTTTTCTAGTGAAAGAAAGATAACAATGGGTGTTTTATTCTTTGGGATCAAGCACAAAAATACAACCTTTTATCTTTGGTGTTGCGTACAGTAGAACATAGAACACAAATTAACCACGTTTTCCAGAAAAAAGCGCAACACAAAAGTATTTTTCAACAAGATTCGAACACAAGAACTTCACTTAGATCGAGCACAAGAACAACAAACTTCCTACCTCGAAGCTAGGCTGTTGATACCACTTGTTGGAACCATGATCACTCTTTATCACACAATATTTGGATCGATATGCACAAGAGATGATGGGATGGGACTGTAATGTATGGATCGTATATATGTTTGAGAGATGGATAGAAGTTGAAAGCCTTTTCTATTATTGCACACACACACACAGTTAACCCCTGCCTCACAAATGAGGATAATGTACTTTATATAGTACATGCACTTTGCCCTAAAGGCTTTTGATGTGGGCTAGTGTGAGCTTTTGGGCTTGAGTCCATTGGATTGGACTTTTACATATAACACTAAGACTAAGACTAGCCCATTTAATACAAAGTTCTAATACAATGAATGACCATCACTTTAAACACTAAAATTAAAGCTAACAATTATTAACCTAAAGTTAGTAAATATAGAAAGTAACTAAATATGGAAACTTACTAAATATGAAAAGTTACTAAAAATGAAAAGTTTTAAAAAAAATAGAAAGAAACCAAAATTATAAAATCTGATTAAGATGAACTTATAAGTAATATGTGATTATTAATCTGTATAGGTTCGGTGAAGGAGTGACTTTCCGTTTCTTTGTGATCCATCTTTTATCTGTTTGTCTATTTGCATAAGGTACAGATATTCCGCCCTTTTTCAGTAAGGGCTTTCTCTCATGACTTGTTTCCTGATTTCTGTTATTCTGTTTTGCTCCTTATCCGTTTTGCTATTCTTATATGATTAAATTGATTGGATTTTCCGTTCAGTTATATGATTAATGATTCTCTTTACATTTTGTTCATATCATTTGTTTATCTTTGTTGCCTGAGCCATTTGAACTAGTCATGGAGGTACCATGACCATGTCATAGAGGCACCTATGACATGACACTATCTGTGGCGGTGTGATTAGTCCACAGCGTTCCCACTAATGCTATATAGCAACCATGGCCATATTTATTATTATTATACTAACATACGTATGCACAGTCTCGTACTTGTATATGTATATCTATTTTGCTGGGAGCGTATGAACGCATCCTAGGTACTTTGTTCAGTTCAGTTATTTAGTGAATGGATTGTGTGTGTGCCATACACCCCATTTCACTTTTGGTACATTGTGAGCTAGCTACTCCATGTACACTTTGCTAAGACTTTGATAAGATTATGGTTATGATTATGTTTATCTGTTTTGGGCCTATTCATGTATTATGTCTAGGCATATCTTTTAGGGCTCGTGGGCATTCCTTTGTTATTTCTGATTCCTTATTCATTCATTTATTCTCTCATGACTTATGGTATATTGTTCAGCAGGTTTCCCTAGTATCGTTTCGTTCATTCGTTTGTTTATTACCTTTCATTATATATATCTGTTCACTGGGCTTTTTAAGCTCAGCTGCATTTTCTTTTCCTGCGGCAGGTGTTAAGAGGGAAGCTGGGTTTTGAGTGAAGAGTGCTTAGGAGCTCATAGTGGACTGCACTGTTGATCGATCCCTATGGATTAGAGTTGGACTTAGAGTTTTCATTTTGACTTAGTTTGTATCTTAGTTTTAGAAGTTGTTATGTTAACATTAATTACATTATTATTATCCCTTAGAATACTTTTGTAATCATTGTATTATTAAAGTCTTCCGCTTGCGTATGTTCTGTTTGACGCCATAAATGTGACATTTTGACCCTTGTCGGGTTGGGGTGTTACAAAGTCACTTAAGGAGGATGAAGAAAGAAGAGCCAATCTAAGAGTTAAAACAATGAAAGAGATGTAAATGGCTAAGGGAGCTGGAGGATTAGGAACCGCACAAGAGGTGGCTTCGACCCATCCTAATCCGGTTAATCAACCCGGAGGGTCTGGAGCTGCTACTACCACAGCTCAGCCTGATATGGTTAATCAACCCAAGAGGGCTGAGTCTGCTATTCCTCCACAACCAAGCTCTATTAATCAACTCGACTTGGAAAAACAAACATAGTCAGAGAAGGAGAAAACAAAGGCCTTGACAGATGAAGAAATACATGATGACATGTTTGAATGTGACAAAGAGAAAGAACAACAGTATGATGATACTATGGATTGGAACGACTCTGAGGAAGAACGGGAAATCATTGGGAAGAAATCTATTGAAGATGCAAAGCAACTCGAAGCTGAGCATGAGGCAGAACTCGAAATAAAGAAAAAGGAGCAAGAAGAAGAAGAAGCAAACAAGGAGGCACATAGTTACATCGACACTCCACCTCATCTTGCTCTCGTTGTTTATGTCCCTCAACCACATCCAGAAACACAGTCTCAGACTCCTCCGATTTCATCTCCTGAACCCACAACACCTCCTGAGTCTCCACCTGCAAATCCATCACCTCCTAAGTCATCTCCCAGAAGTCCAACACCTCCATCTTCACCTTCCAAGGATTCTACACCTCCGAACTCACAATCATCAATTCCTTCACTCACAAACTCATCCTCAAAATCTCCATCACCACCAAACAAAGGAAAAGCCAAAGTTGCGGAAAGAATCAAATTTGTCATGAAAGGAAAGAGTGTGAGTAAGATTGCTCGTGTAACAAAAGTTGAAGTCATTTCTCCGGCAGCTAAGAAATTAAAGAAGGCAGCCAAAATTGCCCGAGAAAAGAAAGACAGAGAACTAAGTGACCAGATGTCTGAGATGAAAACTTTGATCAAGAATCTGTCTGGACAAGTAGAAGAGTTGCAGAAAACTAAGAAACATATGGACGAGCGTCTAGAAATGGATGTCAAAGATCAGATGCTCAAAGAAGCTAAAGTAAACACAAGGCACTATGTCAAGAAATTTCTTCCTGACCTTCAGAAAAATATTAACGAACACGTTGACACTTAACTTGTAGACAAGGTCAAAGACTCCGTAGCATCCATTGTTGAAGAAAAGATGAAAGATATTGCTGCATCAACATCTCAACAAAAGCACATACTTGATTACACTGTTGACGAACTTCAGGAAGCTCTTATCACCAAAATCACTGCTCAATCCAACATGACCTACACAGAAATAGCTCTCATTGATGTTATCCGCGCCAACAAGGAAGCTTGCAAAGAAGCAGCTAATCAGGGTAAATGTACACATGAAGACGACGATGAAGATCAAGACCCGAACACTACAAAGCGACACAAGACTGGAAGCGGGTCTGGAATTCACATCAAAGAGCCAACAGGAACAAAATCTTCTCAACCACCAAAAGCTCAAGCTTCTGGTCCTACTCCCACAGAGCATCACTTTGAGCACTTCACTGCTGAGGATATGGACTTCCAACCGCATGATGATCAACCACATTTACCACCAAAGTCACCACCAACCTCCAAGCCTTCAAGCAGCAAGAAATCTACCAAACAAGCCAATGTAGTCTCATGGCTTGATGATGATGATGACATACGAGGCAATGACTGGTTTGATCAACTAGCTAGGGCTCAAATTCAAAAAAAAAAAAAAAAAAAAACTCAAAGATTAAAGACAGTACGTTTGCAGTCACACAACAAATCAAAAGTACACTGAAAATAAAAAAGATGACTAAACGGGAACTTCGTCGAATAAAGAATGGTGCTTTCAATCTACTCAAAGATAAATCTACAAGTGCTGCTAAACTGGAGTATCACCTTGAAAACATTGCTCGAGCAATGTCAAGTGATTTTGACTGGACTAATCCAGACATTATCAGGGTTGATGGTCGTGACAACAAAAACCATCCCTACATCACCGACTGGACCAAGCAACTACCCGTGATACGAAAACACCACTCACCAGAGACCCCTTACCAATTCTTCTTCAACAACGATCTCGAACTTCTCAGACTCGGTGCAACAGGAAAAACAAAGTACGCTACCTCAATCATTTTCACTCCTGCAACAAGTTACATACAATCTGCAATTGAGGAAACTGCAATTCATCATCACCTCTACGTCAAACCATTGGTCAAATATGATCGTGATGCTGAACTGGGAATCTTTCACTGGTACGAGAAAAGAAAAACATGGTACAAGAGTAAACTTACTGAGAAGTTTCGCGAACCAGTACACAGTGACCTTAGGATTGTGGCAGTAGTAGATGTAAAAGGGGCGAAGAGGTATGATTATACCTTCCTGTCTGAAATCATCGTCCGACGACACGACAACCAACTCTACTCGTTCTCTGAGGCAGACTTCCCAGACTTGAGTCTAAACGATATTGAAGACATGTACCTTATAAAGGTACAAGGGAAGCTACAACATCTCACTACCGAGGTTCAATATGCCTTCAGTACCGCTATCTGCCATTTCATCAGAAGAACGATCATCAAAGAATGAGTAGAAGATCTTCAGCTGGGTGTAGAGAGTTATCAGAAGAAGTTAAACCTGGAAGAACCCATGCTTTATCCTGAAGGCATAACTTCTGAAATTCAATACACCATGAAGCACAGCCCAACGCTTGGATTCGTGTACAAGAGTGCAGTGACACTACAATGCTTCATGTCATTTCACGAAATACACAAGTTTTGCGATGATACGTTGAAGAAGGTCCGAGATGGGTTAGTTCATCGTGTTCGTGATCAAGAGTTGAAGATGTCAAGGAGATGGAATAGTGATCAACTGAGACAAGTCAAGCAGTTCATCTTGAAGATCAAGAGAAAATTGTCCCGCAGGGATCAGATGCGGAGATTGGAAAGCTATGTTGGCGGTCGTCCACCATTCCCGATCAGAACATATCAAAGGACGGATCCGGTATTCACAACATTTGGGCTAAGGGGTTGATGTAAGATTTTGATTTCATCATTCATTATATAGGTAATGTATGATAAAATAACATATGAAATAAACAAGCACAGCGGAAAACATCACCATACAAGGATTCATATGGCCATATGATCAATCTAAATGAAAAACAAATTAAACAAACATGTTTTATACCTTTGTAGCGTGATCCGGGTAACACCACCAATATCACCACCACGAGTTGCTTATGAAACCCAAGAGATCAATTAGGTTGATCTCCTCTAAGTGTGAAACACACTGCACGTCACCGAATACCAATTGATGCTAGTCCTTAAACCCCGTAACCGATCTAGTCTTCTTTGATTAATCAAGAAACAAAGAAGAGATGGAAAAACTGAAAACCCTAGATGGTTTTCTTGTTTTTGCCGTGAGATAGAATGGAGGGGAGGGAGAGGTTAGTTGGTGATTAGTTGTTATAATTAAGAGTAAATTATGGGATTCCAATTTACCAAATTAAACTCTAATCTTATCCCTTTTCCATTCCATGGGCCAGCCATAAGTGGGCTCAAAATGGGCTTCCCATTTTGTTTCCAAGTCCAATAGAATAAGTCCAACACTTAGTCATTAGAAGCCCAATAGCGGTTCCTAGTTACTTACGGTTATTTATATATCATAAATACGATAAACACGATATATAAAGTGGCACCTCAGTGTATATGTGTGTGACCCCATAGGCTCACATATGTCTAGCCATATAATTAGTCATTATGACAAGAGCATACTCCAACAGCTCCCACTTGCGACGTCATAATAATCAAGTAATTATACAAGCAATGGTTAGCGTCTAGCAACACGCCAATGCCCCTAGAAATATGTGAGGTTAGTTTCTTAAACGTCTCATTTCAGATGGTTTATATGTCATCTATCCTTTTGTTACAGATACCGTGTTGAACATTAGACATGGATCAAATGTCATTCTAATAGTTCAACTATTATTTTTCTCGATATAGATATTAAACAAGATTACCAAGTGAAATTAAGATTCATCTTAATTTCATTTGGGTACGGCCATACAAACATCTGTTCAATTCATCGAGGGGCCCAATAGTATCTAACTCCAAAACAAGTGGAGGAACAAATCCTGTTTTGACTACATGTGTCATTCACATGCTTCATATCACTCCTGATAATGGCTTTTATAACTACCTTATTCAGGACAGCGTTTAGCCATATCAAGGAATAGAATTCCACACATGCAAGACTTGCTAGCATCTCAAGTCTAAGGATAAGAGACATAACCTCTTGCGAGATTCACTATTGACGACGATCCATGTAGTGAATACTCGTAGGTTGGGTCAATCCAATGTTCATCACAATGAACAACATGTGAGTGTGGCAAATAAATCACCAACACGCTCACATTTGCCTTAATTTGATGATACTCCCGTATCGTCAACCGACAATGGATAATTTTAGAATAAATAAATTATTCATGGATTAAACATGCAAAGATAGAACACAGTTGATATGAATGAAAACGATCATAACCATTATATCAATTCATTATAAATATAAACAGTTTACAGTTCCATTATCCAAATACTAAAAAAAAAAAAAAAAAAAAGATATGCATAAGACTACTGATAGGTAGGAATCCGATGTTCCCACCATGATCAAATTATGTTGTACAAGACAAAAAGTAGTCATCTGAGTAAACTTTGAGAATACTTATTTCAAAACTCATGAAAGGTTTGAATGATGATTGTCCTTTGTATGTGTGCATTCAAGTACAAGACGAGTATTGCAACAATACATTCCATAGGGTGTTTGAAGCTAGCAAGACACCTACTTTAGACAGTCATCTGAATAGTTTCTCAAACTATAAAGTATTCTTATTCTTTTAATGTATAACGCATTAATGCTCTCAGTCGAGCACATCTAGTCAGCAATTTCATCATTTATGATGACATCCTACCATGACTAGGGTTGAGTATCATCTCAGTTAAATAAGCATCAGCGTATGCAAACAAAACAGAGTTCCTCATATATTCGTAAACTTTTGAACTTATCTTTTGGTACTTTATAGGTCCCTTATAATGTTCGTTTAACAATTATCTAATGACTATCACTTAGATATTTGTTGTTATCAACTCATCTTGCATTCATGCAAATGATATATACATAGTCCAATGCGTAATATGACTTACATGATGAATCGTTAAGTCGAACTTAAGATTTCCACTCATGTGTTCAATCTCATCAAGTGAGACTGATCATTGAGACTTCCCTCAATAACGTGTCATATTATGTTTAGACATAATAACCGCTTATGTTTATTTTAATAAACATATACTTAACAAGGTTGTATGTCTTATTTTATAAATCCCTCAAGAGAAACTCTATTCCTAGCTAAGGATTAAAGTCTAGCTTAGATGAAATATTGTTTCTAATATGGTAATGACATATGAGATTTAAGAAAATAAATACAGTGCTCCAACTTGCTCTTAGTGTACTTAGGAGTAATCTTATTAATCAAAATCAAATTAATGATTTTATAATTAACTCAAGATCTTTGCTCCTAGATGCATGATCTAATCCACACATGGATTATTTTATCTTGTATACATAATAAAGATTATATGGATTCATAAACCCTTTTGATTACTCATCGTCCTCGCAAAGGTAATCAACAAGAAAAGTGTTTTGATATCCTATTGTCATATTTCATTTATATGAAAATAGGTATGACAATTAATCATCTTTATACATTTAATGTTTCTAGGTAGAAAGATTTAGTCATAGTCAATATCTTGAGTACGAGTAAACTCCTTTTACTAGTCGTGCATTAAATGTGTGTACAAGTTTTCCCTTTTGAGTCTTCTTATCAAGAAACTCATTCTTAATCCTCACAGTCTAACTGATTGGTAAGAGATCAATCAAACTCCATGAGTGATTGTATTTCAAGGACTGCATCTTAACATTCATAGTTTTGAGCTACTCATCAGATACAATATCTGATAATGCATCTCAGTAGTTTAGCAGGTTCACCATGATCCTCTAACTTATGTCCCTCAGCATTGATATAAAACTATATCATTCAGGTGCAAGAGGTATCCTTGCGGATTTATGAATGAGAGATATCAATCTATGGTTTAACATATCCATGTTCAACCTTAGTATGACATTAGCAAGTGTACTCAGAAGGTTGTGTATTTAGTTCTTGAATAACTTCAAGGTCTAAAGGTACTCCCACTTGCTTTTGTATGTAGAGACTAATCTCTAGATACTCAGCATCTTGAGTAACAATTAATTGTTTTCAAGTGGGACATCCAAAATACATCGTTAGTTCTTGACTCTAGTTTGTTAATTACTTACTCTTAAGTAGTTAACAAATTCAGAACTTCAATTAAGACATAATGAGATTCATCCCATGCCATAATACAATGGTGTCTTAAATTCCTTCTGGGTTGGAATCATATTGAGTGTACTCATGGCACATCTAATTTCTAACCTTGATAGCTTTGGAGGTAAAACAGTTTAAGTCATCAAAGATCAAACAATATCAATAGTGTTTGATTTTCCATGATGGACATACCATAAAGTCGTGGTATTCCATGTGGACTGATGTTGTGAGACTATCACACAACTCATTAGATGAACTTATACTTTTGGGCTTACATAATTACCAACCAAGTCAAACCAGATGGCATCAATAGTAATTTTAGCCTACTGCATACTTTACATAATGTGCATGTTTTGACTAGAAAACATAAACATTTAATATTATATGTCGTAAGTGTACATGTCTTAACAAGAAGACATAACAATTCAACGTCTTACTTTACGTTATAAGTCTTTCAACAATTAACGGAAATTATGTTTGTGTCATTACAAGAGACCAAAACATATTTAACTAAAGTAATTACGAGCGCCGACACTTGGCCTCAACAGAAAAATTCAAGTTAATTTCATACTTCATGATTATGGCTTTACAAGAAAACATAATCATACTTACTAAACGATTCAGTGAATATGTTGAAGTAGCTTTTCATGTTATCTTGATATTTGTTCTAATTAGGGCAACCTACATTTTATGTGTAGAAGTCCTAGTAGAATATTAGTTTCTTACCTTTCAGTCAAGAAAAACTATCAGTCATATTGTTATATGTTGTACCTTGCACACAATTAAGATTTCTCCCACTTGTGCATGGCACAACAGCATGAGAGTATATAAACAACACGACACTCATTTGTTTGTATGAGCAATATGACAATGTCTAAGATAACATATGATTTTTAGTCAAAATCAAAATATAGATATGTAGAACTTTATCGTTTTAATAATGAATCATGCATAACAATTTTATAGATAACATTTCAGGAAGCAACATCAGGAACGCGACAAGTTATCTAATAAAATTTATGCAATGGTTCTTATATAAACTATGATGCTTAACATGTGGAAAGTAATTATTTCAAGACAATCTGGAAATAATATGGGCAACTTGTAAGGTAATAGAGGTTACAACTCCCACTGGATTAGACAACATTACATGTGTTTTGTCACCAGTAATATAATCACGTAGCTCCCACTGAATTAGACAACATTTAAATGTGTTACGTCACCAGTGGAGAGTGAGTGGCGATTGGATACTTTCCATCTTTCTTTGAATATCTACACATTATTGCTAATGTGAGTCACTTTGACTAGTAAACATGTACTTAGGTATTCAAGAAAGTGCATCAAGTTCTAACATATAGATGATGGGCTAGCCATCATTGCTATTTTAACTTGAAAATAGGCATGCATTTCCTCCATAATTGGTCTACTTTACCACAATGGTATGTAGGACCTTAGTAGGCTTATTGGGTTAAGACAAACTGCTAGGTAATCATGCTAGTAATTGCCTTTGCCTCTTTGCGGTTTATTAATACTTCCATCTTCTAATTATTTAACCTCATTTTAGTTTGGTAGCTATAGAAAATGTATTCTCTAGTTATCCAAATGTCTTATATTTCATAAATGTTTCAAAACCGAAACTAGGGTTATAAAACAATTTTGAAAGAATAAGATGTGTAACCATACTTAACCGTTTTGACTTTTACAAGACATCATGATTTCTAGAGTAGGTTTTCTTTGAGTTTGATTAGAATAAGGAAAATTCAAATACTCCTATTATGGATTTTCCTCAACAAGAAAAAGGATAGGAATAAGTCTCTTTCTTACAGGGAAAGAACGACTTAGTTTGTCCTTCTAACAAGAAAAGAACAAACTTTTGTTTAAGGCTTGTGTTGCATTAATATATTAATAGAACTGACAAGGTTCATTTTTAGTATTTTCGATAATTATCCTTTTATAAATTAACTACCCCATGTTTAGAATTTAAAACAATTAATTTACGAAAAGGCTAAGATCCACATTGAGGTTCGACCATTAATGCAGTTGATCTACTAGAAATGGTGGATTCAATAGGTAGGTAACGTCGATCAATTGCATTACATGTGCAACTCTTAGAACTTTATGGGACTCATGGCACTAGTGAACAAGCAACTAGTGTCAAGCTGGCATGTTTAGTCCCATCTTTGCCTCGGGTAAGGGTCTGACCACAATACTCGATTAAGTCATCCAATTTGAAAACGTGTGAGAATAATCCTAGGTATGACACATGGAGAATAGTCACCTTGGGTTACAATTTGACCTAGGTCTGACCATAGCCAAAAGGTAATTGCAAGTGTTCTCATAATTGGATGGCAATGACTTAAATTTTGACGGGTAAAGTGTTTTGATGTGGATAAAAAACGTGTACGAAAGAAGCATGCATTCATTCTTCGTAGCACAAGTTAAAAACTTTTCTTAACTTAAGTCTAATCATTGTTTTAATTTATATGTGTCAAGTTGTCTATTTTCAAGACTAATATAAATCCTAAGTGGATTATTAAGTTTGGACAATACAATAAATGAATAAACAACCTTAACTAGTTTAAGTGTTTATTTAGAAAACAATGATTTTTAAGTTTCAAATCATATTTAAACTTAGTTAAACTAAATCAGATGATTTGAAACTTAGTTAAACTAAATCATAAGACTTAGTTCAAAATGGTTTATGTTTAGTTTCAAGTTTTAAGAAAACAATTTTCGTTTTACATGTCTTCACAACATACATAAAAACAACCAAACAAACATACAACCACAATATGCAAAGCCTCAACCGATAAAAATCCTATGCTTGGTCTTGTGAGCCATCACAAGAACCAAGAGTCAACTAGGGACATATAGCGCAACCACATGGAGGGCTCCCACTTGCCCCAAGACAATCATGGGCAAGTAAAGGCCCATAATGCACATGAAATTTTGATTCTGCCAGCCCAGTTTTTCTGTTTTGCAAGGTCCAGATCTCCTAGAAGACGACCTCCTCATGCTTCGGCCCAGTTGACAAAGTTGTATCCCTATCTCTTATGGACATGCACCAAAAAATTTAGCCAAAAATACCCTACCAATCAACGGGAAATCGCGTTTTCTCAACAGGTGTCCAGCAGCTACTTTCGGTCTACAACTCTTCATTCTTTCGCCATTTGCTTCCAAGCTTTTGTTTACAATATATATAAAGTAAAATACATCTAATATACTTTCTATCTACTGTAAAAATGCCCAAACAATGGCAAAACCAAAATGAAATACATTACAAAAGTGCCGAAACAATGGCAAACCCCAAAAAAAGAAAAACAACCAACAATCACAACATCACAATGCACAAGTGGTCTAGGTTTTCATCGGCTTTGCATATACACATAATAATACATTAATATTATGATCATGACAAGGTGTTGGATAACTCCATGGACAAACATGCATGTATTTGCCATGGATAACAAAATAAATAACAAGAATTAAATTGTTAGCCAACGAATCGAAGAAATAATTAACAAGAATTAAAACCCCGAATGGTACGCGTGACAAATGGCCATAGACTCATAACCCACTGATATTAAGACCTTCTTAACACCATTTTACCACAGAAAAATAAGCCTCATGGGCTGATTTGAAATCGGGTTAAAAATCTCTTAAAAAACACGTTTTTAGGCCATTTTACGGGTACCGATCAAGTAAACAATCAACGTATGCATAACAAATGGCCATAGGATCAAAAAGTACAGATATTAAGAACTCATATAGGTCGACTTATATTCATAAAATAAGCCTTGTGGGCTGTTTTAAAATCATCCTTTTAAATCCATTAAAAACACACGTTTTTAGCCATTTTTACGCATACAAGATGATCATATGACAACATATGATGGCTCGTGATACCACTATAGGTGATGTATGATAAAATAACATATGAAATAAACAAGCACAGCGGAAAACATCACCATACAAGGATCCATATGGCGATATGATCAATCTAAATGAAAAACAAATTAAACAAACATGTTTTATACCTTTGTAGCGTGATCCGGGTAACACCACCAATATCACCACCACGAGTTGCTTATGAAACCCAAGAGATCAATTAGGTTGATCTCCTCTAAGTGTGAAACACACTGCACGTCACCGAATACCAATTGATTCTAGTCCTTAAACCCCGTAACCGATCTAGTCTTCTTTGATTAATCAAGAAACAAAGAAGAGATGGAAAAACTGAAAACCCTAGATTGTTTTCTTGTTTTTGCCGTGAGATAGAATGGAGGGGATGGAGAGATTAGTTGGTGATTAGTTTTTATAATTAAGAGTAAATTATGGGATTCCAATTTACCAAATTAAACTCTAATCTTATCCCTTTTCCATTCCATGGGCCGGCCATAAGTGGGCTCAAAATGGGCTTCCCATTTTGTTTCCAAGTCTAATAGAATAAGTCCAACACTTAGTCATTAGAAGCCCAATAGCGGTTCCTAGTTACTTACGGTTATTTATATATCGTAAATACGATAAACACGATATATAAAGTGGCACCTCAGTGTATATATGTGTGTGACCCCATAGGCTCACATATGTCTAGCCATATAATTAGTCATTATGACAAGTGCATACTCCAACACATTATTCTTATTTGATATTCTTACTTATGTGATTGTGACATAATGGTTTGTGTACACATAACAGTGCACAACCCGTTTTTGTATAGAAAGGACCCTGAGGTACGCTTCAGTGCTCCAATCCTAATCAAATGAGCGAAAGTTTCTTACTTATGAGTAGAATTAAACCAGAATTTTACGCTTTATAAAATTCTGCTCATAAGGACAAGTATTCCCTTATTGAGGGGGAGTATTTGAAAAACATAATCTTTGCAAAAGTTCTTGAAATTCTTCCCGTAAACCTCTAAAAGAGCATATTTTAATCAAAGTTTAACAAAAACAACATAGGTATCCTATTTTTGAGGGGCATAATAAGTGAAGATTAAAATATGGTAAAGAAAAGATGTTGTCTCACGAGTACTTGACTCAGATTCACCCTCGAATTGACGGATGATCACCAGTCAGTAATCGAAAGGACATGTCCTGGACGGGTAATAATTTCAAGCTGAACTCGTTCAGTGATGTAAACGTGTCTCGCAATGGACGTGTCTGAGTAGAATGTACCGATTCGAGATGTAATATCTCAAGAAGATATCACCCATGCATTGACGGTAAAAGTTAGTAGTCGAAAGGATTAGTCCTGGACGGGTAATAATTTCAAGCTAGTTCCACTAGTGATGTAAACGTGTCTCGCAAAGGACTAATCTGAGTAGAATGTACCGTATTGGTTTATGGCATCATAGGATAGTCATGGAGTTATAAGGTGACTAAGGTTTAGGAAACCGTCCTATGATCCGCCAGAGCCGAAGGGATCTACCCAAGCACGAATACCAATAGTTTTAGAACTAGAAAGTCCTAGGTATGATTGAAGAAAGGAAAATGAAATGTACGGAGAAAGAAGGAGTTGAAGAATTAAAAAGAAAATCAATAGAAAGGGGTGAAAACAAATAGCCCTCCATATTGTTCAACCTTAGGGCAGACACCGGGTTCAATACATAATCTACTGGTTGATTGAGCATCACTAGTATTGAAGACAAAGTCGTCATGGACCCAGTGACGCACTGCACTAACCTTCTAAGCCACTCAGGTGCCTCTCAAAAGGCATTTGTTTCATTTCACACGGAGAACCCTTCATCATCTATCAACCTCTCACTTCGAGAAGTGTTGATATTGAAAAGGAGGCAATCTGCTCCACGCCTCCGACAACCAAAACAAATATGCATGCGAATCAAGTCTAGAGCCGTGAAATTCATAAAAGATCTCTTAGGAACACTTAGTATTACACTGATGTTCTACATTATGGGCATCAGTTGTGAAATTAAGAAGAGTCCTTCGCAGATCTTAGCAATCTGCCTAGAACATTCTTGAGAGAATTCACAATAGTGATTCTCAGTGATTGAATGGAAATCCTACTAGGGTCAACATCAAACAGCCCTGACAGCAGGTCACTTCGGCAATTCCTTGTGGATTACGCTTAGTGTTTGCTCCAAAACGGTCTACAGTCGTGGGATGATCTCCAGCGACTCACTAAATCATTTGGTACACTTTGGTGTATCCGTGCATAACCTTTCGAGGGTATCTGATTAAGAATGGTCTTGGTGAAGATTAGAGAAAGTATTCACACTATGCTGTTAGCGATCTCGAAATCCAAACCTATAAATATCGGATGATTTATTGCTAACTGTTTACATTCAGGAAATCATGGAGATTCAAGCCTGGAGTTCCATCAAGATTCCATCATGCTCATATCCTGAAGATACGTTCTCACAAAGACTTAAAGATAAAAAAAAATTCCAATATTGTTAAAGAAAAGTGAAAAGTTCACGCACTACAACCTTACACAAGTCAAAGATTGAAGAAGTGAGAACAAGTTGAGGAACAAAGTCAAAAGACATATGAGCATGGTGGAAATGACGTCAAGATACCAGAACCAAAGTCCATTGGAGTACAGCAGATCATTACCGTACCACATCATTTCACATCAAGGATAAAGATCAAAGATTATGAAGACGTCAGAAGCCCAAGAAGCAAAGACGACGTCAAGCAACCAAGATGTCCAAGACTTAGGGGGAGATTGTTAGGAACACGTTTTTTTATTATATTTCAAGTCTAGGACATTTGCGATAATAGGTTGCTAGTTTAAACATGGATTCTATTGTTTGTTTTAAGGTCCGGCCCATTAAGAGTCCATGGGCCAGCCATTTTAGTTAAATCCATCTAGAAACACACATGTAGGAGTTGCCCTAATCCTTCGCCTATAAATAGAAATGTAGGAAACTCATATTAGGGGTTGGTTATTCATTTCATGTACAGAACCTTTGCTCCTATGTCGTATGAATGATAATCTTCCATTTCTCTTCATCTCTTAATCTCTAATCTCTCGTAGTTACTTTATTTATATAATACGTAGTATAGTGTAGAAGTTAACGTTGTTATCTAGTAGTTTATATCTTGTGTTACAAGTTAACTAGGACCTACATTTAATTCACATTAGTAACACAAGGTAATTATATTGATTACCATCAATCTAAAAGTGAAAGCAATATTACTTAGATAACTCACTGAAACTAACCTCTTAAATATATCCATGGTTTTCTTAATGAAATTTGACCAGCGTATCTGGTCGTAGTCCTGGGAAGGATGAGCTTCTAGATACTGTCAACTTCTTTGTGTGCTTTTAAAAGCTGTCAAAAAGGATGAATATTACTTGACAGTAACAGACCAATATCATAACTAATTCTCAAAAAATCGCCTTCAAATTTTTAGAGCATTTTAATCATAGTATCTGATGGCTACCTATCTTAAAAATTCATATTCTAACTCGAGAAAGGAAATCAAATTCCACATTTAAAGAAAACTCTCAGAAACATCAGCATTAAGTAATTCTGTATTTGGTAGAAAAACCACACAAATCTTTGACAATTGTGTTTACTTTGATACGTTTGCCAAAAATGGATGATTTTTGTTTTATATATTACCTAAGATAGAAACGGGTCAAATGGGTCAGATTGCGTCTGAAGTGACCCTAAGTCTTTTTGTAAGCATACAGACTCATCTATCTGTTACCAATAAACAAAAGTTTATATTTTCAGAAAATTGTTACTTGTGAGCTAACAACGAAAGGAATGTCAGTTTTGGTGAGCTGCATAAATAGGGAAACAGTAACTCAGTATCTAAAGACAACAAATTTGGCACCCAAGAAACTACTAAATATATAGCAAAGTAGCAGCCATGTAACAGTGACGGGGAGTTTTTAGGTAAGAAATACTGCCCGTGGAATTAGAAGCTGCAAATCCTTAATCTGGCGGCGCGTGAATTGCCAGAGCTGGTGGTCGAACAACGTGTGATTCAGCAACGAATGGCTGTCCCTCCTCTAAGCCGGTATAAATACCAAGCTCACCATCAGGTAACCGCTAAGTGCAGCGTAGGATAGGCAAGCTTAAATTGCTGGTGCAATCCAATATATGTTTGATTCTGGAAATGGCCAAATGACGTTCTGGTTCATGGAATTCGGAAACACCAGCTGCATCGTGCATGGATTCATGAGTGGTACCCCTACCTTCGGAAATCCCGTGCGAGCCGTGGGAGAAATTATCATGAAAACGAACCACCCATGGGCAAAATCAAGTACCTTCATCGTAGGAGATGCTGCTGAAAAATGGAAAAAGATTAATGTATGATTACACAGGCATGAAACAACAATAAAGGATACAAATAAGTAGCGTACCTGCCAACACATTGTTAGAAACAACCGCATGAACCGTCGCGTCGAGAACTACAGTCGATGGCATGCTCAACCGGTTCGTCTTACCCGATGATGACAGGTTATCATACCCAATGTATTCCGCAGATGAAACTGGTTCCACATTAACAATACCCCGAGCAAAATCGACCATCTTCATCCCATTATGTGTAGTTACCATTTGCGGGCAATCGTCAACTTTATCAGTGAAAGGCTCATTTCAGATGTCACGTATCGACAACACACATGCAATGATTCCGCAATGCACTTAAGAGTATTCTAGATCAAGTAAATAGAACTCTGGTACACAGCCATTAACAGACTCAAATAAGTTGAATGAATTAAAAAACCTGTTATGATTGGGAAATGTCTGAAACTTGACATAATCGAGTACCTCATCCGGATCAATTCTTCACTCAACCTTCCTTCCACAATAACAACAACAACCACCTGAATCAATCAATCAATTAATTAATAAAAACACACTCAAATTAAACAAATTCACTAATAGTAATATACATTTCACTTTAATCAACAAAAACACTAAACACTCAATAATTAATATTTCAAAATCACATTCATAGTTATTATCATACTTTATGCATTGACATATGTGACTATTAAAAATATGCAACAATATTTAATAAAACAGTTTTGGAGGTCACATAATTAAGTAGTAAAAATACATTTTGGGAGATGTTTAACCTGTTAAAGCTGTTAGAACCACCCGAATGATTCTGATCATCTTCCTGGGTAACTTGATATATTGTGTTTCCCACTTGCCTGTAAAAATAGCACCCATTAATAAAATGAATAAGAATTAACGGATATTGTTTTTCTTATAACATATGTAGTTATGCCTTCTTGTATCTAGCAGCAAAATTCCCCCTTAAATCAACCACAACCAAAGAATCATACTGTCAACATAGGGCATGTAAAGGTCCCATTGAAGTAGTCTGCTGCAAGATTTATAGAGGAAGCGAAGTCTGATCAGGTAGAAGCCCAGTCCGAAAGTAATGTCAAAATTTTGGAGTCATGTGAGCATCCTGAAGTCGTAGGTGTTACAGAATATCTAGATGATGGTAGTGTGAAAACGCATGACAAAGAGCTTGTAACTGAGTGTATTGAACTGCCACATCATGAACATCTGTACGACTCTCATCAGACACTACAGATTCGAAATTAGTATCAGATTCAGTTCGATCGGATTTCCCTTGGATGCCAATATCTACAGCCGACTCGGTCTCCACCACCATCTCAAGCTGATTGTTGGTAAGCTCTACATTATCTTGTTGACTTTCTGACTCTACCCATGCGTCGAGATTGATATCACCAACTTCTGCACAAGCCTTAACAGATTCCACAAATTTGATATTGGTGACATATTCATCTGCCTCGTGTTTCTCTTGGATGTCATTATCTAGAGGTAACTCAGACTCCACCAACAACAACACTATCCTTTTATGTTGCTTCTGCTATATCTTTTTTTTATAGCTTTATAGCCTATTGGAAAACATCTTTCTCTAACACTTCATCTGCAGCAGCCTTGAAACCTCCGTTTAAAACTCCAATCATTATATCTTAATAAAAACACATTGTATAATTACTATATATGCATTATATTAGAACTACATGTACACGTTCACTGTTTGTGCGCGACCTTACACGGTTATTTTGTGTGCCCTCGGTTACGCCTACGACATTAAGAAACTGTTAGATAGTTAAACGGCCATAGTTATCAACAATTATGTATATGTTGTGTGCTAATACCATAACACAAACGTGGTGGCGTCTGAATATACCTTGACTCACCGATCGTGAACTTTGCCACATAACGACACCTCATACTCGACCAGGAAGAGTTGGTTATCTATCTTCTAAAAAATCAAAAACGAAGTTTTTAACAAATCATGATATATGTTACAATCTGAACGTGATATATTGAGAAGGGAGACATAGATACATACTGATTCGTTCCACATAGAATGATGTACTGTCCCATATGAACCTGTAAAAATTTATGTAAAGCGTAAAACATCAATAGTGTGCACACAAATAAACAGAAAATCACTAGAAAAAATCATTACGGTTCTACGTAACTTGTCAATGCCTTTCTTAAAGTGCATACAGGGAAAGGAGGTGGTAGCGTAGGTCTGCTAAGTGGTGTCCGGTTTTATTTAGTGTCGTGTAAAGCAAAATAAGTATCTGGTTCTAATCCTAATAATCTCTCGGCAGCCTCCACAACTTCAATTTGGTTTTCACATAAGACACCAATTTGGTCTCCTGGCAATTAAGAAGCAGAGTAATATCATAATGACATACCTGGACAAGTAGAGTAGTAATATTATTTCGGTCACCATCTAATACGATCTTGAATGCCGCAAAAACAGAGTAATCAAGCTTCTCCTCATCAAAACAGACCAAAGGTTCTTTAAAAAGGCGTCGAGCCTCGACATGCGGCCAATCCTTAGGTATTTGATATATGAAAATATTGAACATGATTGACACAAACTCAGTCACAACAATAATCCAAATAGGAAGAGGAGTACCCAAGAACCTGCTTCGAATAATGGCCCTATATTTGCATCATATTATTTCCAACCAAATGTTAACCACTTCCAGAGACAGATAATCATTAATCAATGTAACAAATAAATAACAAGGAGTGGTTAAATGATTTAAATGCCTTCACAAAATAATCATGATGGATGCAGCCTTGAGGGGAACAACAAACTGATGATGAATCATATTTAAAAGTATAATGAAATCATTAATAGATTTCAAAGCTAAACACGATTTCATAAACAAAATGATTTAAGAAACCAACACTCATATTCATTAACAGTTTAAATTCATGACATTCCTAGACACAGCTGTTATTCACATACGCCACCATGCATGCTTTAACAATGTCAATTAGGCTTTATACTTTTTTACTCTACTAATGGCTATAACTATAAGTTATACCCTTGTTCTACTTCATTAACAGCTTCTGATCTCAGTGCTTGCCTTCCTTCCATATTTGTTGTTTAACAAGCAAATAAATAAGATCAAACATAGTTATCATTAGGAAGAGGCATACCTTTTTTCTATACGTGAGAATCAAAACATTG